>JANLIY010000192.1:0-46094 GCA_029490685.1 Schizonepeta tenuifolia
AGGTTGAGGCCTCCATAGATAGACTTTGCTATAAGCTAAGTGTGTGCGTGGGGTGTCTGTGCCGTGTGTTTTTTTTTAATTGTGTTGATCAGCATGGAGTTGTTGGGCAAGATGATATGATGATTGTTGTGCTTAATTGATGCTTGTTGAACAGTGCTAAGTTTGTGCATGCTAGAAGATGACTTGTATGATGGATTGAGTTGTGAACATACCCTGTGAGGATTTTGAGCTTCATTGAATTCATTCTTGTGTGTGATTTTAAGACATCTTGATTAGGAGGAACTAGAACTTGCTTGTACTTTGGTTTATGATCTCTGAACTTAGATGATTTAGGCCGTTCTTTCATTAGCCCATATTGAGCTTGAACTGACCACCTTAAATCATTATCCTTTGATAACCCTTTTGAGCTGAATTAATTCTTTCTATCACTTATAAACTGCCTTTAAGAAATTGTTTGATTTGGTTTTGGGAACCTGGGCAGTATGAAAAAGATAAGGGGTAAGGATGAGATGATTAGGGGTGTATCCTGGGCAAGAAGTTTTGTGTTGATAGTTAGGTTATGTCTCAACTAGGAAAAAATGAAAGATAAGGGGAACAGAAAAAAAAGATGAAAAAAAATAAAAGTTCCCGAGAAAAGAATTAAAGCTTAGGTCTGGAAAATAAAGACAAGGAATTTAAAAGAAGTTAGGAACCCCTATTGCCCAATACGAGTTTGAATTGTCCTTAGCCAAGATCTAAATACTTCCTACCTATTGTCTTAAAGCTTTAAACCTAAAAAGACCTAATGATGAGTTCTGAGATTTATGATAAGAGCTTTAGATTTAAAGGGCATGCAAGCCTATGGTATTACCGAAGTCAAGATGGTCTAAGAGTGTAAAAATAGCCTAAACACATGAGTGATGGGTGTGGAAAGGATATCCTAAAAGTTCACAATTCTATCTTGACTTGTTTGATAGCATAGCATTCTTTTTTCCCTTCACTTACAGATTACTATAAAAAAGTTGTTATGTTGCCTTGACTAACTCTTCCGTGTTGATCATATTTGAGTCTTTTATTCTTTTGTTTGTGTCTTGGGCGAGTTGTCTGTGCACACTTGAGGACAAGTGTGGGTTAAGTGTGTGCGCACGATGAGTCCATATTTTGTGTCTTTTTAGTGTTGTTTTTAGGTAGTCTAGATCGAGTCTTTGTGTGTGTTTTGTCTTGTTTCTATGTCTGGGAAGACATATCTTGGGCAGGAGGATATCTGTTGCCTTGCAGGTGGAAGTTGGGCAGAACAGGGAAAAGAAGCAGCATTTATGGAAGCAGGCCAGGGAGAGCTATATTGATCAAGACAGATAGGAGGAGTGTGGTGGTCAACAGGCGAAGTTTCTCTCCTAAGTCTAGAAGGATAAGGAAAAGATGATCTAACTTAAATATCTTTCCTTATCCGACTAGATTTAGGATCCGCAAGGGATCTCTTGGAGATAGATATGACTTGCCTTGTTGGGGTTGAGCTTATCAAGTGATACTTGCATCCCAAGGTAGCTCGTGGATTCCTTCTATGTTAAGGACTAGGGGGCCCAAACCCTAAGCACTCACCTATATAAATCGAAGCCCTGCTGCTGCATGCACATGCCATCTTTCACGCTTTATTTCCCTATAATTTCATCGAGAGTTTGTGAGGAGAAAAACAAGTCCTAAGGGCATACTTTATTTCGTACTCAGTTTATCGGCATTTTTGGCCGTGTTTAATTCCTGCAAATACTTCGTAATTTTTAATATAGTGTTTATGATTTTCTTCTATTCACATGTTCGTTACTTTATGATTATGACTAGCTAAGCTTTTATACTTGGTCTGGGCAAGGCAGTTGAGTGTTAACTTATGTTTGAGAGGTCTAAATTGTGCTAGATAATAGCATACATGTGTTCCCATAATGTTAATGAGCTTGTTCCAATATGAGATAATACGAATAAGAGATTAATAGGCAGTTAATCACTTAGGATATATTAGATCGCCAATCAATTGAGAAGTAGGAGTGTTTTCCACATCTTCTTGGTTAAGATCGATTGACATTAGAGGAAGGTGTCTACTCTATTGGGCTAGACGTGATGATTCTTTGTTGGGCCTTTCTATAGATAAATGCTCCTTGGGCGAGAAACTGAACGATGACTCCGACAGAGGTATTGCTCAAGGTAGGGAGCCGGCGGTGCGTCGCCAACTAAGTAAGGATTGGTAAGGGAAGGGTTTGTTGAGAGCGTGATGAGTAAAAAGGGATCTCAGCATTCAAGTCCCATAACTAACGATGCATGCATGTAATGAATATATTTGCACCAATGACCAAGCAAAGTTTTCACTTAACAATGTCTAGATCCAGATCAAGTCCTTTTTATTATTGATCAAAGTTCCTTGTTTACTTTTCAGTGTTTATTGAGTTCTCGAATTGGGCAAGAGAGCCCTCGTGACCAAGATAGCAAAACCAACTTTTCTGAACAGGTGGGGGAGGTTTCAAGAGACAGTGACATTCAACCCCTTGTGGATCGACCCTGTACTTACTTGCTAACTATATAGTTGTGAGGATAGCATACAAATTCATTTTGAGAGTGCGAACGACAGCCTCGTCACTCATCATCTTTCACATCAACATCTACATCAACTTCGAGCACCAACTCCCTTGGACATTCCTCATCTTTGGGATCAACCACGACTTCAACTTCAACCACCATCTCTTTTTGATTAAGACATTCCTCATCAATGGGATTAACCACGCCGTCAACTTCAATCATCGTCTCACTTTGATTTGGACAATGAGTTCTTCGATTGGAATTGGACATGTCGGCGGATATTTGCTTTGGCAAGGACTGATTCTCTTCAACGACAATCCAATTATCCCACTTCCCTCCAAGATATGAATGGTCCTGTTTCATTGGGACTGATGGTAAATTTTCAAACTTGATATCCTCACGATCACTTGCTATACCCCGCCATCTACTACTGCTACAAAATGGTCGATATGCGTTCTTGCAGTCTTCCACATAAAATTTCTTCTCTTCTTTTATCAAACTCGTGTTAGGAGGCCTACGTGGATGAAGCAACTTCTGAGATTGCTCTATTCGATCTAGCCTCTCATGGATAGGCTTAAACTCTTTCTCTACAACTCTTCGTAGCTCTTCCAACATATATGTCAAATTGAATCCAGCCATACTCATAATGATTAATCAAAAGACAAACCATCAATGATTTTTTTTTTTTAACTCATAGGATGTAGTTTCAGATATGGAAGATTGGATATGGGAGATATGGAAGATATGGAAATGTATGGAAGATATGGAAGATGTGAAAAGATATGGAAAGATATATATATTGTAAGATATGTATGGAAGATATGGAATGATATATATATGATAAATATGGTAAGATAGGATAAGAAGATAAGGATGGAATATATAATATATGGTAAGATAGGATATAGATGATATATAGAATATGATAAATAAGGAAAGATATGGACTAATATATGGTAAGGTATATTTGGCGGATATGGATGGATTTATGGACGAACTAAACGATTTTTCTTTTTTTTGACACGACAGAAAATCAAAGTCGGACAGAGACGAAAGACGCAACGAACACAAAGGACACGACGAACACGTAACGAGAAATACGAAGACGCAAACTGACACAGAAAGATAAAATGAAGACATGAAGAACACGAAGCAAAACTGGACAGAAAGACGAAAACGACTAGACTAAGAAAGACGACAAAACCTGGATATGAAACGTGGCTCTGATACCAAAATGATATGAACCTCGGGACACGCACGCGGAAGACTCGAATAAAAATACAATTGATGGATATCCCAAAACCTCTGTATCTGTTTCTCACAAGTGAATTAGGCGAATAAATCCCTAAAACCCAACGATAGGACGATACAGCAACTCGGGAACGCTGAATGACATACAACGAGGGATGATTGACTCGTTGATTCGCCGGATAATGAACTCGACTTGGCAAAACTAAGAAGAACTCGAAAACTCTCAAGAGAGAATAAAACTCACGTTTGTATTAATCAAAGTATGTAAAACGGCGCCCATACATAGCCTGTATAAATAGGCGAAATCAATCCCTATTCTAAGAAGGAAACTACTTAAAGGATGGGCTTATAATTAATGACCCAACTAACTAATCAATTAAACAAGCCCAACTAACGAAAACAAAAGGACTAACACTAATGGACTCAACTAAACGAAAATAAATAAAGTCTTTAAAACAAAACAAGTCTTCAAACTTGAGCCCACTCGCACATGATAAGATTAACATAACTTGAGCTATCCAAAACTCCATCGCCAATGGGCTTCTTCATTAACTCTTGATCACAGACTTCTTGAATTAAACCCATCAAGCTTTCCTTGAACTTCTTGGCTCAAGATCTTGTGAGGGAACATGCATCGGATCTTGCACCAACGACGATCCTTGGACTCCATCACTACTGCCACTTTTTGCATGATTCGCTAACATTATTAATTAGTAGCTAAGGTAAGCTAAGGTTAATTTTCTGTTTGAAATAATATAGATATTTCTACCAATGAAATAATTGCTTTAGCTGAATCTGGACGTGATGATAATAACTAATGACATATTTATTTATGTGTGCTTATATGATTAATCATATAATTCATTTTTTTTTAAATTTATGCTATATGTTTAATCTATATGTCATTAAAGAAAAAAAAATCAAAAACACTTAATAAAATCAAATATGGCAGTAAGACTTAAAATGAGAAAAAAGAAATAAGAACTAAACATCTTTACATTGTGAATGGATATAATAATCCTGAATGGAGAATGTGAAGAGATATCACATTTCAAAGTAAGGTAATTCTTTTTAATATATAAATTACTATAACTTAAATACATGTTTGACATTTCAATTTCTTTACACTAGGCTACCTCAAGATAATGACGTGAGTGCCATGATTTTTTTTTCAAAATCTGAAGGTTCCCTAAATAATGTGGACGATGATGTAAGTAGCGGCTAAATCAAATTGCTCACTATAAGATGTTTGCAAAACACTATTGAGGTCAGTAGATCAATATATACATATACATACATTTACAAATTTTTGTTAAGATATTAATTTTGCACATTTTGGTAGAAATTTGAATTATAATATTAATTTATTACTATATTAACTGTGAATAACCACTCTGTTGCTTAAGGCTATCTGCAACTCTTGGAGACCACTAGTGGTCTCTAAGGGGTCTCCAGCACCCACTTTTCCACTAGAGACCCCTTAGAGACACCTACCCCTACAACGCAGCTGTCTCCAAGGGGTCTTCAACACCATATTAAACAATTCCTCATTTCTATTTTTTAAATTAATTCATGTATTTGTAAATAAATTAAAATACAGTAATTAATGAATAATACGAATTTTCCATTAATATTTGAAAATTGAAAAATTACATGCCGCACACAATAAAAAAACACTACGTAATTAAAAATAAAATTACATAAAACTAAAAATTACGAAAAAAAACTACGTCCATCCCCGACGTTGCTTCACCTCCTCCACCATCATCATGTGAACATGGAGCTGCTCCGGCGTTATGAATCTCGTATCCCTGGAGACAACTTCCAAGTCGGTGGCATATTGTTTGGCCCGAGCAGTTTCGGTCCTCGCCCGAGCATTTTCCACCTTCGCTTGAGCTGATTCCCGCAATGCCACCGCGATCTCATGCTTGGCCTCGGTGAACTGGCCGAGTCGGGAGGCATATCGATCCATGACGGATTCGAACTGGGACGACTCCTCTGCCGGCTTCTTTCCTTTATCCCTTGCCTTGGCCCTTGCCGCATCTCAACCCTCCGATCGGGGAGGCGCGCTTTCTTCTTCGGTGGACTGGGCTTCTTCCGCTGACGGCTGGGACAGAGAAGATGTGTAGTTGCCCTCTGCCGTAGTCTTCGTCCTCTTTATGGAGGGTACTTCTGGAAAAGCGACGAGGAGGAACCTGGGATAGTCTTTCAAAATCTCCCAAGCTGTGAAATAGTGGAAAGAAGGGCTTTGGGTTGATGCCTTGTAGATGGCTTGGGCTTCGGCGAGCACCATCCCATCATCGGTGCCGTTTTGCCGACGAGCTTATGATTTCTTGTAAGCGACAATCCAAGCTTTAACCGCTGTCTGGATGCGGCCGAAGAAGCTCTTCACCTGCTTCTTGTTGAGGCGCAAGTCGAACCTCTTGTTGAAATGCTGTTAGACCGTTCCTCAGTAATTCTCGCCTGACTGATCGCATCCAACGATGGAGTTGCAGGTCTCCTCCACCAAAATCTGTGCCAAGTAGGTGGCTTGTTCGTCGGTGTAGTTGTGACGCTTGGAGCCCTTGACGACTTCCTCATCATCTTCCTCGGCAGCGGCGGCGGAGGTGGTGATGGCTTTGCCCTTGCCCTTGTTCTTTCTTCCTTTGGCAGCGGGCTGTTACGGCGGCGGCGCCAAAATTAGGCGATCATCGGTGTTTGTCGTCGGGCTGTCGGTGTCGGAGAAGAAGGACGGGTAGGACTCGGCGGAAGCTGGAGTGTTGAGGTTGATTGAATCAAGCCCCGCCGCCGTGAAATCGAACGGGTCGTCGAACATATCGCCAAACCACGAGTATGGGTTGCCAGGATTGTTGGGATCCATATTTTTTTTTGATGAAATAGTTAGAAAAATGAAAGGGATGAATGAGATGAAGAGATGTTGGAGAAATGAAAGGAATGAATGAAATGGAAGAGGAAAACATGTATTTATAGGTAAAAAAAATGAATAAAGAAAAAAAAAGCCATTTTTTTTCCGTTGTGGATTTAAAAAAATTTAACGTTGGCGCGTGCACGCGCCTGACATTTTTCTTTTTTTTTTTAATTTTTCGCTTCAGCGCGTGAAACGCACGCACCACTCGAGCCGGTCTCGAGCCGTGCCATCCTCCAACGCACCTATCTCGAGCTTGTGCGGTCTCGAGCCGACTTCGAGACAGCGGCTCGAGACCGCGTTATCAATAGCCTAACAAACAGCCTAGTAGATTTTGAATTTATGGGAGGATCAATTCCATGACTTCAAGAGGCAGTTGGATTTATCTATCATGTATCCATTGCTAAAAAAAGGTTTCAATCATTGGAGATAACAATTTTTGTGACAAGTGCAACAAATAGGATACCAAGGGGATTCTAAGGTACAAGATGATTGCATCTATTTCTGATGGAATCGGAAAAACAAAGTTATTTGGAACAAAGAATGTGCCGAAATGATTGGAAAGTCCGCAACGGAATTGAGTGAACTTTATGTTGACGTAAGTGCATATCATAAGATGCTCATTATTTCTCTTCCAAAATTCTCAGTCAATATGTTGGAATTTATAATTTGTGTAGTATAAACCACAAGTTTATGTATTTTTTCTTTTTATTCTAGGGCATTGAAAGTTCTAACATGCCTGCTGAAATTGTAGCATTGGTTAATCGAGAGGTTATGTTCAAGATACAAATCAAGATGGTCACACAAAAGATGAAATTTTCAATGTTGTCGCAATTAATATCGACTACAATGTCATATCCAAGTATAGTGACATGAAGAATGTTTCTTCCGAGGTTAGTATCTATCATTTAAAAATATACTCTCAATATTTCAGTAATTTGTTAATAAATATTAAACATTACATTTGAATTCCTATTTTAGTAATAGACATCCAAGCCAGATTTGATGACGCTACTTGCAAGTTCACAATTTGTTGATGAAGTGGATGATTTTGAGAAGGAGCATAATGAAAGTGATGTCGAGACAACACCAACCACAAGTGTTGTTTCTGAAGATCGCAATTATGGATCGACAAAGAGAGATTTGGATGATCAATTTTCTTCTACGGCGAAGGTTAAGAGGAACAAAATCATCGTGAAGGTGGAGAAAGATTGAAGAATGCAACAAGTTAACTTATTATCCATGTTGATCATCATTTTGTTTCAAATTTTGCATAGAATAATGTCGATTTTTGACTTTTCCTTCATAGAATAATGTCGATTTTCGACTTTTCATTCATAGTTTAATAATGTTATATTTTTATTGTCATTTATGTTTCATATTCTGCCAAAGATTATGAATGTCGATTTATGACTTCTCTTCATAGAAATAAAGTTCTATTGTTATGTTAATTTTGAATACATTTGGTTATCATCACACGAATGCAACAACACTTAAATATAAGGGTCACAACCGGCAGGAACAACCCTAAACGAAAGACAATCTAGCCTCCACATCAACAACAATTAGATGCACAACCACAACTCCAAATGCACACCTTATCACCTTACAAAAAGAGGAAAAGATAGACACGTATTATATATTACCTGAAGAATTATAAGTGTCGTGATAAACTATTCCTTAGGTGCCTAAAGCCACAAGAATACGAAGTTTAAGCTCTGAACGATCAATCTCCCACAATTCCTTAGGCATTTGGATTGTGTCATACATTTATTCTGCCAACAAACGAATAACTTCATCACGCTGAAACAATTCAATATAAACAATAAAACAATACTGATCACAATAAGAATACCAAAATTTATAAAAATTTATATATGTTAAATAAGTGTTTATATCTTCAAGCAATAGAACATGAAATCAAACATAATCAAAATAGCAGAAAATGTAAAGTGGGATTGGAGTACCTCACATCTTAATTTAAAATAGGGCTCTGCAATCACTGATGTTTTTGCCAAATTAGCTGCCAAAAATTGACTTTCTGGTAAAGAAGCATTAGACATAGATGATGAAGTTGTAGCTCCACTATTAATTCTATCGGATAGCTCTGCCTCAGAGTCCAAATTTGAATATATATGTATCAACCAAGGTTACTTAACGTGGGCGATGGTATCGCTGGTGACAGTATTGGTGATGGACAAGCTCACGTGATATTATCGGAAGATGTTCCGATACCGTATGCGTCACATCTAGTTGCAGCCGTAGTGACAAAAACGTATCTAGATATATTGCATATTGCATCTAATCCAGAATTTTATTCGAAGAGAGCTATATTGGCTCCTACCAATGACACGGTTGATGTGATCAATGATCATATCATGTCCCAAATGCCCGGTCAAGAAAGAGTATACCTTAGTTCGGACAACATATGCAAAGCGGATGGAGAAGTTGATCAAGATCATGATATATTCTCAGTTGAATATCTCAACACGATCAAGTGTTCAGGGTTGCCCAGTCATGAAATTAAATTGAAGGAGGGATGCATCATCATGCTTATAAGAAATATTGATCCCTCGAATGAGCTTTGCAATGGCACCAGGATGATAGTAACTAAACTTGGGGACCACGTAATTGAAGCGAAATTAATTTCAGGAAAGAATGCGAACAGAAAAATTCCAATCGCAAGAATGATCATGAGCCCCTCGGATTTTACTAAATTTCCAATTAGATTTCAAATGAGGCAGTTCCCCATCACTGTTTGCTTTGCTATGACGATAAACAAGAGTCAGGGCCAATCTCTTTCCAACGTGGGGCTCTATCTGCCGAAACATGTGTTAGTCATGGTCAGTTGTACGTTGCTCTCTCGCGAGTCACTAGCAAAAAACGTCTCAAAATTTTAATCTGTGATAGTGATGGTAAAGCGAATGACACAACAACCAACGTGGTTTACGATGAAATATTTGACAGATTATGAGGTAATTTTCAAATTACTTATCTTTAAAGTAGATTATTATTATTATTATTATTATTATTATTATTATTATTATTATTATTATTATTATTATTGTTGTTGTTGTTGTTGTTGTTGTTGTTGTTGTTGTTGTTGTTGTTGTTGTTATATTACGCCTATAGTTTTTTTATTTCTTGCAGATGAATAAGTTGGGGGAAATAGATAATCATCACCTTTTCACTATTTACTTCTTTTCTTCTAATATTCTGTAACACTTTTTTACTGTTTCGTTATTATACTATTACTTCAAAAAAATTATACATATTTGTTGAAATAAATAAATTATAATATTAAGTAAACCCCATCGATTGAATCGATAGGTTGCACACTAGTTTGGAGATCATATCTATCTAATTCCACACATAGAGCAAATTCTCCTATCCTTTACAATATAAACAAAATTGCGTTTTTTCATCATTCCAATTTTTTCTGCTATTCCTTCACTTGCAATGGTATAAGATAGTAGATGCAATGAAAATTAAGCAAGAACAATCAAAACCTACGTTAGTACATTTTTTTCTCATAAAACCATGGCAATCAAAATCATTGGCTAAAGATGTGTATGTTTTTTTTTTCCATGAAAAAATCGAGATTGTTTTTTTTTTTTTTTAAAGAATAAAAATGATTTTGTTTGAAAATTTGAAGTTTTGGTTTCATTTAAGTGGACTTTGGAATAAAGATTTAAAAGAATGATTTATGATGTTTGGGATATTGTTATTGGGTAGAAGTTGATGTTTGGAAATAATACTAATCTTGATTCATGGAGACACAATCATGTGCTCGCTTATTTACAAGAGACGGAGCTAGGGGGTGGCAGGTGGCGGCGGCCGCCTCCCTCAAATTTTCTGATTTCCTTATATATATATATATATATATATATATAATATATATATTATATATATATATATATATATAAGTCCAATAATTAGACCACAACATAATATTCACCAAATTGTAAGCCCATTATTCAAGTTCAATCTCAAATGATTAAAAATTCAGTCTAAATAGATTGGGATTTACTTAATTAAATAAATTATTATATATTTGAATAGATAAAATCAACAAGAAAGTTTAATTTGGAGGAGGAAAAGTGATTTTGTTTAAACTTTGTGTGACTGAATACCTTAGAGGGCATTAACGATGTTGAATTTATTAAGTCACAAATGCATTTTGATTATTAAAATTATATTGTCAAATTTGAAAGTAGTTGCAGAAGGCTAAACTAAAATAATAACTCATGTGTTTAATTCCGTCATTTCTATGTAATTGGTCAAATTTGGAATTAATTGTTCTTATTAATTATTATCAAGTATTTATATTTATAATTTTAATGTTCATGTATAAATTTTGTGAAAAATATTATTAATGCATTAAGATTAAATATATATTTTATACTCAAAATTTTGAAAAAGTTCGCCCCCTATGTAAAATTCCTGGCTCCCGCTTCTACAACAACTACAAATTAGACGAATGTATCTTCTATCAAGGGAATGACTATCTTGTTGGATATTGTTGTTTGTGTAGCTCCTTTGTTTAGGAAGAATGAAAATCTATATAGTTTGGAATTGCTATTGCTTTCATTAGGAAGAAGTAGCTTCCATGTTTTTGGGATTGTTGTGGCTTTCATTAGATAGAATGCAAAAATTTCTCTGCCATCAAAATTAAACATGATATTTAAATTGCCAATTTTCTTCTCAAGCTGACTGTAAACACAAAATATGTATTTATTCAATAAATACAAATATGATTACAAATATACGAATTTCGAATATATGCGGGTTCAATCTCTATTTGATCCTCCGATTCTTCTCTTCACTTTGACCCTCGAATGGTCTTCAAGCAGTCTTTAAGATTTTTTGTAGAAGTATGCCTCCTAGATCTCCTTGGACTTGATCTTCAAGCTTTGTAACGTTGATACGGATGACTTTCGTCTTGCTTCCGAAGTAAATGTTGAGCTTTGATCTTTGTGCTTGATGATGTTGACTTGATCTTTGAGGTTGATGGCGTTGACTTGAGCTTTGGGGTTGATGGTGTTGATGCGGAGGACGTTCGCCTTGTTTCCGAAGTAAACGTTGAGAGTCGAGCTTTATAACGTTGACGTGGAGGACTTCCGTCTTGTTTCTGGATCAAACACCACTTGATATGATTCCGCCGAAGAACGCATTGATTCCTACGAAGAACGTCTTGAATCTCGCTGGGACACCTTGAGTATTGAGAGAGAAATCTTGGAGAATTTCTCTCTTCAATTCTTGAGCTCTTGAAGATGAATTTTAGGTGTGATTTAAAGTTGTATGGAGACCTCTATTTATAGGGAAAAATATGGTGGACTTGGTGGGCTTTTAGGCTCCATCATGGGCTTGAGGGATGAGGTGGCGCGATCTCATTGGCTCTTAAATATTGATGTATATCCTTTACTTGTTCCCAAAGAAATAGATATTTATCACCATATAAAGATATATTTATTAATTAAATAACTTATTTAATATGGATATCATAAAATTTTATGATAAAATAAAATATTAAAATCAATAAAATATTTCTTTAAATTTTCGATATCTACACTGACCATCCGATATTTCAACCAATTACCATTTTGCAATAAAAAAGAAAATGAACAAAATAACCGAGAAACAGTCAGAATTGACATGCTCTTCTATTACATTTCTTGGTTTCTTAGATTCTGCAACACGATATATTCCTTATTTCCCATAACTCAGTAATTTCAGTCTACACCTCACCACAAGATTTTGTTATATGCATTCTACAAAGTTATGTTTTCATTCTCAAACATATTGATCACATTTCTAGCTCATGCACAAAGTGTTCATTATGCCACTCAAAGTATCAATAACTTTAAATCTGTACCATCAAAATTTTAGAGAATATCATGTGATATAACTAATATGAGTATTGAAATATAAATTATGGTCCACCCTCTTCATAAATATAAATTATAGCCATTTTTTTGAACTTAGGACCTAAATACCCCTTTCCCTCTTTTATTTGTGATTCATCACTCTTTGATCCATTTTATTGACACTTAATTTCCTTTTCGATTTTTTTTCTTTTTTTACTGTTTTTTTTTTTCCAGTTTTTTCTTTTCTTTTCTTTTTCTATTTTTTTTCTTATTTTCCAGAATTTTTTTCTTTTTTTCTGTTTTATTTTTTATTTTTCAGATTTTTTTTTCTTATTTTCTAGATTTCTTTTTCTATTTTTCTGTTTTTTTTTTATTTTCCAGATTTTTTTCCTTTTTTCTGTTTTTTTTTTTTCAAATTTTTTTTAATTTCCAAATTTTTGTTTGCCTCTTCGTTTTTTTGTTTGCCGTTTATTCTTTGGTCAAGATTCGAGCGAGGGGAGCCGAAGGCCTCGGAGCGAGCCGAAAAACTCTAAATTATTGCCCGACGATTATCCTTATATTAGTAATCGGAGCGAAGGCGGAGCCGTATAATCAGAGCCGAAGGCGGAGCCGCAAAATCGGAGTAGTATAACTTGAAATAATTGGAATGTTCGTCCCAAGAGTACCATATCATAACTTGGAACATCTGGAACTAATTTGACAATTCGTCCCAGTTGTACCAAATCTGGAACAATTGGCACTAATAAGGCTAAATTCGTACCAGATATACTAGAACAATTGGTACTAATAAGACTAAATTTGTACCAAAAGTACCAAATGCCTCATACCCGCCCGACCCGACCCGTGCCCGCTCGCGTCAAACCCGACCCGCTCCGCATTTCATTAAAGATATTTTCGTCCCAAATTGAAAAAACTGGCCAAAATTTATATTTTTGAAGAAGGTGGGCCAAAATTTATATTTTAATGATCATTATGGCTATTTCAAAATATGTCTCAAAATTTTATTTCAGGGCAATTTCTCAAAGTTACACATATTGCAAAAAGCACGCCTTTCACAATCGTTCCTTCAATTTCTCACACAAAAAGAAAAGAAAAAAAGCTTCAAATTTTCTTCATAGTTGAGTTGTTAGTCCAAAATAATTGATCCACATATAAATTTATAAAAAAGGGAAGAAATCAAGCATAAGAGTGTAGGAAATTTGAATTTGAATTGAAAAGAATGCAGATTCTTGCATTAAAGTTTAGAAGAACCAGAATAAAGTTTGTGTTAATTAATGTTTGTTAATCGTGTTGCAAAATGTTAAAACTTCTTATATTTAAAATCGGAGAGAGTGGACGTTATATGCACTCTATTATTATAAATGCTGACGACAAATGTGTATAGTGAATGGACGAATAGGAAATTGTGACAATTATTCCTTTTTTTTAGAGTACAAAATATTTTGGTTACACTAAGACCAAGAATATCGGTGACCACCCAATCATGCCACATCACATAATCAATTAAAAGAAAAAGAAAAATGCAAGATGGCCTCTTTTCAACACAATTTTAAGGTCAAACTTGAGAAGAAAGCCACCGCATGGTCTCTCTCTCTCATCTACTTTGTAATTGAATGGGGTGGTGACATTTGGCACTATTTTATTGGTTCGTCAAATTATTTTGGATATTATGATAAAATCATTTTATCTTTTACAATTTATCTTAAAAAAAAATTAATACCAAAATTCGTGATTTTTCTTATTCTATAAATAGAGACCACATTTGCTATATTTTTCCACACAAAAAAAACTCTTCTTCTCTCTACATATAATTTTCATCTTATCACACCATTTTTTTTTCTTTATTAGCTATTTTCGTTTACCATGGATGACGAGAATAATTCTTTCTACAATTCTCAAAATTTCCATTCATCACAAAATTTTAATCCTTCCCAAGGATACTATCCCAATTTTGATCCATCCCAAGGATATTATCCCCAGTTTGATCCTTCCCAAGAATATTCATCCCAAAACATCTCTCAAAGCTCATTTCAAAACATCTCCCAGAGCTCATTTGAAAATGAGGTGCAGACTGACACTAATGATTCAAACACTCCGCAAAATTTCAGTGTGAAAGAAGACATAGCACTAATGTCTGCATGGTGTTTTGTCAGTACGAATGCAGTCGTCGGCACCAATCAAACTGCGAACAAGCTCTGCAAAAATGTTCTAAAGCAATATGAGGAAGGGAGAAAAGAGATGCCAGGAATGGGCGAACAAAGGACAATAGAATCATTGAGGGCGCGCTACAAACGACTCAATACGGCCGTAACGAGGTGGATTGGTGCATACAAAAAGCACACAATCGAGCTACGAGTGGGCAATCCAAAGAGAATATTGAGGATGATGCTCAAACAATTTATGGGAAACATAAATTTACTCACCATGAGGTGTTTAACAAAGTTATGCGTCACCATCCGAAGTGGGAATTGAAATTAAACAGTACTGGTTCGACTCGTTTCCAACCAGAAGAAGATAGTCTTGAAGAAAGTCGAGGGAGCTCAAAAAGATCGAAGACAAGTGAGGATGGAGAACCACAAATCGACTCCGCTCCTAGAGGTGATTCTTCAAGCTTACAACGTCCTATTGGGAGAAATAAAGCAAAAGCTAATGCTAAAAGAAAAGGAAAAGAAGTGGCATCACAATCATCGCCAATTCCTGATGATTTCACTGCAACACTGCGTGAAATGAGGCTCACACGTGAAAAAGAATGTGAAATACAAGAACGAAAGATGAAAACATCTACACTTAACACTTTGATGAGCAAAAGGGACTTATCTCCAGAAGAAGAAGCTCTGAAACGTCATCTAATGGCAGATCTATATGTAATGTGATCATATTTTATTTGTTTTAAGTATGTTTGTAACTTGTAATTTATGTTCCTCATTATGTAACTTTCAATTTATGTTTTTTATTATGTAACTTTCAAATTTATGTCCCTTATTTTGTATTTTGTAATTCATATGCTTTATTATGTAATTTATGTAATATTTAATGAATGTGGTCTATGTTACGTTTGAAATTTCTATACTTGTTGTGCATGTCAGGTGAGACATGTGATCATCATAAAAGCAAACCACCTGTTCCTTGTTTTTTTGTGGTTATTATATAGAATCCTATGCTCACAAGGATACTTTAATTATTCCCCCGTGATGTTTTGAGCAAGTTGGACAAGAGGATATGATGATGTCAGAAGAATCCAATGCTTTAAATAATTGAATAGTTTTATCTAATAAAACAAACCAACATATAAAGATGCGTACAAACAAGAAGATAAGTCTGTCAGAAAGAATCCTATGCTCACAACACTCATATATATTAATCTATATGCTTCATCAAAACTACACACAAAATCTCTCTCTTACAATCAATTAGTTCACCCTTCTAAAAAAATGTCTTCAAGTTCTAGTTTTGGTCTTTTCAATCTTCTCGAAGATGATGAATGGGAAGAAAAAATTGCTGAACAAAATGGCAACTTGATCAAATCATCGAAGATGTAGCCATTCATGCAACCACTCTATCTTTACAACCTACTAACCATAGTGTTAGAGCAACAAGGCTGTATATTGAAAGGAAGCGTGAGAAGGGTCATGACAGTGTTTACGAGCAGTACTTTGCTGAAGATCCAAATATATCCTCCAAAAGTTTTTTCGAACAAGGTATCCGCATGCGAAAGCATTTGTTCGAACGTATAATGAAGAAGCTCGTCGAAACCGATGATATTTTTTTGCACAAAAGCGCGATGCTACTGAATCGGCTTGGTATGTCATCTATTCAAAAATGTTACTGCAGCTATGGGGTGTTGGCCTATGGAACAACAGCGGACTTGCACGATGAATACTTACGAATGAGCGCACAAGTCGTTCGTAAGTCAGTCGTAAGGTTCGTTGAAGGTGTAATTTCTAACTTCAGTGATGTGTACCTGAGGAAGCCCACCGAAGAAGACATGGCATATCTTCTGCATGTTGGAGAACAACGAGATTTCAAGGCATGTTGGGCAGTATTGACTGCATGCATTGGCAATGGAAAAATTGTCCCACTTCATGGGCAGACCAATATGCTGGAAGAAGCGGGACGCCGACAATCATCTTGGAAGCAGTTACATCACAAGATCTATGGATCTGGCATGCATTTTTCGGAGTTCCAGGTTCGAGAAATGATATTAACGTACTTGATCAATCTCCTGTATTTGATGATATTTTAGAAGGTCGAGCACCAAGGTCAATTGCATCGTAAATGGCCAGGAAAAGAAATATGGGATACTATCTCACTGATGGCATATATCCTCAATGGGCAGCATTTGTCAAATCTATTTCCAGGTCCACAAACTCGCAAACACCAGTTGTTTGGCTCAACATCAAGAGGCTGCCCGAAAAGATGTTGAACGAGCTTTGGCGTTTTTACAAGCTCGTTTTGCCTTTATTAAAACGTCCATGTCTTATTTGGGATCGTGATATTATGGGAAAAATAATGATGGCTTGCATTATCATGCACAATATGATAGTAGAAGATGAAAGAAGTACATACCTGAACTATCGTGATCCTACAGAATTTATAGAAGATCGACTTCGGCAGAAAAATCGGCAGAGTGAAGATGAAGGAAAAAGATAATGATTACGTTTACTCCACCGATAGGATTGCAAGTCTAACGAGCTATATGAGAAATAAAGAACAACTTGTCAATAGAGAAACTCACAAAGCTCTGTTAAATGACTTGATCGAGCATATATGGCAAAATCGGCAATCATAGCTAAATTTGATGATGTTTCGTCTATATTTTAAGCAACGCATATGTATTTTAAATTATGTATTTTAATTGAAGTAATTTATTATTTTGGTTTTGTTTATTTTGTAATTTGTCATTGTTATGTTTTATTTAGAAATTTACATTAATTTTTAATTATTTTAATTATCTTTATTATAAATAATTATATTAGTATTAAAAATAATGCAAAACAAAAATATATAATGTTGAAGTTGGGATGGTTGGAATGGTCATTGATTGATAAATCACAAAGAAAATAGATATATTTGAAAAAAATATTGAGGATGTGGAAGAGAGAGAAATTAATTAAATATTAATAAAGGTGGCTGGTTGAATGGTGACCGATAAACATGGTCTAATTAGGGGAGAAGTTTGTCAATGGAGGTTATTTATGAAAATAAAAAGTAGTTTTGTGAAATTTCCCAAATTTTATAGTCTACAGTTATCGCAGAATCCCTCTTTTTGCTCCTAAAATTCGAATTGCTAGCTGAAAAAAACCCTGCTTAAATTACGACGACGTATGTTGGCCAAGGCGCTGCGAGAAACGAGAAATTTATCAACCTAATATTTGTGAATTCTCTATGTATCGGTAAGCCAATGTTTGTTAATGATCGACGAATTTCAATTCATTTCTCTTTGTATTTTTGCTTAATTTTGATAATTGTTTCCCTAATGTTGTTTTATTTTTGCCTCATTTTGTTTTTAAGTACTTGAAAATAGATTCCTTTTAGGGGTTTGTGCTGATTGATCGATTGGAAGGCATGGGATGAAATTTTGAATATTTTGTTGGTAGCAATTAGAAAAATAGAGGCCGGATTTTGCAGAATCGCTCCGATTTTGATCGCGTTTATTGATACGAACTTCTTATTTTCATAGATAGCTTTCAGTTCTTGTTGAATTTTACTGCGTGAAGTTTGGGAAATACTGTTTTTTTTAGTGTTTCATAATTGTTTATTTTTTGGAAGTTAACATTAAGTTTGCTTGTGTTCGTAGTCTAATCAACACCGGAAGCAGGCTGTTTCGAGATACTGTAAATGCTATGGGTGGATTTTGAGGAAAATGCCAGAGGCAGTGAACAAAGTATTGCGTTGAATGTAGTTGATGTCGTAGATGCTTCTAAGAGTCGGGAGGGCCAGGCAAGCAGTTCATCTCGAAGAGATGTTGTAGGCATTGAAGGAGACAGCTTTGAACCGCATGAATGGTATTGAAGTTCGATTCCCATGAGGCTGGCCTATTCTTTCTATCAGGAAATATGCAAAGGTCTATGGGGTTCACCACCTCCATTAAAAAATAGCCGCCGCTCAAAGAAGACCAAAGAATTCATTGATGCAAAATTTGCATGCTCGAGATATGGGGTCACACCAGAATCAGATAGTGGGGTTAGTAGAAGGCCAAATGTAAAGAAAGACGGGTTGTAAAGCCAGTATGCATGTAAAGAAGAAACGAGATGGGAAATGGTACATCATGAGTTCATAAAGGAACACAATCACGAGCTTTTGCCTGCCTTAAGGCATATCATTTTTCGTATTAATAGGAACATAAGAGTTAGCTGAAAAGAATCATATAGATATTCTGTATGGCGGTTAGTGAGCGGACAAGGAAGATGTATGTTGAGATGTCGAGACAAAACTAATGCAAGTCAGAACTGTTGCCTCAGCAAGAATGAGTTTGATCACCAGTTTGGACAGAAGGTAGGTACTTGGCCCTAGAAGAAGGGGATGCTCAAATTATCTTAGGAGTATTTTGTGCAAATCCAGAAGGAGAATCCTTGTTTCTTTTACACTATTGACTTGAATGAAGATCAGCGAGTGGAGGAACTTGTTCTGGGTTTGATGCCAAAAGCAGAAAGACTATATCAGTTTCAATGATGTTGTTTTCTTCGATACTAGTATACACCAAAAGCAATGAGAAGATGGCCCATTGCTCTGTTCCTTGGAGTGAAACATTCATATCCAGCCTATGATGCTTGGGATGTGCGTTATAGCTGATGAAACTAAACCAACATTTGTTTGGTTAATGAAGACATGGCTCCGAGCAATGGGTGGCCAGTTTCCAAAAGCTATAATCAGTGATCAAGATAAAGAATGAAATCAGCAATCGAAGAAGTTATGCCTTATTCACGCCATTGCTTCGCTCTATGGCATATACTGAAAGGGTTCCTGAAACTCTTGCTCATGTACTCAAACAACATGAGAATTTTATGAAAAAATTCAACAAGTGCATTTTCAAGTCATTGACTGATTGAAGAGTGTTGACATGAGGTGGTGGAAGATGGTCGGTAGATTTGAGTTGCAAGAAATGAATGGATCCATTCTATCTACGTGGACCGTAAAAAATGGGTTCCCTCGTTCATGGAGGGATTACATTTCTAGCTGGGATGTCCCCACATCAGCGATCTGAGAGTGTGAAATTCCTTTTTCGACAGATATATTCATAAGAAGATGGAATCTAAAAGAGTTTGCTAGACAATATGGGGCAATAATTCAAAATAGGTATGAAGAGGAAGACATGCAGACTTTGATACTTGGCACAAACAGCCGGCACTGAAGTCACCTTTCTCCTTGGGAGAAGCAGATGTCGACAATTTATACCCATGCAGTATTTAGGAGATTCCAGGTAGAGGTGTTGGGTGTTGTAGGATGCCATCCCAAGAAGGAAAAGGAAAATGGAGGCAATACTACTTTAGAGTTGATGATTGTGAGAAAATGAGAATTTTTGTGGTTACATGGAAATGAAGCAAGTCAGAGGTTTCTTGCTCCTGCCTAATGTTTGCATACAAAGGTTTTCTTTGTAGGCATTCCATGATTGGTCCTTCCAACTATGCGGCCTTTCCAGTATACCATTCCAATATATCCTAAAGAGGTGGACAAAAGATGCAAAAAGCAAGCAAATGTTGGTAGAAGGAACTGAGAAAATACCAAGTAGGGTGCAAAGGTACAATGATCTATGTAAACGTGCTGTTGGATTGGGAGAAGAAGGTTCCTTAAGTGAGGAGAATTATAAACATTGCATTGTCGTGCTCTAGTTGAAGCTCTTAAAAACTGTGTTACTATAAAACAACCAAAATCCTGTAGAATGCAGTAGTAACTCTGGTGGACTTCGTTGTGCTGAAGAGGAGAGCCTGCTGTTCCAACCTACCAGAATAAATAAGAAGAAAAACACAAACAAGAAAAGAAAGGTCGGTATATACTTGTTATTTCTGAATATGTTTCCAATTAAATCCCTCTTTGTGTTGCAGAAAGCTTGTTTGGAATTTTTGGAAAACCTTTTATCGAACTTGGACTTTGTATTTTTCTGTTCAACTGTTTACTGGACACAGCCAGAGCCAGAAGGAGTTGTGCTTGACACTCAAGACAGTTTACAGCAAATGGTAAACTATAATGTTGCAGCCATATATTTTTTATTTGTTATGGGTTAGTCGGGTACAATTTTTAAAAGCGAGTTGGAAATTTCAATACCTTAAGAGGGTTTAAAAGACCAAGAATTTCTATATGATGCTTGTCACACAAATAGGAAACGTATTGACATGATATGAAATGATATGTTCGGTTTTTTCTTTTTTCCAATATAGGAGCATCTAAGCTCAGAGGGAATCTCCTTGCATGGATACTATGGATCTCAACAACATGTGCATGGACTGGTATGCTTCTATCCAACAACGGGGAAAATATCTATGATTGAGTGTACAATTTTGTGGAAGACAGTCTTATCTAGAACGCGATGAGTTACTCACATCTTTGCTATTCATTCAGTTAAATCTAATGGAACCTCCAAATGATGCATTCTACGTCAGTCAACAGACCATTGCAGGGACTGGTACATCTGACTGACTTCCTCGTTATACTTATACAACCCAGAGTAAGTCAATAATATACGTGTTTTGTGATTGGATTTTAGGGACAATTACAATCCCTTGCTACCAGCCATGATGCATTTTATGGGGCGCAACAAAGCATGCCTGCACTGGTATGAGTCTGTTGCTTCATAATCTTACTATCTTGTACGTGGTATGACTATACTTGGATGATTAATAATCTTGCATTCTTTCTATTCAGGGGCATTTGGATTTTAGACAACCAACATTCACTTATGGCATGCAGGTAAGTTGCAATGACGATGTACTGAAAGAGATCATCATCACTTTATTAATTTTCAGCATGTTATAACCCGATTTTCGAAACGTTCTCAGGATGAGCAAAGTGTTAGACCAGCACAGCTGCATGGAGCTACTAGGCATGCTTGAGAAGTTCCTCATATATCACCAGGTTTCTCCTTTTTGAACTTACTGTTGCATTATGTAGATAAATTAGTAACTCGAAATCCACAAGGCTAACTTCTTTAGAATATGTTGTTGTAAATTAGTAGAAAAAGATTGTAAGTTGGAGATTCTTGATCAATATATATCCTTATCTTTCTTGTTAGAAGGCTTTTGTATCAAACATATTTCTTAGAAATCTTGCTAGATAAGCAATATATAGTACTCCCTCCGTCTATGAAATAAACTCTCATTCATGCTCGGCACGGGAAGCTAAGAAAATTGATAAAGGTGTTGTGAGTGGAGTTTGGGTCCCACTTGTTGAGAGTGGAAAAAGTGAAATGGAAGTTAAAATTGTTGTGAGTAGAATAAGGGTTCCACTTGTTGTGAGTGAAAAAAAATAAAATAGAGTTAAAGTTATTGTGAGTGGAATAATGGTGCCACTTGTTGTGAGTGAAAAAAATAAAATGGGAGTGGAAGTTGTGGGAAATATAGTAAGGTGCTACATGATGTAATTGGAAAAAGTGAAGTAGGAGTTTATTTGGTGGACAATTTTTTTTTTGGATAAGTAGTAGTTTATTTCGTGTCGGAGGGAGTAGCTCTTTTCAGATGATTACTGCCTTAAATGTTAAATGCCCTTTACAATTTGGTGAATTTTCGGTATATGATAGAAAAATTAAAAATAGAATAATCGCTCAATCCAGTGAAAGAAAATGTTTAATTTTGTCCTCGATTTAAATTAAAGGTGCTAAACCCTTTAATTGATATTATGGAATTCTTATTTAATTGTTATTATTGGTATTAGTTAGTGACTTAGTGCTATTTTTATTCTGTATTTGGAAAGTCGAGGACAAGAATAAGTAAAATGAAATGTCCGGGAAAGTGAGAATCTTCTTTTCTTTTTATTCCTCTTATTTTACTAGTATCAGTTTTTATCAACAAAGAAATTGAGGTGGGAAAGTATTTTAGAGGGTTTTCAGTGAGACCTTTTAGATCACTTGAGAAATTTTTATATTTTATGATTATTGATTTTCGCAATGATAGGCTACAAAATCACGTCGATGACCTTAAAAAATAATTATATTAGCTTAATATTTACATTAGATGTACTACATTACGTAAAAGTGGGATTTCTTTTTCTGTTTCTCAATATCTAACAAATCCTATTGGAATGGAATAGTGAAGTATTTAAAGTTTATCTAAACAAACACATAGAGATTCTTCTCCTACATTTTGACATTATATCTTGTCCATAAGTGATAGATTCTTCTTTTTGGTGTCCTTTAATTCTTTATGTGTAGTATTTCACCTTTCCTGAGTTGCTAAAAGATAAGTAAAGGGAAAAAAGTGATTTGATTTTTACTTTTTTATCATCCAGTGTCCCCTTTGCCAACTAAAAATGTAATCTTCTTCCTTTTCTGTTATTATTAGAAACCAGTAGTAGTAGACTTTAGTGATAGTCCAAGCTAAATCGACCACGAGTAGGATGTGTCTCACCATAAACTAAACTAGAATTCTTGCCCGTGAAATTTAATTTAAAATTAGTTCGAAGAAAAATAACACCAAACTAACAAAATACTCTGGAACTCATGTATCGTTTGTTATAACAATGATATGTAATTGTGAATGTGATATAAATGACGATGAATTAAGGTGTATTTCTATTGAAATGTGTAATTTAGTTCAAGAATGATTTCATCTTACCCCTTTTTTTTTAGGAATAAGCATTATAAACTTGGGAAAACAAAATATCTTTTGTTCACGATATGATTGTCCACTTTTGTCATTTAAGTCCGACTATCATATAATTGTCACTTCCATTTATAGTAATAGAGTCCACATAATTGATTATATTTAACTTTCCGCTACTCTCACATTTACAGTGAGACCTTACTCTACCCGTAACAATATCTAATACTATCCACTATTATCCACCAGTTTTTTTAAACTCACGTCATCCACAATATGACAACTATATCGTGGACGGAAGGAGTAAGAAAACATGACTTAGATATAACACATATTGAATTATGTATTGTCATGTTTTATCTCTTATTGTATCAATAAGAGGTTGACATGTGGTATTTAATAATAATAATAATAATAATAATAATAATAATAATAATATTTAAATAAACTAATATCTCAAAGCAAATGAAGTTTGACAGAAAAAATGCCAGCAATTCCAGAAGAATCAGATTATAAAATAAAATATTATCGTAGTTGAACAGTCAAAAATTTAGATGGAGCAATATTGATATTTGCTTTTAGATATACATGGATTTCAACTTTTTTATTTTTATTTTTACGCTTTATGAATACTATTAAATAGTAAATCAATGGAATGTAATCACGCCCACAAATATTGGTAATTGTTGACAATTTTCGAAGTGATTATACTTCCGATACAATTTTATGTATTAAGATTATAGTTCTAATATTTCAAAGTATTAAAATGAAAATACTAATATTATATATAGATATGGGAACACGTCTTTGCTTATATATGGTGAAGTCCTCCTACAGTCGAAGTGGAATTAATATCATCATTACTGCTTTAAATATTATAATTTTATCAAATGAAATAAACAAAGAAAAAAAAACGGCACCATATCAAAAAAAATTGCTAAATATCATACATATGCTTTGTATAAATTATATATACTATGAGAAAAGACCCAACTCACTGCATATACAACATAAACAAAATAATCAAAAGCCAATTGGCATGTGAATTTTTAGTTCCCTCAAAACAATGCCACAGAAAGCAATTTTTAAAGTAATATGAGTTGAAGAAAATTAAAAGAAAAGGAAAAAGAAATAAAATAAAGGAAACCTAGAACATTCTCATAGGCATAGCCGACGCTGCTTCTTCTTCCTTTCCTTGTACATACTACACTCTTTCAGTCTTCAAAGAAGAAAAAAAGAAATCAAAGTTGTTTATCCAACGAAATCTGCACACCCTTTTTCAATTTTCCCATTAAACACCATCTCTTAACCCTACCACAAAACCTTGCCAGATTGGGGAAATTGATTCTCTACCAAACTCTTCGTCTTCAAAGCGATGTGCCGAAGCCCTCGCAGAGACCTTAGAACATACTGAAATCTGATTTCAGATTAAAAAAACGGTATTTTTTTACAGAAATGAAGTGATTGATCTATTTTGTTTCTGAGCTGAAAATGTAAGTTAATTCTTTGATGTGAAAAATTATGACAGATTGTGAATATAATATTCTTACTTATAGATGAAATGTGGAGTAACTTGCAATTGAAAAAAGACTTTTGAAATTCTATTTGTACTGTCGAGTGTGAAAGATATATTGCAGAGAAGAACATCTTTTAGAGGGGGCGCTTCACTTCCCGATGAAAGTGATTGCCAGCATAATTGATGATAAAATAAGGACAAAAAGGAAAAAAAAAAGTAAAATATCACAAATTTAGGCGGGAAAAATATATCCATTTGATTTTACTTTTATATATATAGATTATATGAATTGGATTTATTAAAAAGTTATATAGGGCGATGTGTTTAAATGATTCACATTTTTTTAGATGGATGAAAGTTATATTATCATCAAATCAAAAATAAATTACATAAAACTTTAACAAATTAATATAAACTAGACACAACTTATATAGGCAGTAAAATGGACTAAATCACTCACATGTTAGAGGGACTTGAGAATTGTTCTTATGTGATTCTACACATAGAATTAATCTTTAATGTAATTTTGGCGACTTGAAAAAGTACAAAAGCTTAATACGTGGTCAATACTGAATTTTAATAGTTTTTAATGACTTAAAATTACTAATGACCTTGCAAAGAACTTTCACAATCGATCAGATTCTCGAACTTGGGTGATTTCAAAAGATGAGATGTTTCATCCAAGGGACCTGTATTTCGCCATTGCAAATACAACACCAAGTGAGGAAGAAAATGCAGATCATTGGCCAAGATTGTGGTGGAAAGCCATCCCGTTGAATGATTCGACTTTTGTTTGGAAAGCAATGCTGGGTAGATTGCCAACGAATGACAACTTGATTAAAGGAAGAATTTTACACTCGCAAGAAGCCTGACTGTGCTATGTGTTGGGCTCAAAATGAATCTTCGTGCCATGTTCTTCTTACCTGGTACGAGACACTCCTTGTGTGGTCTACGATATGTGAATGGATTGATCGTCCTTTGCTTTATGCAGTTGTTTTGAAAGAGCATTTCGAGGATTTTGTGAGTTTTGGTTTTGGGAAAGTTAAGAAGAAAATCCTTGGCCTTATCTGGCATTGTGTTGTGTGGAGAATTTGGAAGGTGAGAAATGAGAAGATTTTCAAAAACTCAATACCGATCGCGGAGAACATCGTAGAGAGTATTAAATTTTGTTCATGGAAATGGTTGAAGTCCCACTATCCATCATGTTTATATGCCTCTATATATGAGTGGAGTTCAATCATATCGACTCTTTGCCCACTGATCTTTAGTTTCTTTTTTTTTTTGCTATCAGCTTGTTGGAGATGTCATTATTTTGAGTACTTTTTGTACTCTGTTTGCTGGAATGAAAATTTCATTATTACTTCTAAAAAAAAAAACCCACCCTAATTGGTGTAAATATAATAATACCGTTAAACAAAATTGACTCGTTCTAGAAAATTATTAATGTTGTTGTCATTCCTAGATTTTGTAATGGAGGAGATAAAATTGTCAATTGAAAAATGCATAATAATTTAAAATGAATTATTTTGAACCCCAACGGCCCAGCCCCTATCTCTCTACTGCTCTATTCTCATTTCTCGTAGTACAAGTTTTAACTTTTAGCTGGAGGGCTAAATTGTAATTATGGAATAGGCTTCGTCCCCCTAGCAGTAGCACTAATATGAGCGAAAATTATGACTTCATAGAAAATATTCTACGGCCGATTGTCATAGTATTGGATATTTTGAGGCGGCGTCCTGTGGAGACATATGCACCGTGCAAATTGGGCCGACCGCTCCGGATCCAACCAGGTCAACGCCGGCCGTTGAGTTTTTCAGCGTGTGTGTGTGTTTTTTTTTTTTCATTTTTTTTCGGTTATGTTTTTACTATGAGTACTAATATAAAGATAAGAATTTGGATTCTTCGGCTTGCTCTGGGGCCTTCGGCTCCCCTTGCTCGATTCTTAACTAAAGAAGAAGAGGGAAACAAAAAGAAGAAGTGGCAAATAAAAAAAGGAGGAAAAAAATTTGGAAATTTTTTTTTGGAAGAAAAGACTCGTGAAATACACGCGCAGGTCAACGAGGCGCGTCGAATTGGGTGTAGAATCTGCACCAATGTTGTTGCCGGATATTTTTGTTGGATTGAGCGTAATTTAATCCGCACTCGACATGATTAATACTTGGAATTGACTTTTTCTTTATAGAAAAGTTAACTAAAATAGTAATTAATTAATAATTTGCTATCTGAAAATTAAAACTCTCTATTTTTGCTAGATTGAGTGTAATTTAATCCGCACTCGACGTGATTAATACTTGGAATTGACTTTTTTATTTATAGAAAAGTTAACTAAAATAGTAATTAATTAATAATTTGCTATCTGAAAATTAAAACTCTCTCTCATATTTATCTTCACTCAGTTCTTTTCGACATTGATCATAAGTGTAAATATGGTATTTAGTGCAGTGAATAAAGTAAAAAATGCTTTTAAAGTGAATAAATTGGTGTAAAGTGTCTTTGGAGTGAATAAAAGTGAGTTTAAGATTTAGATTGAAATTTTTTGTTAGAGAATTACATGAGGTATAAATATATAATCAAATAAATCACTGCACTATCATATGTATGAGATCTCCAACAAAGAGACCACTACATCACTATATAAATGAGATCTCTACATCACACAAACATGGGAACGTCACATAGGTTGGGAACACTACACCACAAAAAAATGTGAAAAATCTACACTACATGTAATTAAAATTGAACCCAAAATTTCTCATTAAGGAGTGATTTATGAGGTCTTAGCTAGCGAATTGCACTATATATGCATCATCGTCATAGTCTACGTGATTTTGAAATAGAGTAGGTCTCCTGTGGAGACATCTGTATGGTGGAAATGGGCCGCGACCCGACCCGCCCACGCGCCCCAACGACCAGCGCGTGAGGTCCACGCGCCGCGCGTGGGCCTCACGCGCCCCACTTTATTATTTTTTTAAAATTTTAATTTCCAGATTTTTTGTCCCGATGGAGCCTTCGGCTCCAAATTTACGGCTCCGCCTTCGCTCCGATAACTAAAATAAGGATAATCGACGGGCAACAATTTGGACTTTTTCGGCTCGCTCCGAGGCCTTCGGCTCCCCTCGCTCGAATTTTGACCATAGAAAAAGCGGCAAACAAAAAAAAAAGATAAAAAAACTGAAAAAATAAAAAATTCTAGTCAAAAAGGGTTGACCCGGATTAACCGGGTCGGGTCGGGTCGGGTCGCGGGCATCTGCACCATGGAGACTTCCTCGGGAGCTTTTGTCTTTGAAATAATATAATCCTAACTTTGGGCATAACTGCATAAGAATGATTTTGTAAACTATATAAGGATTAGAAAAATATATATGATCGCGTATAGATTGAGAAATGATGAGTAAAGCCTCGTAGATGTGTCCACCATAAGATTTTACGTAAAGGAAAATAAAAATTATGCTTTTGTAGGGCAATCTATCCATGCCGATTTCTTTTTCTAATTCAGAAAACAATGATGACACATATTTAATGAATTGAGTTTATTCATGATTATGATTCGTACTTCATCACTCTTATAAATGAGATGAATATCAATTGTGCTATATATCAATTGGTACAATCATGCCATTTTACAGTATATCAAGAAAGACTGTTCGCACAATTTGATTAAACAAATTCTAGTAAACAAATATTTATGATTTCTATAACATGATACTCATATTCGGAACTAAAAATCAATAAAATTATAAATGTACCTTAACTACAAATACTAAGTTTGTATAGAGTAAAAAATTGTGTTCAGATATGTATCAAAAAAATTGATATCACAAGAAGTCAAGACTTTGTGAAAAAGTTATGGAATTCGAATAAATGCTCTTGTATATACAAATCTCAATCATCTTTTAATTGCTCCGAGGATAACAAGTCTCTATCATAAAATCATTTAATTTCTTATCTCTATACTACTACTATAAATTTAGATTACTATTTTAATGACGTTTTTTGAGTAATAATAATAATAATATATTAACAACGGGCACATACTAACGGCAAACTCAATTCAATAAAATACTACTAATAGATCCAGATAGTTATAGTAAAAATCATGAAAATGATTGATTGCCCAAATTTAAAATAAATTTGTTTGTGGTGGGGTGGGAAACCAAATTCCGGTGACTAAGTGACTCGGGAGTAGCAAAATGCTTTACTAATACGACAGCAGTCAATAAATTGTGACCAGATAGATCCTCCCCGAGGAATAAATCAGCCACGTGGGTCGCATCACAGCCGTCGATGCAATACCGTCATTCATCTACTCTCACCAGAATTCATTTGCCGTGTCCCTCCTTTAAGGAAACGGTCGAGTTTTGTGGGACCCATATACAGCCGGGCCCACGTGCTGTGCTCAATTTCTTTTTTATTCTAATGGTTTTTAATACCGTATATTTAGTCGTATCAATTTACGTCCATCTCACTCACACTCCTCTCTTATATCAATAGGTTCGCTTTTTTTTTTTTTTTTTTTGTTTTTTTTTTAAGGCAAATAAAATTCAATTAAAAGAGTGAAAGGAATACTCAAATTGAACCGTACAATGCAAATACAATCCCATGCATAAAACTAATTGATTGAAAGAAATATATCTTATGGGATCAACAAACCAGTCATGAGTTGAATAATAAAAAATATTAGACAAAAATATCTTAATTCATCTCTAAGTACAAATAATAACACCATTAATCGTCATAGCAAGATCTTAATTTTGTAGTTAAAGACTCTTATCATTTCGAGCTTTCCAAATTCTCCAATAAATTAATAAGTTCCCGTTTGATATATACTCACTCCATCTATGATAATGCTTGCTAGTTTGAAGTGACATGAATTTTAATAAAAAAAATAGTTGTGGTAATGTGAATGTAAAAAGGATCTAGTGTAGTATAGTTACAAGTGGAGGTGGTGGAATATTTTGTGGTGTGTAGTGTCCCAAAATGAACAAAAAAAAAAAAAACTTTTTTTTTTTTGACGGATCATAAAGAAAAACTGTAAAACCTTTTTTTGTGAACCACGAGAATATATGTAACAATTCAATAGACTTATTAAAAATATATTCTTTTTAATTGATTTGTAAATTTCGACTCAAAATAAATATACTTACAAAAGTCCAAAACGTTCGAAATGTCTGTTTTTCTTAAGAAGCTGATTAAAAATATTTGATAAATAGAAAAATCTCAAAAACAATAAACGAAACACAATAAAACCCCTCACTACCTCCACTCCAGACTTTTGCCCACACCTCCTCCCCCCCCCCCCCCCCCCCCCCCGCACTGTCCACTCTCACTCCACTCACTCTCTCTCTCTCTATCTCTCTCTCTCTCTCCATCTGACTATCTGAGAGAGAAAACAAGCAGGATGTGTTCAACTTCAACAACAATGGCGTCTCTCAACATCTCCATCTTCATCCTCCTGTTCTCTCTCCTCTCCACCGCAGGTAACATCTCTCGCCATAATGTCGTACATTCATTTTTCAAAGGAATTTCTTCGTACATTTAATCGCCTATTCTGACATTCACACTCAAATTCCTTCTGCAGACGCCGGTGGCTTGATCGGCGTCAACTACGGCCGCATTGCCAACAACCTACCATCGGCCACCAAAGTCGTCCGCCTCCTCAAATCGCAGGGAATCGACCGGGTCAAGGTTTACGACTCCGACCCGGCCGTCCTCAAAGCCCTATCCGGTTCGGGTATAAAACTCACCATCAACCTCCCCAACGAGCTCCTCTCCGCCGCTGCCCGCCGCCCTTCCTTCGCCGCCTCCTGGGTGCAGAAAAATATCGCCGCCTACCACCCCGGCACCGCCGTCGAGGCCGTCGCCGTCGGCAACGAGGTCTTCGTCGACCCCCACAACACCACACGCTTCCTACTGGCCGCAATGTACAACATCCACCAAGCGCTAGTGAAGTACAACCTCGATGACGTCATCAAGGTGTCATCGCCCGTCGCCCTCAGCGCACTCCAGAGCTCCTACCCGTCCTCCGCCGGTTCGTTCCGCCACGATCTGGTCGAACCGGTTTTCAAGCCCATGCTCGAGTTCCTCCGCAAAACCGGATCTTCTCTCATGATAAATGTCTACCCCTTTTTCGCCTACGAGTCAAACGCTGACGTCATACCCCTCGACTACGCGCTTTTTCCGCCAGAACGCCGGCGTCGTCGACGCCGGCAACGGGCTGAGGTATTTCTCTCTCTTCGACGCCCAAGTCGACGCTGTTTTTGCGGCGATGTCTCTGCTGAAATACGACGACGTTCCGGTGATCGTCAGCGAAACCGGATGGCCGTCGAAGGGAGATTCTAACGAAATCGGCGCCAGCGTCGCCAACGCGGCCGCGTACAACGGGAACCTAGTCCGTCGCGTTCTAAGCGGCGGAGGAACGCCGCTCCGACCGAAAGCAAATCTTACCGTCTTCCTCTTCGCGCTGTTCAACGAGAACAAAAAAAACGGGCCGACATCGGAGAGGAACTTCGGACTTTTCCACCCGGACGAGAAGAAGGTTTACGACATTGCGTTGACGGTGGATGGGCTGAAGGGGTTCCAGGAGGCGGCGCCACCGCTAACCGGTGGGGAGCAGAGGATGGCGACGGCGAGCGGGATGACGTGGTGTGTGGCGAAGGCGGAGGCGGGCAAGAATAAGCTGCAGGAGGGACTAGATTACGCGTGTGGGGAGGGAGGCGCTGACTGCCATCCGATTCAACCAGGGTCCACGTGTTTCGATCCTAATACACTAGAGGCCCACGCATCTTATGCATTCAATAGTTATTATCAGAAGAAGGGCCGCGCTATTGGCACTTGTTATTTTGGTGGGGCCGGTTACATCGTTACGCAACAGCCTAGTGAGTACCCAATCTCTCTCTCTCTCTCTCTCTCTCTCTCTCTCTCATATTTCTATACCTATCTGCTTTTATTTGCTACTATAAAACAATTTGCTACTTGCAAATTTACATTTTGACATTAGTTCTAAATTATTGACACTGCTATTTAGTCTGCTCCGTATATTGTTGAATGTGGCTAGCTGTATGCCACATTATTTAACAGTAGCCAGTAGTAGGTGTTTTTTGTTGTCACAATTATGGCACATACAAAAGGTTGCAAATAAGTTGGGCTCATTGTCTGATATACACTATTGTTGGATCGCAATAAATTAAGCCACAATTATTTACAATTTCATTTTAATACTAATAATAGCTGAATCGAAAGCAAAATTAGTGCCTGGTGAAAAAATTAAAATTTATAACGATATATGGTAGGAGTATTTTTTTTAGTTTTTTTAGAGAGAAACATGGTAGCACTATTATTTTCATGTTCGTGGAAATTTGTGCATAGAATTTTTGTTTATAATTAGAAATTTTAATGTACTAGTACAAGATTGGTGAGGCATAGATTGAGAGTACTTTTGTGTAGCTTTTGTTGCGGCGTAGGTTAGGAATCGGTATAGTGGCGTAGGTTAGGAGTTATGTTATAGGGGAGGGTGGCTAACATGTGCGGGCGTGAATAATGGTGAATGAGGTGGTGGCCCACAAGCAGCACCACAAGGAAAATTGGTGGCGTCGGTCCGAGTAATTGGGTAGCACGTGATTGACGGACTCATCATTTCTGACATGTCTTTGCTTGGACTACATGCTCCAACCCCCCTCCCATCTATTGGGTTACTTGGGGATCGTTATTTGCCTTCAAACCTCCTATATTTAGGAAGTTGTTACAATAATATAGTACTACTATATCGGAAAACTAAGAAATTTGTATTGAGTATAGATTTTGGTTTTGAATAGGATGCTTATCATTAGCTTGTACTTGACCTGGGGGATTAGATGTTCTCCAGTTCTGAAATATCACGACCATTCGTGATGTCTCAGAATTCGAGCTCTAGATATCACCAAGAACTATTGACATGTTTCTCCACACCAATCTCATAAGTTGTTAGTTATGTGCTTAGTGTCCTCCTTATACGTTACCTCAAATAAATTGTTTTCTTTCTTTTATGTTAAAAGCAAAAACTTGGGTATATTGTTTTTCTTTAATTGCTTTTGAGATAATTATCTTATGATTTATAACTCATTTTGTATTTCTACTTTCCCTTGTGTGTAGAGTACGGCAAATGTGATTTCCCCTCCGGAAACTGAAGAGTGAAGAGAGAGAGAGAGAGAGAAAGGCAAAGAAACAAGAGCTCCTCCGGTGAATTAGAGAGAAGTAGTCCGTTGTATTATAATATTATATTAATTGGCTTTTTAGGTTCCTTTAATTACAACCAGTAGAATTTAGTGTTACATTATGGGACTTTTAGCTAACTTCCTAGTTCTTATTGTGTTATTTTTTATTGTTACTATTCTATTTATTTCAATGTTAACCCTTATCTCTTCCAAATCAGATTGTTGCCCGTCATTTCAAAATTAAATATTAAGATTGTTTTAATTTCCAGAAAACACGAATGTAAGATGATGAACTGATAAGAAACAAAAACACAAGGATTGGACGTGGTTCGGCTTTGAAGTATGGAGATGTACATGATACAGACGAAGATAAGCTTTGAAACCTACGGGTACGAGTATGATTATGAAGCATCCACAGTTACAGCTTCTCACTCTATTTTCTCTCTGCGTTTCCCTCTTGATTCTCACTACACAATCACAAAGATAATACAAGAATTAATAATGAACCCGAGCTGCTTACACAACTACAGAAGAACCTCCAGCTGAAATCGAGCACAGGAACTAAATGCATGAAATTACCGCAACCAATTGACTTCATTTCATAAACTCAAAAAAAAAAAAAAAAAAAAGACTTCATTTCATAACTAACTCTTACAGTATAACTACAGTATAACTCTTCATATTTACTGTGGAGCCCCTTTGGCCATGCAGTTTTTGTAGAAAATAGTTCACAAATCTCCACCTTGGATGAATCATCGATTCCCCTCAAACAGCCCCATCACAAAGCAAACAATCTCTCAACAATCAACGATAGATCGATACCTGAATTTAGAACTAGGCAATGCCTTGGTGAGCATTAACTTACGTAGAATCTTTCACAACCTTGATAATGTCTTACTATGTCTAACAAAATGTAATCTCAAAATGATATGCAAGAGGATTTTTTTAATGAAATAATTGGTCTTTTGCTAAGTGCAAAGCACTTTGATTATCACAGTTTGAGACTTTAATGTATTTGAAATCTCTTCAAAACTTTCAAAATAATCATGCTGATTCAACCACAGTTCAAACTAAAGAATTCTATTAGCCAGTCTCAAATTTTTCATTTCAAATAAGACTTTACCTGCTCCACGACAAGTATGTTTCTACTAGCATTTACTCCCTCCGTCCACGAAATGGTTGTCACATTTTGAACGACACGGGTTTTAAGAAAATGGTAGGTAGTAGTGATTTATAGTGAGTATTATTGTGGGTGGAGTAAAAGTCCCACAATAAATATGAATGGAGTAGCAAAAGTGACAACTATTTCGTGGACAAACTTAAATGACAAAAATGACAACCATTTCGTGGACGGAGGGAGTAATTAGCATATTATGTTACACTGGGCGGAGGGAGAGGGGGGTAAGGGGGTCATTGAACCCCGTGGGTTTTTTTCTAAAAATGAGTATATATATATATATATATATATATAGGAAGAGATCATATACAAAAGACTCTTTTCATAAGAAATAAGAAGTAATATTTGCCATCCATTTTGCATAATCTACTGTTAATAATTAATACAGATCTTTTGCTTAATGGCGTGTGTTTTTATGGTTGAGGGTTACATTAGTAAAAATGCAAATGAATTTATAACCGAAGTCATTCTAAATCACGGGATCTGCTTATGTGTTCATTTCTTATAATTTGTACAAATTTTATCTTTCTCCATGAATTATATGTTCTCTCTTGGTTGTCTCAACAACCTCTCCTTCCCCGTCAGTGCGCTGACGTCGTCGGCTACTCCGTCCTCTATAGCCTTGTCGTCCGCATGAAATCTGTTTATGGTGTACCCAATGATTCAAACTCATCGGCGTAACCTTACGATGCATTATCCTCCTCTTTTTTTTTTGAAAAGTGAAAATGGAATTCTCATTAAGAGTACTAGAGGTACTCAAGAACGAACCAAGTACAGGACTGGACTAGAAGTACAACTAGAGAACAGAAAAATGAACAAAACAACTACAGATTCGCAGGAATACAAACAATAGGATTTGAACTCCAGAAACACAAAAGGATAAAGGAAAATGAGACTTCAACCATTTCCAAGAGCAAAATTTTATGCTCTCCAAAATTTTTCCGGTGTCCGATGCTATCTCTTTGAAAATCTTCTCGTTTCTCGCCTTCCAAATCCTCCATAACGTGCATTGCCAAATGAGACCAAAAACTTTCTTTTTCGATTTGCCAATGCCGCAACTCATAAATTTCTCAAAGTGATCTTTTAAATCTGTTGCATAAATTAAATGATGATCAAGCCAAACACATACCTGTGTCCAGACAAGTAGAGCTTCACAACAAGAAGAAAATAAATGAGCAACTGATTCAAGTTGACATTGGCACATGACGCAACGCCCATTTTCACCCGGCTGTAAGATTCCTCTTTTGATCAAGTTTTCCTTCGTTGGTAATCTACCTTGCAATGCTTTCCAAACAAAGGCCGAGACCTTCAATGGAACAGTTTTCCACCACAAGACCGACCATGGCCCTCTCACTTCATCCTCGTTTGCTGATGCATTTGATAATATGAAATAGAGATCCCTTGTGCGGAAAACGCCATCAGCCGAGCCCGTCCAAAAGCGGGAATCCGACTGATTGGGATCAATCTGCAACCTGTTAATGTAATCCCAAAGATCCAAAAAATTGCCAAATTCATTGGAGTCAAGGAATCGACTCCATTTGAAAACCCACATCCGATCAACTCCATCAGACTGAAAGAACTCTTTGACACAACAAAATTTCTGATTTGATAAAACATACAACCCTCTAAACCTATTACACAGACTTCCTCCCTCTTTTAACCACGGATCTTCCCAAAATTTTACCGAATACCCATCACCCAAAGAGAAATCAAAACTATTACAGAAAATTGCACCATAATTACTTTTTAGGATGCCCAACAAATCCCTCCACCACAGAGACCATCTATTTGACAATCTACTAGAAGCCCAAACATTATTTATGTATCCATATCTCGATTTGAGAATTTGTGTCCATAACAACTCTTCCCCCGACCACAACTTCCACACCCACTTACACAAAAGACTCACATTAAAGACTCTAATATCTCTCACCCCCAGTCCCCCGACATTTTTACTTTTGCAGACTTTTTCCCATTTTACCCAATTAATTTTGTTGGAATTTTCTTTCCCTCCCCACAAAAAAACTCCTCTGAAGTCTAGATAGAAGATTTATTATGCACTCAGGAGCTTTGAAAAATGAGAGAAAGTAGAGTGGAAGAGCTGAAAGAACTGAATTAAGAAGAATGATCCTACCTCCAAGAGATAGATTTCTTTTTTCCCATCCAGAGAGCTTTTTTCGAAAACGATCAATGAGAGGTTGCCAAACTTCTTTCTTTCTGTGATTTGCTCCAATCGGTAGCCCAAGATAAGTAAATGGGATTTTTTCAACTTTACAAGCAAGAATTTCAGCAAGCTGTGTGATTCGATGATTATCAATACCAATACCATGAAGAGAGCTCTTGTGAAAATTCACGCGAAGACCTGAAGCAATCTCGAATAACCGAAGTATGCCCTTCATAGTTTTGGCATTTTGGGTGGAAGCTTTGCCCAATAACACTGTATCATCGGCAAACTGAAGGTGGCTAACCTTAATTTTATCGACTCCAATCTCGCAACCCTCAAACATTCGCATTTGATCGGCTTTTTTCATAAGGCAGCTTAGACCTTCTGCTGCGATAAGGAAAAGAAATGGGGATAAAGGATCCCCCTACCTCATTCCTTTTTGAAGATTGAATTCACCCGAGGGACTTCCGTTGACAAGAACTGACATGGATGCAGATGAGAGGCAACTTCTAATCCATTTTCGCCATTTCCAATTGAAATTCATACCAAGCATCATCTCATCTAAGAACTCCCAGAAGACAGAATCATATGCCTTCTCAAAATCCACCTTGAATATTATTCCTTCCAACTTCTCACGTTTCAAGAAATCAATCGATTCGTTAAGAACCACAATGCTGTCCAAGATTTGTTTATTCCCCACAAACGCACTTTGATTTTCAGAAATAACAGAACCCACTACTCTAGCTAAACGTGTAGCCAAGATTTTTGCCAAAATCTTGTAGGTGCAACCAATTAAAGAAATAGGACGAAAATCAGAGATTGCTTGAGCCGTACCTTTCTTCGGAATTAAAGTGACAAAACATGAGTTTCCTCCTTTGACGATTCTTCCGGTCTCATGAAATTCCTCTTTGTCCTCACCTCCCTACCCACACACAGTCTATTGATTTTTATTTTGCAGTTCCTACAATTCCTATAATTTTTGTTTCGATAAATTGATTAGTTGAGGCGGAATATTTTTTTCTTTATTTGAAGGTGTGTGCATTATAATCAGACAACAAAAGTATAAAAAATATTTAAAAAATGCATTAGAATGCATCTGTATAACACGTCTAATTTTGCATATTTGAGTGTTGTATAACTAGCGGTGCATTTTGATACTAAATTTAAGGCTGCGAAAAATTGATGTGTATATATAACTTGTTTTTAATCACGCATAATATTCACATATTAATAAAGGATAAGTTCACTATAATATAACATCAAATTCATTACAAACGACAAAAATGCATCATGAACCCAACAATATTTTGGTATATGATTTATTTTCATTTTAAAAAAAAAAAAAGTATTTGGATATGTGAATTCTAGTTTTCAGATGATTTTTTCTTGACGTGTTGATTATTTTAATTAATTTATATATTATAATTTAGGAAGGTTTAAGCGGTTATATCCCACATTCCTTAATGAAACATATTTTGAAATAGTCATAATGACCATTAAAATATAAATTTTGGTCCACCTCCTTCAAAAATATAAATTTTGGCCATTTTTTTCAATTTGGGTCGAAAATACCCTTAATGAAACGCGAAACGGGTCGGGTCGGACGTGGGCATGCGCAGGTCGGGTCAGGCCGGGTATGAGGCAGTTGGTACTTCTGGTACAAATTTAGTCATATTAGTACCAACTGTTCTAGTACTTCTGGTACAAATTTAGCCTTATTAGTGCCGATTGTTCCAGATTTGGTACAATTGGGACGAATTGTCGAATTAGTTCCAGATGTTCCAAGTTATGACATGGTACTCTTGGAACAAACATTCCAATTATTTCATGTTATATTGCACCGATTTTGCGGCTCCGCCTTCGGCTCCGATTGTACGGCTCCGCTTTCGCTTCGATTACTAATATAAAGATAATCGTCGGGCAACAATTTAGATTTCTTCGGCTCGCTCCGAGGCCTTCGGCTCCCCTCGCTCGAATCTTGATCGAAGAAGAAGCGGCAAACAAAAAAACGAAGAGGCAAACATAAAATTGGAAATTAAAAAAAATCTGAAAAATAAAAAAAACAGAAAAAAATAAAAAAAAATCTGAAAAATAAAAAAAAAACAGAAAAAAAAGAAAAAAAATCTGGAAAATAAGATAAAAAGAAATCTGAAAAATAAAAAATAAAACAGAAAAAAAAGAAAAAGAAATCTGGAAAATAAGAAAAAAAAACAGAAAAAAAGAAAAAAACTGGAAAATTTTAAAAAATAAACAAAAAAAAGAAAGAAAAAATTTGAAAAGGGAATTAAGTGTCAATAAAATAAGTCAAGAAGTGATGGATCACAAATAAAAGAGGGAAAATGGTATTTAGGTCCTAAGTTCAAAAAAACGGCTATAATTTATATTTATGAAAAGGGTGGGCTATAATTTATATTTCAATGCTCATATTGGCTATATCATATGATATTCTCTTCCTTAATTTTAGCTAATATTCGATATTGAGTGGGATTAATATACCCTTATAGCATAAATAAGTCAAAACATTCATTAGAAGATTGAATTCATCTTGACCGTAGAATTTAAATTATCAAGGGTCTAAGATGCTTTCCATTTCTTACACTAAACAAGTTTTATATGGGAATTCATCCCTATATATATATATATAGTATTTTATGTGTTAAATAATTAAAAATAATACTAATAAAACAAGTTGCAAGTGATTATTTCAATATATAAAAATAGAAGAATTAAGCCAATTTCAAGTTCCACTTATTTTCCCACTAATTTATATATATATATATATGAGAGAGATCATATGAGAATAGATATTATCCTAAGAAATGAGAATGAATCTCCATCATACATTTATGGATGATGGAGGGTTAAGATTTGGCTTGGTCAAAGCGGGTCAACCCGTTGACTTTTTTTTTCGATTTTTTTTAAGGGTCAACTAATATGCACCACTTCACATATTCGGATGCACCACACTACATAACGAGATGCACTACTAAGTGCATTGAGATGCACTAACTTTTGGTTTTTTTTTTTCATTTTTTTTCGTTTTTTTTTTTATTTTTAGTTTTTTTTTACGGTCACCTCATATGCACCACTTCATATATTCGGATGCACCACACTATATAACGAGATGCACCACTAAGTGCATTGAGATGCACTAGATTTTCAGGTTTTTTATTTCTTTTTCGATTTTTTTTTTAATTTTCAGATTTATTTCCTCTCATTTTTTTGTTTGCCTCTTCTTTTTTTAGGTTGCCGCTTCTTCTTTGGTCAAGATTCAAGCGAGGGAGCCGAAGGCCTCGGAGAGAGCCGAAAAAATCCAAATTATTGTCCGACGATTATTCTTATATTAGTAATCGCAGCGAAGGCGGAGCCGTAAAATAGGAGCCGGAGGCAGAGCCGGAAAAAAATATCTGTTAAAAAAAAACTGAAAAAAAAAATCGGACATACACCACTATGTGTAACAAGATGCACCACATAGTGTAACTAGATGCACCACACAGTGTAACTAGATGCATAGTATTTTACAAAAATTAAAATAAAAAAAACGAAAACAAAACTAGTGCATCTCAATGCACTTAGTGGTGCATCTTGTTATATAGTGTGGTGCATATGAATACATGATGTGGTGCATATGACTTAAAAAATCGAAAAAAAAACGAAAATCCGGTGCATCTCAATGCACTTAGTGGTGCATCTCGTTATATAGTGTGGTGCATCCGAATGTGTGAAGTGGTGCATATGAGCTGACCCTAAAAAAAATCGAGAAAAAAATCGAAAAAGAAAACATAAAAAGAAAAAAAAGTCAACGGGTTGACCGGATTGACCCGGGTTTGACCCGCTTTGACCAGACCAAATCTTGACCCTCCATGTATATATAATCAATGGTGGAGATTAATTCTTATTTCTCAATTTAAAAACCCTTCTCATGGGAATCACTCCCTATATTTTCCTTTTCATTCTTGTTGTCAATTTCAAAATTCTTTTTATATTATCATTTTTCTTTTAATTGATATACTTAATTTCATACTAGGGAAGAAGTTAGATCTAAAATTTATTGTAGATTTGCAGTGTGTTAACATGTGTAGACTTAATAATTGTATTGTGATAACCAATATTATTGGAACATCAATATTAACGCTTATATCTTTAGAACATTAATATTAATGCGTACATGGGAAATAAATATAGTTTTGAGCTATATGTAAACTAAAACACTGGACAAATGACTTTTTTTATACCTGCATATCGTATAGAAAAAATGTAAAATTTTATCTTAAGTAAATGAGTAGATCTTTAAAAGAAAATTGTTATAAATTTGGTATTTATAGTATTTTAGTAAATTATGTGATACACTAATTTGTGGCAAAAAAATTGACGACTCAAAACACTTATTCTGAGATAAACGGGTAGTAATTAATTGAAACCCCTGACGAAAATTCCTGACTCCACCATGTACATACATATTTGGACCTTAAAAATCCAATATCCACCATATGTTCGTTAAATTTGATCTTAAACATTAATTGTTGCAAACAATATAGAGATATTTTTCATGTAGAATGAAACCATCAGACTATGTCGTATGATTGTTCCTTTAAATCTCTATGTGAAAATATTGTTTTAACATCTAAGTGATGCAATTTTATTGTATCAAACTGAGTAACTAGAGCCAATAAAATTCTTAGTGTACTGTGCTTCACTACTCTGGAGAAAATACCTAGCTAGTTGAAAATATTCCATAACATTTTTTTGATTTTCTATGCAGATTTGACATATGACGACTTTTTAATTGGTCAGAATTTCTGTGTTAAATATCAGTTTCTATTTATTTTATTTAGAAATAACCTGTTATGAAATTTCTAAAATATATATACATATAATATATAATTTGATCATTATTCACTTATTTTTCCATGGGTCATAATTTTATTGGCCTTGAAATATAATGTGTGCCTACAAAACTCATAAAAAATCCAAACATCATAAAACAATTAATTAACAATTTCCAAGACGAAAATATAAGAATTGATTTATTTTCTAACAATCATGCATATATATATAGAAATGTCTGTCCTTTAGAGCATTTACAATGGTATTTGATTATTTTTTTATAAGCTGTTTTATCTCGATACTGGGTCTATCACCGGAAAGCGTGATTTCGATGATTGGTGGTATTGATATAGATATTGGTGCAAAATTTCACTATGAGTATTGATATAGATATCAGTATCTATAATCATTGGCAATGATTGAGTAGAAAATAAATCAATTCTTATATTTTCGTCTTGGAAATTGTTAATTAATTGTTTTATGATGTTTGGATTTTTTATGAGTTTTGTAGGCACACATTATATTTCAAGGCCAATAAAATTATGACCCCATGGAAAATAAGTGAATAATGATCAAATTATATATTATATGTATATATATTTTAGAAATTTCATAACAGGTTATTTCTAAATAAAATAAATAGAAACTGATATTTAACACAGAAATTCTGACCAATTAAAAGTCGTCATATGTCAAATCTGCATAGAAAATCAAAAAATGTTATGGAATATTTTCAACTAGCTAGGTATTTTCTCCAGAGTAGTGAAGCACAGTACACTAAGAATTTTATTGGCTCTAGTTACTCAGTTTGATACAATAAAATTGCATCACTTAGATGTTAAAACAATATTTTCACATAGAGATTTAAAGGAACAATCAATACGACATAGTCTGATGGTTTCATTCTACATGAAAAATATCTCTATATTGTTTGCAACAATTAATGTTTAAGATCAAATTTAACGAACATATGGTGGATATTGGATTTTTAAGGTCCAAATATGTATGTACATGGTGGAGTCAGGAATTTTCGTCAGGGGTTTCAATTAATTACTACCCGTTTTATCTCAGAATAAGTGTTTTGAGTCGTCAATTTTTTTTTGCCACAAATTAGTGTATCACATAATTTACTAAAATACTATAAATACCAAATTTATAACAATTTTCTTTTAAAGATCTACTCATTTACTTAAGATAAAATTTTACATTTTTTTCTATACGATATGCAGGTATAAAAAAGTCATTTGTCCAGTGTTTTAGTTTACATATAGCTCAAAACTATATTTATTTCCCATGTACGCATTAATATTAATGTTCTAAAGATATAAGCGTTAATATTGATGTTCCAATAATATTGGTTATCACAATACAATTATTAAGTCTACACATGTTAACACACTGCAAATCTACAATAAATTTTAGATCTAACTTCTTCCCTAGTATGAAATTAAGTATATCAATTAAAAGAAAAATGATAATATAAAAAGAATTTTGAAATTGACAACAAGAATGAAAAGGAAAATATAGGGAGTGATTCCCATGAGAAGGGTTTTTAAATTGAGAAATAAGAATTAATCTCCACCATTGATTATATATACATGGAGGGTCAAGATTTGGTCTGGTCAAAGCGGGTCAAACCCGGGTCAATCCGGTCAACCCGTTGACTTTTTTTTTCTTTTTATGTTTTCTTTTTCGATTTTTTTCTCGATTTTTTTTTAGGGTCAGCTCATATGCACCACTTCACACATTCGGATGCACCACACTATATAACGAGATGCACCACTAAGTGCATTGAGATGCACCGGATTTTCGTTTTTTTTTTTCGATTTTTTTAAGTCATATGCACCACATCATGTATTCATATGCACCACACTATATAACAAGATGCACCACTAAGTGCATTGAGATGCACTAGTTTTGTTTTCGTTTTTTTTTTATTTTAATTTTTGTAAAATACTATGCATCTAGTTACACTGTGTGGTGCATCTAGTTACACTATGTGGTGCATCTTGTTACACATAGTGGTGTATGTCCGATTTTTTTTTTTCAGTTTTTTTTTAACAGATATTTTTTTTCCGGCTCTGCCTCCGGCTCCTATTTTACGGCTCCGCCTTCGCTGCGATTACTAATATAAGAATAATCGCTCGGACAATAATTTGGATTTTTTCGGCTCTCTCCGAGGCCTTCGGCTCCCTCGCTTGAATCTTGACCAAAGAAGAAGCGGCAACCTAAAAAAGAAGAGGCAAACAAAAAAATGAGAGGAAATAAATCTGAAAATTAAAAAAAAATCGAAAAAGAAATAAAAAACCTGAAAATCTAGTGCATCTCAATGCACTTAGTGGTGCATCTCGTTATATAGTGTGGTTGCATCCGAATATATGAAGTGGTGCATATGAGGTGACCGTAAAAAAAACTAAAAATAAAAAAAAACGAAAAAAAAATGAAAAAAAAACCAAAAGTTAGTGCATCTCAATGCACTTAGTAGTGCATCTCGTTATGTAGTGTGGTGCATCCGAATATGTGAAGTGGTGCATATTAGTTGACCCTTAAAAAAATCGAAAAAAAAAGTCAACGGGTTGACCCGCTTTGACCAAGCCAAATCTTAACCCTCCATCATCCATAAATGTATGATGGAGATTCATTCTCATTTCTTAGGATAATATCTATTCTCATATGATCTCTCTCATATATATATATATATATAAATTAGTGGGAAAATAAGTGGAACTTGAAATTGGCTTAATTCTTCTATTTTTATATATTGAAATAATCACTTGCAACTTGTTTTATTAGTATTATTTTTAATTATTTAACACATAAAATACTATATATATATATATAGGGATGAATTCCCATATAAAACTTGTTTAGTGTAAGAAATGGAAAGCATCTTAGACCCTTGATAATTAAATTCTACGGTCAAGATGAATTCAATCTTCTAATGAATGTTTTGACTTATTTATGCTATAAGGGTATATTAATCCCACTCAATATCGAATATTAGCTAAAATTAAGGAAGAGAATATCATATGATATAGCCAATATGAGCATTGAAATATAAATTATAGCCCACCCTTTTCATAAATATAAATTATAGCCGTTTTTTTTGAACTTAGGACCTAAATACCATTTTCCCTCTTTTATTTGTGATCCATCACTTCTTGACTTATTTTATTGACACTTAATTCCCCTTTTCAAATTTTTTCTTTCTTTTTTTTTGTTTATTTTTTTAAAATTTTCCAGTTTTTTTCTTTTTTTTCTGTTTTTTTTTTCTTATTTTCCAGATTTCTTTTTTCTTTTTTTTCTGTTTTATTTTTTATTTTTCAGATTTCTTTTTTATCTTATTTTCCAGATTTTTTTTCTTTTTTTTCTGTTTTTTTTTTATTTTTCAGATTTTTTTTTATTTTTTTCTGTTTTTTTTATTTTTCAGATTTTTTTTTAATTTCCAATTTTATGTTTGCCTCTTCGTTTTTTTGTTTGCCGCTTCTTCTTCGATCAAGATTCGAGCGAGGGAGCCGAAGGCCTCGGAGCGAGCCGAAGAAATCTAAATTGTTGCCCGACGATTATCTTTATATTAGTAATCGAAGCGAAAGCGGAGCCGTACAATCGGAGCCGAAGGCGGAGCCGCAAAATCGGTGCAATATAACATGAAATAATTGGAATGTTTGTTCCAAGAGTACCATGTCATAACTTGGAACATCTGGAACTAATTCGACAATTCGTCCCAATTGTACCAAATCTGGAACAATCGGCACTAATAAGGCTAAATTTGTACCAGAAGTACTAGAACAGTTGGTACTAATATGACTAAATTTGTACCAGAAGTACCAACTGCCTCACTACCCGGCCTGACCCGACCTGCGCATGCCCACGTCCGACCCGACCCGTTTCGCGTTTCATTAAGGGTATTTTCGACCCAAATTGAAAAAAATGGCCAAAATTTATATTTTTGAAGGAGGTGGACCAAAATTTATATTTTAATGGTCATTATGACTATTTCAAAATATGTTTCATTAAGGAATGTGGGATATAACCGCTTAAACCTTCCTAAATTATAATATATAAATTAATTAAAATAATCAACACGTCAAGAAAAAATCATCTGAAAACTAGAATTCACATATCCAAATACTTTTTTTTTTTTTTTTAAAATGAAAATAAATCATATACCAAAATATTGTTGGGTTCATGATGCATTTTTGTCGTTTGTAATGAATTTGATGTTATATTATAGTGAACTTATCCTTTATTAATATGTGAATATTATGCGTGATTAAAAACAAGTTATATATACACATCAATTTTTCGCAGCCTTAAATTTAGTATCAAAATGCACCGCTAGTTATACAACACTCAAATATGCAAAATTAGACGTGTTATACAGATGCATTCTAATGCATTTTTTAAATATTTTTTTATACTTTTGTTGTCTGATTATAATGCACACACCTTCAAATAAAGAAAAAAATATTCCGCCTCAACTAATCAATTTATCGAAACAAAAATTATAGGAATTGTAGGAACTGCAAAATAAAAATCAATAGACTGTGTGTGGGTAGGGAGGTGAGGACAAAGAGGAATTTCATGAGACCGGAAGAATCGTCAAAGGAGGAAACTCATGTTTTGTCACTTTAATTCCGAAGAAAGGTACGGCTCAAGCAATCTCTGATTTTCGTCCTATTTCTTTAATTGGTTGCACCTACAAGATTTTGGCAAAAATCTTGGCTACACGTTTAGCTAGAGTAGTGGGTTCTGTTATTTCTGAAAATCAAAGTGCGTTTGTGGGGAATAAACAAATCTGGACAGCATTGTGGTTCTTAACGAATCGATTGATTTCTTGAAACGTGAGAAGTTGGAAGGAATAATATTCAAGGTGGATTTTGAGAAGGCATATGATTCTGTCTTCTGG
>JANLIY010000193.1:0-45911 GCA_029490685.1 Schizonepeta tenuifolia
TTTTTAATAGATCACCTTTTGTCAATTTAGACATTTAAATGTAATTTTGTTTATAAAGAACGATTAGAGAGCACAATTTGGTACATCTTATGAATATTTAATGTGCAACACATGGGGAAAACTAGTCTATATATACTTAAAAGTTGAGTTTTTCATTATTTACATGAATGCCATCTTTCCGCCTAAAATCTGATGGGCTCAATATAACAATTATGTTATGTGTTTTATATGTTTTAAAATATATGCATATATATTAACAAAATTAGGCTGTACTCATAGTCACCTGTCTTAAATGCTACTTTAATGTAGTAATTAGCCTTTTAAAGGTTGACTTCCTGAATTAATTTTATGTGCACAGAGACCCAACCTTTTTTATTTAAAATGTTGTAACAAACTTTGGATCAGAAAGTCTCTTTTGGTCAGATTATTTTCATTTGGTCAGATCAACTTAGAGAATATGAGTTTTAGCCTAAAGAAATTCTTCTATAAATAATGTTGGTGCAATTCATCTGTGAACACACCACTCTCTCTTCTCCTCACATTACTACTCTCTTCTTCTTCTTCGTAAGGCACATACTCATCTCCTCAAAAACGGAAAGCACCAATATTAATCCCCGATTCCAAAATCATCAAATCAAAAATGCAAATACTCATCTCGTCGTTTCAAAACATATAAAAAAGGATAAATAAAATTACAAAATTAAGGGAATATCGGATTGCGGCAGCTAGAGTCGAGGAGGCCGTGAGCTAAGCCGTGACCCTTTTTGGCGAGGCGTTTGAGCTTGTCGAAGAATATTGTTAGAGGCTCCATCCTCAACTTCAATTCTTCAAACCCTATTCAAATTGCTACTCTATGTATATATATAGTGTATGTATATCTACTGCTCCGCCGCTACCGGTAGCTTAAGCGGTGGGATTTTTCACTCCCAAATTTCCAACTTAAATCGCTGTTGTATAGTAATTCAACGATTTGCTAATCATTTTGTTCCAACTTGAATGATTAAGTCGCGTTTTATGACCAAAGTAGTCGCATGATTAGAAATTTCTTTAATTTAGGGCTCGTGTAGTTCGCAATATGGAATAGTAGTATAAGCTTTGATACGTGTCTTCTTCATATTTGAGTTACTCTATGTTGCATCGCGTCTCACAGTGTACAACGGGCGCGGGGGACGTGTCGTTTCTTTTTTCAATTTTTTTTTAATAATAAATTTTAATAACCTATAAATTTGAAGAAAAGTAAGTTGGGGTAATTACTAATAATTATTGATTATTAACTTAAAAAAATACTAATAATTTGTTGGATTTGAGGAGTTGCTAAAAAAATGTTACACAAAATATTACTACAAAAACATGCTACACAAAAATAATTATAGTACAAAATATAAAGTAGTATATACTAAATAAAAAATATAAAAATGTTGGGGGTTGCCCAACACAATTTTACCTTTTTAATCAGTATTCATCACATGCTGAAATTGAACAGACTTTCTTGCACAATACAATTTTAATCATTTTCAATTTCGAATGCATTAATTCCTCCATAAAATAGGAGTTTGATTTGTGACCATCCAAAATCGACATTTCATGTTTAGTTGATACCAGCTTCTGAATTGCTATCATGTGGAAACATGAAAGAAGAAAAATATGGTAATATTGGATGAAATTAAAATGTTTTATTTCTACTATCAAAATATTTTGAATCATCAAGAAATAGAAACTTCCTTTAGCGTAAGATTTTGTTTTCTACAAGATTCTCACATTTGTTCGCCCAAGGAATTCCGGGAAGAAGTTATTCCCGAAGACTCTTCGACTCTGCAGCATCCAAACTTCCTTTCAATTTCTTGTCAAGCATCTTCAACAAATGTTTCTTTCTTTCTCCATAATATTTCAGCCTTTTCAAACAATAATCTTTAAGAAGTGCATGTAGAAAGATTAATTAGTTCAAAAGGCTACCTAAACAAAATGAAAGGAAACTTCAATATTAAACCACATCATGTTCTTGATGCATATCGTAGGACTAACAACAAAAAGATTATGTGAAGTAGTTAATCCACAAGAAAAACTGTATATAAGATAGGGTAATGATGATCGGCCACACGGTGGCCAGCCACACGCGTCAGAAAAGGAAAGTTGACTCTAAAAATGGAAATAATCACATTTTCCCCCTAGGGTTTATGTTTCCTAATTGGGGTGTATTAAACTTATATTACTATTTTTAGCTTGTGTGGTCGGTCACAGTGTGGCCAAATATCACTACCCTATAAGATATTATTAAATATTTGTTAGTGAAATGTCAATGTTGTCACTGTTAGTTTTCTATGATTCGAAGGACCACAACTTCAAAGCTGGCTTAGCCGATTGATGTGGTGTTGTGGTTGCGTCATACTTTTTACAAGCGAAGTAGCACAACCGAAATTAAAAGTTACAGAATAAACTTTCTCATGTATGCCACTAGACTGCGAGTGTGAGAAATGACTTTTATTTGAATGTGGTTTTCTCATCTCGTGAATAACTACTAGTCTCTTAATTGTTTCATTAGTTTTTGATCTTCTGCAGTATTGTATGACAAGAATTTGATTATTGTAAAATTTAGTAACTAAATTATAAATGACACTAATATATATCAAAAAAAGGTTAACACATGTTTCTTCAACTATCAGTGATGCCAATTTGTTCCATGAAATGACAAAAAAGTAGAAATATAAAATGACTAAAATGTTTCTATTATCATCTATGATGGCAAAAATGCTTGTTATAATATCTATTGAAAACCTAAGTGTTATTTTATTTATTTTCATACATCTACTATTTATAAGGATTGAGGAAAGGTTAACATTAACAGAGCAACCACCCCAGATTGAAACAATCCAAAAAAATGTAAATTAGCAAGTGAGAAACGAAAATTAAGACAGGGAAAAAAATATACATATAACGACTTATTGTTTGGACCATTTTTATATGTATCATATGTATCCGTTGGCCTAATAGAATAATCAGTCGTTATATATATATATATATATATATATATATATATATATATATATTATTGTATAGCTACGTGATGAGTCCGTATTTTGTCTCTTTTTAGTGTTGGTCTTAGGTAGTTTAGATCGAGTTTTTTTGTGTGTTTTATCTAGTTTCTATGTCTGGGATGACATATTTTAGGCAGGAGGCTGTCTGCTGCCCTGCAGGTGGAAATTGGGCAATACATATAGCTACATGATGAGTCCGTATTTTGTGTCTTTTTAGTGTTGGTCTTAGGTAGTTTAGATCGAGTTTTTTTGTGTGTTTTATCTAGTTTCTATGTCTGGGAGGACATATTTTGGGCAGGAGGCTGTCTGCTGCCCTGCAGGTGGAAATTGGGCAATACAGGAAAAAGAAGCAGCATTTCTGGAAGCAGGTCATGGAGAGCCATATTGGTCAATACAGATAGGAGGAGTGTTTTGGTCAACAGACGAGTTTATCTCCTAGGTTTAGAAGTATAAGAAAAGATGATCTAACTTAAATATCTTTCCTTATCCGACTAGATTTAGGATCCGTAAGGGATCTCTTGGAGATAGACGTGACTTGCCATGTTGTGGTCTCATTGTACAGTGTGATGCATATACAACATTGTGGATCAAGAGATGCACCACTACGTGTACTGATATGTACAACACAATGTAGTGATATGCACCATTAGGTGTAATGAAATGCACTATGTTTTATGAAAAAATCAAACATTAAACAAAAAAACAAAAAAAAATTGAAAAAAAAAATGAAATTTCATGGATAGCGGAGGAGGGGTCGACGGCGGCGGCGATGATGGTAATGTGTGTGGAGGAAAACCAGAGTGTGGTAGTTGAAGCTTGGCAGCGTGGTATTCCATGGAGGCGGTGAGTTGATGGAGAAGCTGATGTGTGGCTTGAAACTCCCGAACTAAGAGAAAGACGAAGAGAAAATGAAGAAACAAACATATTCATTTCATGATTCCTGCAATTACAGAGGTAATGCACTTTGAGTTAATATGTAAAAATATCCCTTTTTTAAAAAAGTAAAAATAAAAAATACCCCATAATTTATAAGAAGATAAAAAATACCACATACATGATATTTTAAAAGCCGATACAAAATGGAAAAGAAAAAATAATGATATTTCAAAATGAAACATATTTCGGAAAAAATAAACAATTCAACATTTTAACTTTCATTTCTTGATGTTCTTCTCTCATAAATAAACATGTATAAACCACATGTCCACAATCAAAACATAATGATTTCTATTTAGATTTATTCCTGCTAACATCAACACATTATTCCTAAATATTCTAAATTTCGATTTGGATTTCTTCATAGCCTCCCGATTTCAGCCATCATTTATTCTTAAGATTATTATATATTATTTTAATTATCACTCGTATTATTTTTGTAAGGAAATTATCACTCCTATTCTTATTTATATATATATATATATATATATATATATTATTTTAATATATTATAGTTTCGGTCGGTTCGGTGCCCGACCGAACATAATTTGAGGGAACCGGGCCGAAAACCGAAAACCAAATTTTTAAAATTTTACAAACCGAATCGAAAACCGATTCATATAAAAACCGAACCGAACCGATTAAAACCCATCGGTTCAGTCGGTTTTTTCGGTTCGTTTTGAACTGTGCACACCCCTACTTTTCACTTATAGAGTTTATAGAGAAAATGGACACTTGCCAATCCTACCAACAATATCTCTAAAACCACTTACTATTTCTTGTTGCCTAACACAAATCCATCCAAACCTTTTTGGGCTTTATTTGGTTTGGGCTTCTTTTCTATTTCTACTTTAAAGTCCATTAGGAATAGACACCACCACGTTTCCCTTCCTTCTTTCCAGCCCTCGCACGCAGTCGCAGCCTCTTCGCCGCTCCGCCGCCGTCGCCACCGCGGTAAGTCTTCTCTCTCTGTTCTCTTTCCCTCTCTATCTCACCTTCTCTCTTTCTTCTTCTCCCTCTCTCTCTAACTTCAACTATCTGCCTCCCTCTCCTACCCAGTTGAGCCGCCTTCACCGCAGCCGCGCCTCCTTCGGCGCAGGTAAGTTCTATTTCCATCCTTTCTCTTTCATTTTTGTTCTCTTTTCCCCCTCTCTCCCTCCTGCCCATATTTCTCACTCTATATCTGTCTCTCTCCAGCCTCGCTGCCGGAATCCACCGCCTTCGCGCTGGTAAGCACTCTTTCCTTCGATTCTCTCCCTGTCTCTCTTTTCTCTATCTATCTCTCTCTCTAACCCTATTTCTCCCTCTCTCTCTCTCACTCGAACCAGATTAAAGTAGTCTGCACTTCTCTTTGCCGCAGCGATCTCTCCGCTTGGCTCTCTCAGGTCAGGACCACTTCTTCATACATCGCATCAATCTTTTGCATTTTCTTCATACGTAGCTGAAAGTTTGGATTTTGGGTGCTTTTTCTAAATTTTGACTTTAATGAGTGAGAATCGAATTTTTTTGTGGAAATAGTTTTATCTGTATTTCCTCATTGTTTTGTTAATTTGGTGCATCGGTTGTTTGTTTAGTTATCATTCATGAGCGTGCTGGAGAAGTGAGATTTGTCAGAGTCATGTTTTTGATTTGTAAGAGTGAAATTCAATTTTTTGTATAAAAATGCTAATACAGAGAAATTTGTCGAAACTGGTTTCTTTGTATGGTTAGTTAGCATTGACAGTTACTGCTTTTGTTTTTGAGTTTATAGGTATATAGTGTCTCGATGCTTTTGCTTAGACTTTATATTTTCTTTAAGGTACTGATTAGTAGTATAAAGTGGACCATCCTTTGCTCTTCTCTGATCTAAGTTTAATGTAATTCAAGAGGTCTCATTAGCCAAAAGAGTGAAGTCTTATGCTGGTTTCTTTGGCTTGCAACTTGAAAGGACTCTTAAGGATATCATAATTAGTTGATCAGATTTACTAGATTCAAAAGTTGAGTTATGTTGGCTAGATAGGATGATGTCTATATCTGAAAGAGCATTGTTTGCTGACTGCCTTTTCTTTGTTAATATTTTTCTATTGTTTTATCAAAAAGTAGTCTGTTGAAAGATCTAAATGCTAGCTATCTTAAAACGGTCAGATGCCAGAAGCACTGATGAGCTAGTCAATTTATAAAATGCATGACTTTATCTTACAGTTGGCACTTTCTCTCAAAACAAGTTTGTGCATCTAGTCAGAGTAATGGTAACTTCCTTGATTAGCAGATTCTTGCATGGTTAGATCTACGACTAATGAGCATATTTTCATTTTTTTTAAACAATACTATAAATTTACTTACTATATTAGATGTTTTAGTTAATTATTGTGATTAATGAATGTCAAGAGGAATCATTTGCGTACGTGCGGGTTTATGCAGAAGATATCTTATATAAACAGTTGTTATTATCCCCTAATCTAACAATACACTTTCCAAGAAATGAAGCAGCTATAGAATATAGTGTTGGGGACTTGACTAATTCTCTATTTAAGATTGTTATTTTGAGATGATACGTTAAGGTTGAAATCAATTTCTAGATTTTCTTTTACTTTACGGTTCTAGAAATAAAACTTGAAATCAATTTCCCTGTCCTTTCAAGAGAAATATTAAAACTGTTGGTGAACACAATCAATAAAGCAAGTGATAAACATTCTAGGAATTTCGATAATATATTTTCCAAGGACTCTTAATTACATATAGTTATCATGTACGAACAGTCATTCTTATCCCTTCTATTCTAATTCTTCACTTATTGCATAAATATATTCTAATTAAAAGTCCTAACTCTGAAAACTCTCAATATATATTAGCATTGGTGCTGTCCATCCTATAATTTATATTATTATCAATGGGCCCCCATAATATATCATCGGGCCCACAGAAGGTCCAAATATTATACCCGTTCTGATTAAGTGGAATATGCTTGTCCAGAAATTGGATCCATTAAGTTGGAGCCCAGTTGAAAAGCTAAATTCTTTGGTTAGGACAGAAAAAAAGAAAAAAATGTTCTTTTTTTATTCAGCCTCTCCCTCTCTCTTTCTCTCTCTTTCACTTATTAGTTTATTTGATATTTTCTCCTTTTTCTATGAATAAAATACTGTTTACTTCCCTTGTTAGCCCTAGCAACCTTCTCTCTTAAGTAAGTGCCGTTTTCCAACTTTTGTAAAAAGAAAGAAAAACAGGAATATTCGACAGAAACACATACACTGAGGAGGAGTGTGTGTAAACATGGCAGCGATATGGGCAGTAAGGGCTAATTCCTACCTCAAGAGATCTGTTCCTTCTTCTTGCAGAGGTTTTTCAACTGGTAAGTGTGATTTGTCTTTTCATTTTGAGGGATTTCGATGTTATATTGCTACAGATCTGTTCCTGCTTTCATTTCTTGTTGTTTATATGTGTTGGTAAACATTGTGCCCTCTCGAATTAATTCCGAATTCAAAACGACGGCCTCTATTTGTATCTCTCTCAACTCTCTTGAATAATCTGATTTTTGTTTGTTAAAATGGGGCTATTTAGGGTTGCAGCGTGAATAGATTAGTTGTATTGAGATATGGAGAAATGCCATTTCTTTATTTAATCTCTATATATATGAGTATCTGATCTCTCTCAACTCTTCTTGTACAATTAATCTGATTTTGTTTTGTTAATCTTCGAGCTATTTAGGCTAATGTAAAAAATTAATCTAATTAGGGGTCGTTTAGTTTGCGTAATAAAGCATGATAAGGCTTGGTTGATTAAATAATCCATCCGAATTACATGTTTGGTTTGAATGATTAAGCCCGTGATGAAAACATTAACACCTGTTCATATCGGCCAATTGAGTGATAATTTATCATTCCAAGTTTGAATGGATTATTAATCACTCATTTAATCATATCAATCCTATGTGTCCTATCCTACAAACGAAACGCCACATTAATCTTTGATTAATCCGAGTAGTTTTGTATTGAGATACGGAGAAATGCCATCTCTTGTTTAATTATGATTTAGGGTCATGACTGGCTCAAATTTCGATTTCTTTCCAATCTATGCCGTCTTTTCTTCTTTTTCTCCAATTACTTGTTTTTTTTCTTTCTAATGTTGGGACATTTCCATGGCAGAAATCACATTCAATTACACAAGTACCTTACCTGCTGCAGTTCTCAAGAAGTTAACAGGCAAAGATTGGGTGCCGGTTCCGGGTAAATCGTACGCGCCCAGCTTTAGTGCTGTTGTCGGTGTCAAATCATTCAGTGAAGCTAAGAAAAAACTCAGTGATTCTCCTGATTCGGTGAGTATCAAATTCTGCTATACTGTCGAATAATCCTAGACTCAGACTCCATCTATCTTTGCTATGTTTTTCCTTCTTCATTACAACTTTCTTCTTCAACATATTGTCTGTTATTATAATATATAAGCAATTATAATATATAAGCAAATTCCTTGTAAAGTAAATTTCATAGATTTTTAATGAACAAGGGTTTATAAATAAATGCTATAATTATCAATTGTTAGATGGGACCCTTTTCTGTATCCACTCTTTCCCACAATATCTTAGCTCTTGTTGCAGCTATAACGATCTAAGGTCGTTTTAAGTTCCCACCTTACTGCCCAGCATTTTTGTGCATTAAAACTTCATTTGGAGACCGAGTATAGTGTTTCTAATTTCTCACATTTCATCCAAAGAATTTGAATGACATAACCTAAATTGTTACACCCCGGAATACTCGAGTAGCATAGAGAATATAGTATTTTGTTATACATAAGCTTGTGAAAAAGCAAAATCTGAATAGGGTACATAGTTATTATGTAATTCCTTATATCTTCTTAACCTTTTTCTCAAAATACATTGCAGGTTAATCCAAATGCTAATTCCCAGAGCGATCGAGGAGGTCTTATTCGTTTACCTGATAAACGAAGCTTATACACTGTGCTACGATCACCTTTTGTTCATAAGAAGTCCAGAGAACAATTTGAAATGAGAGTCAAGAAACAAATTTACGTCCTAAAAGCAAAGACGGCGCATGAATTGAAATTGAAGTATTTTTGGTTAAAACGCACCTCGAGATAGAAGCAATGGCTGGAGCACCAGCTTTGTTCTTTACCTAGACCTAGACTAGGCTTCTAATATTTGAAATCGGAGGGTCGAGGTGGCAGAATCTTCACTTTGTTGATGGATATTTGTTGTCATGGAATCATGTGAAATTGTGTCTTGCATTACTAAGTTTTGATGGTTTTCTGCATAATTTCTTGTAATAATTGGTTTTGTGGTACCCTCGATTTCATATTTTATATTATTGCGCACAAATAATATTTTATTGGTTTATCTTCAATTTTTTATGCAAATGTTGATATATCTAAATTGAGGCGTGTTCTGGTGCAACAGCGGTATACTATGCCCTTGCGCACGTGGCGCATTTGAGGGACCGGAAACGCCGGAGAGAGTAATAAGAAATAATTAATCGTATGTAAAAAACAAGTAACATAGGAAATATGCAAGCCACCCATTGTGAGCGGTACTAATGTGAACAACAACAAATCAACAAATTTAATTTTCTTTAACCACATTATGGATTCAAGAGGCAATGAAAAGAAAACAAAATTGATGGAGTGTCGTCAATGTTCACAAAATTCAAGCCAACCTAAAGTGTAATAGGTTAAGTTTGAGCTAAAATATTCAAAAGGTTGAGCACAATTGCAAAATACATTATTTTCTGCTAATTCAAAATTTGACAATTTTAGCCCAAGCTTAACCTAATTCAAACTAAAGCCACCATAAATCGATTATATATGGTTGAATTTCGTATTAATTAAGTTATGTTTGGGCTAAAATATTCAAAAAGTTGCGCATAACTGCAAAATACATACTTTTCCACATATTCACATAGCCGAAAACTTAACCTAATACTTGCTCCGGCTCACTGTGTCTCACTCATATTGTCATCTTGCAAATAAGAAAAGTTTGTGATGTGATTTACCCATTTTTTCTATCTTTTTACCTTTTATATTCTTAATTTCCGTGATGAACATTAACATGACAATTTCAATTGGGTTGGAGGGAGTACAAAATTCAATCCCTGTAACTTTTCGATTTATGGAGCTTGAATTTTGTACAAGATGTTCAATTAAAAGTTGTTAAAAAGTGAACTGATGAAGCTAAAATTGTGATTTTATCCTATACTATATTATAGTAAAAGCCTAATTACCTTGGGTTGATCGAGGGAAATGTTGATAATTTCCAATTTTGCTGCTGCTTTTGCAAAATGAAAAACCAAAGTGTGGTAGTTGAAGCATGGCAACGTGGTATTCCATGGAGGCGGTGAGCTGATGGAGAAGCTGGTGTGTGGCTTGAAACTCCCGAACTAAGAGAAAGACGAAGAGAAAATGAAGAAACAGACATATTCATTTCATGATTTCTGCAATTACGGAGGTGATACACTTTGAGTTAATATGTAAAAGGATAATGATATTCGACCACACTGTGGTCACCCATACGTGCTAAAAATGGTATTATAAGTTTTGAAAATGAAAATATACCCTAATTGGGAAGCATAAACCTTAAGGGGAAAATGTGATTATTTCCATTTTCACTGTCAACTTTCCTTTTTTTACGCGTTTGACCGAATATATATACCCTTTTTTAAAAAGTAAAAATAAAAAATACTCCATAATTTATAAGAGATAAAAAATACCCCATAATTTATAAAAGATAAAAAATACCATATACATGATTACCATACATGAAAAAACATACATGATGTTTTCGTGTATGTTACTCATGTATATATGATGAGCACTCACGTATGTATGATGAGCACTCATGTATGCTGTAATAGTCATCATGTATGCTACTCATGTATGACACACATGTATGTTATTCGTCATGCACGATACTCATGTATGCTCTAATAGTCATCATGTATGTTACTCATGTATATGTTACTCATGTATATATAATGAGCACTCATATATGTTGTAATATCATCATGTATGCTACTTATGTATGACACACATGTATGTTATTCGTCATTTTATGTCAGTCATGTATGATATTCATGTATGTTGTAATAGTCATCATGTATGTTGTAATAGTCATCATGTATGTTATAAATTACGTGATATTTTTTATCTTTTATAAATTATGAAATATTCTTTTTTATCTTTTATATATTTAGGAGTATTATTTATTTTTATTTTTATAAAAGTTTTTCACTCATTAACTTTGTAGAGAAAAAAAAGTACTAGGGCTGCAAATTCGGATCCCGGGTACCGGGTATACCCGGACCCGACCGGGAACCTTCGCAGGTATAGGTTACCCGGATACCCGGAAATTAACGGGCCGGGGCGGAATCCGGGTGTGATATAAACAATAAGCCTGGTACAGGTAAACCCAACCCCGATACCCGGAACCCGTTAAAAACCCTATTTTCTTAGTTTGCTCCGTTGACTCCCTCTCTCTCACTTCTTCCCGTCTTCGCCGTTCTACCTCGTCAACTCGTCGATTCCGATAAATCTGCGGCCAACCACGCCTAGGCTTCCGACACCACCTCGTTCTGCTCGTCATGGCAAGCCTGCCATTCTACCATCTCCGGTGCCTCGCGGCTCGCTGTGCTTAATTAGCTCAAGGTAATTTACTTAATTGTTTATGATTATTAAGGCTTGCAGCCTTGCAATTGATTTAAATTTTAGGGTTTGAAATTAATTTAGATTATAGTGAGGATAATATTAGGGGTGCCCAAACTGTGAACGTGAGATAAAGGACTGATTACAGTTCCAATTTTTAGAAATTGCAATTGGAACCTGGAACTGTTGCAAATATTTTTTATTTTTACTTTTTAGTAATAAATTAATAATGTGGAACTTGGCTTTAAGTTTACGTGGAGTAGCTTTAAGTATATTGATGGCAACTTAATGAGAATGATAATTTCTAACATGGTGGATTTTGTCTTTCATTGTATACTTCATCATCAGCAAATTGCCTTTTCGAAATTAAGATGCAGAAAATTCGAGGAAACATTGTTGTTCCTCAATTTGGATTCTTACTGTTGTTACTACTTCAAATGTTTTTCTCATAATATCATGCCCATTTTTTGCTATTCTTTCATTTTGTTTCTATTTTTTGCTATGATAACAGATTTGTTTTGCTGCTTGTATAAATTGATCGATCGCGATTTTTTTTTTTACTTTTTTGTCTCATTGGTTGTATATATTTGTGTATCGTAGATGGAACGCATTGAAGAGGAGTACAAATACGAAGAACCACAAACTCAAGAAGAAACGGGTGGTGCTGCTGCAACAACTACTACTGCTGCTGCAACTACTATTGCTTCGTGGTACACAGAAGAAACGGAAGGCTGCGGAAAATTTGACATCTCCATTTTGTGTCCCAGTCATTCTACTTTCATGTTTCTCTTTAACTTTGTTTGCTAGACAACCTAGATTGGACTTTGTTACTTGGATTGGATTTTGGATTTAAGGTTTTAGGCTTTTAGCTATGACTCTTGTTTATGAATTTGATGTTTATTTTTGAGTTGGAATGATTCCGAATAAGTGAATATATGATAATCTGATTGGTGATTTTCAGACTGAGATGATTAAAATGATGATTGGTCAATTTGCATTGTGAAAATAGATGAAAAATTGAAGGGAGAAACTGAAACAGGTGAAAATCTTCCAAAAAATAAAAAAATTATTTTATTTTTTGTAAAGACGGGTATTAATAGGGTATCCGAATTTGGAACCAGATATACCCAGCCCGAATATTGGATACTCGAAAAACTAATTCAGGCCGGAGTCGAGTCGAACATTAGATATAATTCCAGGTCCGGGTACCAAGTTTTTCAGGTAGGGTACCCGGCCCGGCCCGGCCCGAATTTGCAGCCCTAAGAAAAACGACGCTCTGCCAATCCTATCAACAATATCTCTGACAGATGGGGACCACTTACTATTTCTTGTTGCCTAAGACAAATCAATCCAAACTTTTTTGGGCTTTATTTGGTTTGGGCTTATTTTCTACTTCTACTTTAAAGACCATTAGGAATAGACTCCACCACGTTTCCCTTCCTTCTTTCCAGCCCACGAGGCTCGCACGCAGTCGCCGCCTCTCCCCCGCCGTCGCCACCGCGGTAAGTCCTCTCTCTCTGTTCTCTTTCCCTCTCTATCTCACCTTCTCTCTTTCTTCTTCTATCTCTCTCTCTAACTTCAACTATCTGCCTTCCTCTCTTACCCAGTTGCGCCGCCGGCGGAATTCGCCGCCTTCACCGCAGCCGCGCCTCCTTCGCCGCAGGTAAGTTCTATTTCCATCCTTTCTCTTTCATTTTTGTTCTCTTTTCCCCCTCTCTCCCTCTCTGCCCATATTTCTCACTCTATCTCTATCTCTCTCCAGCCTCGCCGCCGGAATCCACCGCCTTCGCGCTGGTAAGCACTCTTTCCTTCGATTCTCTCTCAGTCTCTCTTTTCTCTATCTCTCTCACTCGAACCAGATTAAAGTAGTCTGTACTTATCTTTGCCGCAGCGATTTCTCCGCTTGGCTCTCTCAGGTCAGGACCACTTCTTCATACATCGCATCAATCTTTTGCATTAAGTACGACATTTCTTCATACGTAGCTGAAAGTTTGGATTTTGGGTGCTTTTTATAATTTTGACTTTAATGAGTGAGAATCAGAAAATTTTTGTGGAAATATTTTTATCTGCATTTCCTCATTGTTTTGTTAATTTGGTGCATCGGTTGTTTGTTTAGTTATCATTCATGAGCGTGCTGGAGAAGTGAGATTTGTCAGAATCATGTTTTTGATTTGTAAGAGTGAAATTCAAATTTTTGTGAAAAAGTGCTAATACAGAGAAATTTGTCGAAACTGGTTTCTTTGTATGGTTAGTTAGCATTGACAGTTGCTGCTTTTGCTTTTGAGTTTATAGGTATATAGTGTCTCGATGCTTTTGCTTAGACTTTATATTTTCTTTATATTTTGTATGGTTACTTAATTATGCTTGTAAAAATTGGGATGTTACATAGATCCTCTAATCAATACATTAAGAAAACTAGAGAGACATGTCAGAATTTATAAGAAAAACAAGAATACTCATTATCTGGACAATTTGATCTATAGATGAACTCAAATAGAAATAAAAGTTACAATATGAACTAAAATGCATGGCAACTTGTTGTTGAAGATAAATAACATCTCCTGACTAATTCCCCTTGCAGTTAGATCCAGCAAAATTGTGCTCGATCCTTTAAGTCCCCCCTATACACATGGGGACGATTATTTGTAGTTTAATTAGACGAAAGTGATAACTCTAGCTAGTTAATTAGTCCATGCATTGCATGTGGATTTGACCTTGAATATTCTCGAAACTCAGTTTTCCTTGCTATTTCTCTTGAAAGATTAATGGCGGAAGGGGTGATCATCCCGGCAGCATTTGAGGCAGCCAAACCAATTGGGAATTGGGCAACGAAAAAAGTTGACTTGTTATATCATGAAAGTGATGCAGCGAAGGTGCTGCGACAGCTGTTGAAAGAGATGAAATCTCTCCTCGAAGATCCTGACAGAGAACAAAGTAAAAGAGAGTGGCTTTGTATGGCGGATATGATAGATTTGGAATACAGAGCTGAAGATGCGATTGAGGAACATGAGGTTCATCTTCGTCCGAGAACCAAACGAGCCAGTCAGATCCAGGATCTTACTTCTAAGATTGAAGATGTCATAAACAAAATGAAAGGTGAAGGCAATGATGGAGCGGGTCAAAGCTCGGCTGCCAGCGATAGCAGCAGGATAACCACCCCTGTAATTAAAAAGGGAGATTATTTTGTAGGAAGGGAGAAAGAACTGGATCAGCTTATTTCTCTGCTGGGCGAAGGAAATAAACAGCCAATTATTTCGGTATTCGGGATGCCTGGTATAGGCAAAACCACCATTAGCAGAATTACATACAACTGCGTGGAGAATTTTGAGGCTTCTGCGTGGGTATGCATCACTCAGCAATGTCAGATTCGATCAGTTTTGGATGATGTTCTGCGGCAGCTAACCTTATTCGGAGCAGACGAAATTTCACTTATGAGCGAAGAGACGGTGGACAATGAACTGCTCAAAGTACAAAGAGAAAAGCGATGCCTCATTGTTGTCGATGACATTTGGCAAGTTGATCACTGGGATCAGTTGAAGGATGCCTTCAATGCAATAGATTTCAAAACCAAAATCTTGCTGACCACACGCAAGCGCAAGGTAGCAAATATTGCACATGAAGTCGAATAGAACTTAAGCATCTAGAAGAAGACTTTGCTTGGGAATTACTCAAGAAGAAGATATTTACCGACGGCAAAATTCCAGGTTTTTCTTTTCTTTTGTATCTTCAAATAAAGATATTCATTTCTCATAAATTGAAGTTGTTTTTGGCTTCAACATTAATCTACACTTCACCTAATTGGTTAAAGTTTTGATGCTGCACGCAGACGACTTTTCACTCAAAGGTCATGATCATGTGTGCAAAATTGGGAGAGAAATGGCAAAGAAATGTGCTGGTTTGCCTCTATCAATTTGTTTACTTAGTGGGGTCTTCATGGCGCAAAATACTATGGAGAAGTGGGAGTTGGTGAATGAAGATATGGACAAATACTTGTGTGAAGCGGGAAAGGACAAAGAACTCGAAGCAATCGTAAAGCTAAGTTATGATGAATTACCTTATCATTTGAAGTTATGCTTTTTCTATCTGGCTATATTGAGAGAGGACGAAAGCATGCCTGTTGGTGTCCTATACAGAATGTGGATAGCACAGAGCATGATTTCAGATGAGAATCGTCGAAGATTAAAGGCATCGTCTTTAATGGACACCGCACAGACATACTTGAATGACTTGGCCTCGAGGAGCATCGTACAAGTTGAAGATGATTACGGCGTACCAGCAAAAAAATTTAAGACATGCAAACTTCATGATGCAGTCTTAAAGGTGTGTCGGTCAATTGGGATAAAGGTAAAGAATGGCGTAGAAATTGCTGAGTACACAACTGGGAGATTTAGTAACTTGTTAAAAAATCATGTGAACTCTGATATTCGACATCTTGTTATCTATTGCAAAAAGGAGTTCGCAAGTGATGATGAGTTTAAATTAGAGAAGGGTGATGAGGAAAACTGCAAAAGGTTAAGGTCTCTTCATATATACAATGATACGGAAGGGAAGACGAGGATTGAATTTCCACGTAAAGTTGATTTTCAAAAATTCAGATCGCTCAGAAGTCTAGTTTTCGAGAGATTCAAATTTGTAGGAAAAGAATCATTGGAAACAGCAACTGCTCTTGATCACCTTAAATATTTGTGTTTCCGAAGTTGTGAAATTGAGAAGGGGCTACCGCGGTCCATGAAAAAGCTGGTCTTCTTAGACACCTTGGATTTATTTAAATCTCCCTATATTCGAATTCCAAATGATTTGAAGAACATGCCCCCTCGGTTGAAACACTTGCTCCTTCCTAGTTATGACGGCATCAAATCTGAAGGTCAGAAGAAGTTGAAATTGGCTGGGGGTTTAGATCAGTTGGAGTCTTTAATGGAGGTCAACACTTCAGTGCATGAATTTAGTGATGGTACAGGAATGGAGAAGCTCCAACGTTTTTCAGCGCATGTACATGACGAGAAAAGCTTATCAACTATTCTGACCACCGTGATTGAAAAAGGGAACGAGCTAGTGAATTGTTCGGTTACAGTGAAAGGGATCTCGAAAATCACATCAAAAGAGGTGAAGGAAGCATTCTCATGTCGGAATCTTCATAACTTGGAAATTCATGTTCCTCTAAGGAATCTGCTAACGCAGTGCTGGGGCGACATTACTGGCTCAAAGCTAGTCTATTTAGTATTGTTAAACTGCGAAATTGAGGAAGATCCAATGGGGATACTAGGAGAACTTCCTTCCTTAGCAGAATTGACTTTCAACAGGAGATCATATGTCGGGCAGCAGATGACGTGTGGTGGATCAAGTTTTCCTAGGCTCAGGAAATTGAAAATATTCAGTTTACCGGGTTTGGGTAAGTGGATACTGGATGAAGGAGCCATGCCTTTAATCTCTGAAATGCATATCTGTGGGTGTCCTGCTTTGAAAGTTCCAGATGGATTGCGTTACATTTCTACTCTTACGAAACTGGAACTTTGTAAAATGATGGGTAATTGGAGAAAGGTTTTGGCAACAGACTCGAATTTGCGCCATATTCGTCCATGTATCACCCCCAATGCCAACTATTCTCTCTTTGGACGGGTAAATGCTTGCTCTTCTCCCATGCTCAACATTTTCGATTACTTTTTCAGCTTTATTTACAGTTATTCTTTTGTTTTTGTTTTGTTTTTTTTTTTGCAGTTTATAGTAGTTATTTTGTTTTCCTGTGTCATGTTATGCTTCTTAAGAAAAGATCATTTTATGTGTATGAACATGCAGAGCACACAGATTCCCGGAGTCTGGAGATAGTAGCTAACAACCAAGATTCATGATGAATTCGTTATCAAATCTAAAGACGAGGATGGGATGGGGATGGCAGCCCCTTGAAGTATGAGTGTTTCTTTCTTCAATTTCTCCTTGGTGTTTTATACTCCCTTCGTCCAGCCTGTTTCTTTTAGGCACGGGGTTTAAGGAAAAAATAATTACGAGTAGAGTTATGTTTAGTAGAGTTTTTAAAGTTAAATAAAGTGGGTAGAGATGAGTGAATAGTGAAATAAAATGGAATAAAGTGAGTAAAGAGAAGGAGAATAGTGAATGACAAAGAAAAGTGAGTAGTGAAATAAAGTAGGATGAGAGTGGGTAGTTAAATAAAGTGGATAGAGATAGAGAGTGAATAGTGAAATAAAATGGAATAAAGTGGGTAGAGATAGGGAGAATAGTGAATGACACAGAAAAGTGGGTAGTGAAATAAAGTAGGATGAAAGTTGTAAATTGAGTTGTTTAGTAAATTAATTGAACTCTAATTGTCTCCTAATTATTTCCAAATAAGGAAACAAGACAAGAATAACGGGACTGTTCGAAAAGGAATGCAAGAATAACGGGAGGGATAGAGTATTAGCGGAAGAGGATGCAGTCCTTCCTAAAGTTTGAGGATGAGATTTTGTGTGTTGTTTGTATTTAAATGTTTGGATTTCATGTTGAGTGCTTTTGGTTTTTGGCAAGATATTCAAACACTTGAATATTTGAACGAATTTGTGCTTTGATTATTGTTGCAAATTACTATAATATTTGGAATTTTTGATTTTCACCTGATTTGAGCATCCATTATTTATGATACAGGCGGCTAACTCTTGGAACTATTATTCTTAGGGCGAAAACTATTATTTTTTGATTTTTGTGCTTTTAATTTTACTTAATTTTCATCTAAATTGAAGCTGAATAAGATGTAAAAAATGCTTACATGACAAACTAACACTTATATGTATACGATAAGGGCACTAATCTATCATTTTTTCATCTTTTCTCTCTCCTTCCGCCATAACTTGAGAAATTGGGGAAATAATTTGGAAAATCACTCACAATTTGCCAAGTAAGCATGTTAGGCGGCAAATTCAGCTTCAATTTGGAGAAAAAATTGGACCCGGAAGATCATTAAGCAATTTTTTTTTTGTTGTTTTTGAGATTTTTTAACAAAAATTAAAAAATGTAGTTTTAAACCAGAGTTTGAAAAAAAGTTCATTATTAGGTATTAAATATTTTCTGCAATAAGGCATATAACAGAAAATCGTATGGAGAAGAACACCACGAATTGGATGATAAAAACCAGAACCAAGAGTTTGAATCACATAAAAAAATGTTTATTATTAGTTCATATATTCCTCTCCCTTTTGAATACGAAACAAAATCCCCCGAATAAAATAAACAAGAAAGAAAAGGAGCATAAATTAAGAATTTTAATTGTTTGTTGAAGAGATCACCTTTTTTTTTTGGAGGAAACTAGCGTGTAACCCGTCGAAAAGTGACGGGAAATTATATTTAATAAAATTATTATATCTTATGTTTCGATATTCTTGTCGTGTATTCCTTTTCGAGTTGTCCCTTATTCTTGTCATGTTTTCCTTTTCTGGAAATAATTAGAAAATGATTAGAGTTCAATTAATTTGTTAAGCGACTGACTTAATACTTTTCATCCTACTTTTTCACTTTATTTCTGCGTCGTTCATCATACCCCCTTTCTCTCTACCCACTTTATTCTATTTTATTTCACTATTCACTATCTCTCTACCCACTTTATTCTATTTTATTTCACTATTCACTATCTCTCTACCCACCTTATTTTACTTTAAAAACTCCACTAAAAATATCCTTCACTCTTAATTGTTTTCTCCTTAAACCCTGTGCCTAGAAAAAATAGACCAAGTCTGGTGGGACGGAGCAAAAGTATATTTAGATCTCAAAGAGCTTGTCCCACGTCGATTTTGTATGAAAATTGAGATGAATCATTTTCATTATGAGTTCAACATAAGATTAAAGAAAAAAAATTAAACTACCACTTCGCAATCATCCCATCTAACCCCACGGTTCCGCTTTGGAATCGATGTGTTGACCAATCATAGCAGTTAGGGTACTACAAAGTGAGATAATTATGTTGGCTATATAATAGTCATCTTAGATGACATTGACGACAAAGTATTTGTCAATTTTAATAATTGGACAAATTGAATTTTAATAAAATAAAATATTTATTTGGCCAATTCAATAATAATTGGTCAAATCAACACAATTTTAATCAAATTCCTTTATAACTTTTTTAAAAATCTACCACGATTTCGGTCGGAATTGACACGTTTTATAATTCATTGCCGCATTTGATGTTTTTGTTATGATAGTATAATGGAGAATGGATGCGAGAAAGAGGTTTTCATTTTTCTCTTTTTCAATAAATTTAAAAAAAAATGACCATCAGTTGCATATGCATATAGTTTATATGTTAGTTCAGTTCTAGACCTTCTTACAACCCTCACAAGAAGTTATGTTCCTTGAAATGAATTATAGTTTATTGTTGTTTTTGATCGAATATGTACACTAAAATTTTAATGAATGAAAATATAAAACTTCGGGAAAACATGAGTTATACATCACGATCTTGGGAAGAAATATAAGATTGTTTAATATGATCAATTAATATTTCTAATTTAACAATCAGTCAAATTAAAAAAAATTCAAAAAGAAAAATCTATTATATGAATAATTAATTAATTGACCAAATTTATTTGTTGGTGCAAAGGATGAGAAAATGGACATTGACTCTAAATACTTATAAACCCACCAATAGGTGGAGTTTCATATGAAACTATGTGTTTTAGAAGATTTGTATTTAATCTTGTAAGCTTTTCAATAGGTAAAGTTTCATTGAAAAATCGATATGAGATATAAGATTTTAGTGGATATTTAAAATTCATTATTTTATATTTAAAAAGTAAAAAAAATTGAGAATTTTGCTAAATATGAATCGAGGAATTTCGACCAAATTAAATTAAATTAAACTATAAAAATATTGTTATTTAATCGGCCGACTGATAAAAAGAATGAAAATGTGTCACGTGTGATCCCGAGTTGAGGTACCCGTCAGTTGGGAATTGGCCCCTCTACCTAATTAATTGACAAATTAGAAATTACTTATTACTATTTCCAAATTTAATTCGGTCAACCAATAAATTATCCAAACTATTTTGGAACCATTTATTATGTTAACTAATAAATTGGTTCCCTAATAAAAATAATTATCTATTCGGCTAATTAATAAATTGACCAAATTAAATTAAATTAAACTATAAAAATATAGCAGTTATTTATTCGGCCGATTAATAAATAAATTGGTCAAATAAAATTCCTACAAAAAATAATTATCTATTCGGTCAATTAATAAATTGACAAAATTAAATTAAATTAAACTATAAAATATAGCTATTTATTCGACCGATTAATAAATAAATTGGCCAAATAAAACTAGTGGAGCAAAAGATGAGAAAATACACATTGATTCTAGGTATTTATAGGCTTTTCAATAGGTGAAGTTTCATTGAGAAACTGATGTGGGACACAAGATTTTAGTATGGATATTTAAAATCTATTATTTTACATTTAAAAATTCAAAAATTTGAGAATTTAGATAAATATGAATGGAGGAATATAAGGGGCGCCACGTAGGATTTTTTCAAAGCAAGAATCATTTTGTTCCGGGTCAGAATTGACGTGTTGACCACGATTTTGATTTATAAATGCACAATTTATGACGATTCTAGATTTTGGAAAATACATGAAAAAAATAAATAAAATTAAAATTTTAAAATTAATAAGAATAAAGAATGAAAATGTGTCACGTGGGATCCCGAGTTGAGGTACCCGTCAGTTGAGAATTGACCCGTTTACCTAATGAATTGACAAATTAGAAATTACTTATTACTATTTCCAAATTTAATTCGGTCAACCAATAAATTATCCAAACTATTTTGGAACAATTTAATCAGTTAACTAATAAATTGGTTCCCTAATAAAAATAATTATCTATTCGGCCAATTAATAATTGACCAAATTAAATTAAATTAAACTATAAAAATATAGCAGTTATTTATTCGGCCGATTAATAAATAAATTGGCCAAATAAAACTCCTACAAAAAATAATTATCTATTCGGCCAATGAATTAAATTGACCAAATTAAATTAAATTAAACTTTAAAATATAGCTATTTATTCGGCCGATTAATAAATAAATTGGCCAAATAAAACTGGTGGAGCAAAAGATGAGAAAATACACATTGATTCTAGGTATTTATAGGCTTTTTAATATGTGAAGTTTTATTGAGAAAACGATGTGAGACACAAAATTTTAGTATAGATATTTAAAATCTATTATTTTATATTTAAAAATTTAAAAATTGAGAATTTAAATAAATATGAATGAAAAAGTATAAAGAGTGCCACGTAGAATTTTTTCAAAACAAGAATCATTTTTCTTTTAGTAATATAAAATAATTTGAGTCGATTTGGTTTCCGCTCATTGCAGATCAACCTAAATTTGAATTCAAAAAAATAAGAAGAGCTTTATTCCGATTGAAGCTAGTTTCGGCATCTAAATTTGACCAAAAATTGGATAGATAATAATTAGACCAATCTAATGGCCCAATAACGTATGGGCTCATCTAAATTGAGTAGGAGTCTTACTGCACAAGGATGGAGATTTACGGACTGAGAATAGACCGTGCGTTTCCATGACTATATAGAGCTGATTATAGACATAACCTCTAATTTTTACTTTTTTTCTTTAAGGTCCTTCCATTATTTGTTTTCGACCATTTTCTATCAAACTAAACGCACCCGAAGAATAAAGTAGGAGTTTAATCTTTTTAGTTTGTTGTAATAAATTTATACTTTGTAGTCCTTTTGGTATATTCATCTTAGGCTTTTGGTGATGAAAGTTAGTTTTGGAAATAATTATGTGTCTTAAAGCAGCTGGTGAAATTACGTTGTAGTTGTGTGTCATTCATAACGTGAACCATTTTAGGTATGAGTTTTAAAACATAAGAAATTAAAGTATCAATCAATATAAATTTTCCGAAATTCATTTATCTATAAATTTTGAAAATTTTCCTTATAAAAAACGTTTATTTATATACATGCACAATTGCTATTATCTTTGTCGCATCACATCGCTTTTTGACTTTGCTTAAGAAAAAGTCACGCGTGTGATAAACATTGTCCCTAACTTTTGTGGGATTGTCTTCGTTCAAACTTGGATGAAAATTATAATAATTTGGCTATATAATTAACGGTTTTAATAATTTAGAATACAATTTTAGAATTATCTAACTCAAAATTAACTTTATATATACTCACTGTTCCGTTCAATACAGTATACTATTTTTTTTTTGGATCTTTCCATTCAATATGATTCTATTTTTAAAAAAAGAATTAAGACTTACTTAATATGCTAAAAAGACACTTTATGAGCAATGTATTGACGAAAAAGCACTTTATTTGCACTTTTTATATTATTTAATACTCTTATTCTTAATTTTCGTGCTTAAATGACGAAATAAATTACTAGGTCATATTGAACGAAATGGAGTATATATTATTTGGTCAATTCTATTGGTCTAGTATCCATCTATCTATCCCAATCCTACTCAATTTATAAAAAGCATAGTGGACGGCACGAGTTTTAAGAAAATGGTAGGTAGTAGTGGATAATAGTGAGTATTATTGTGAGTGGAGTAAGGATCCCACAATAAATGTGAGTGAAGTAGCAAAAGTGACAACCATTTCGTGGACAAACTTAAATAACAAAAGTGACAACCATTTCGTGGACAAACTTAAATAACAAAAGTGACAATCAACGATTAAAAAGTAATATGACAGAGATATGCAGGCCACTAATTGTGAGTACCACTGACCTCAAGTCAACAATTTTCAATTTACCACATCATTTATCCAGTCCTGCGCGTGTTCAGGCTAAATAGTACTCCTTCCGTCCCTGTTTGCTCTTAAAAATTTGTCCCTAATTTAAAGCCATACTCTGCTTTTTGGACACCCTTACCCTTATTTTGACTGCTAAATTACTACCCGTTGCCACTAATGGGGCCTACCCCACTCTTTAACCTTTGTTAATTAGGATCCTAATTAAATGACTAATCCCACCCAAATAACCCCACCCCACCCATCGAAATAACCCTAGCCCACCCACCCCACTTCCACTCCACTTCATTTTCTCTCTTCGATACTCTGCAATGTTCATTCATCTCTCTTGAAAACCCTAATATTGCGCCGCTCTGATTGTGAAATCTCTCTCATCCATCAGCTCCTCTTCGTACCTCTCTCATCCAATCTCTCCTCTTCGTATCTCTCTCATAATCGAAACCCCTTCGATGATGAGTTTCTCCGAAATGGAGTCGAGCTCCATCGAAATCGTGCCTGAAACCATATTCGATTCTCCTCCCCCTTTTATCTCCTCTGTAACGCCGACCAAGTTGGAGGAATCCGTGGGCAGATCTGTCGACTTTGGTTCCTTGGTGCCGGAGAAATCTGTGGGAGTTGCCGATTCGAAGATTTCTCCACCTTCGCCGGAGAAGGCTGCTGATTCTCTGATGATGGTGCCCGATACTCCACCTTCGCCAGAGAAATTTGCTAATTCTTTGACGACGGTGCCCGATACTCCACCTTCGCCGGAGAAATCTGCTGCTTCTCTCATCCGAGTGCCGGAGAAATCTATTGATGTGCTGCCTACGGTGCCCGATACTCCACATTCGTCGGGTGAGAATTTAGAGCAGATTGTGGCTGATTTGCTGCCTATGGATGATGCCTATTTCCTGCTGAGTGAGGTCTTAAAATTTCGCAGAAAAAGGAAGGCCCAAGAAGCTGAGATTCACGCTGGAATTAGGTGATTGAGTTCTACTCTGTATATTTATTTCCTTTTAGTGGGTGGGCTGGTGATGCCATTTCTGTTGGTTAATTTCAATCCCTGTGGTTCATATGATTTCTGTGATTCATGTGATTTCTGTTGTTCCTGATTCATGTGATTTCTGATTTTCTGACATTCATGTGATTGCTAATTGATGCCATAATGTCGTGATTTGTTGGGTTGATCTGTGATGCCATGGTATAAGTCCCTTCGATGATTCTGTGATGTGAGGGATTCTTGATATTGTTAGAAATGCATATTTACATGATGATCCATGGTGTAATTTGTTGGTCTGGTTATGTGATGTGAGAGATTCCTGATTGGCTTAACAAATGCTTATTTACATGATAATGCATTTGTGAAATGATAAATTATGTGTCACTGTCCCTGTGATGACAATTGAATTGATGTTGTCTGACGGTTATCCCTGTGATGACAAGTGAATGTGATGCCTTTGTGTTTCTGATTGAGTTCTATGCTTGCCATATGATGCCACCACTAGAGTTCTGATTGAGTTCTAGTTTTAGAGGTTGGCTTAGGCAGCTTAGGAGTCAAATTAAACAGTCAATGATGCAAAAGTAAAGCTGAGACTAAATAAGCCCCTAAATCAGTCACAAAAACAGTTTACATTCCAAACATTTCAAAAACTAGCATCACAATGCTTGTTCCTGTAAACCTGATCAAAAAAACATGTCATGTCTAGCCTTAATCATGGATTGCCACCTGTTGCGGCTCTTGCACTACATCATCTATTTGAATTCTATGCTCTCCATCACTTCTTTGGTTATTTGTGAAGTCTAAACTTTTCCTTATAAGCTCCAACTCCACTTCAATGCATTGTGGCAGAAGTCCTTCCCTTTCTAGTTATTCCTATGTGGTTCAGTCTCACCTGGGACAAGGTAGTATCTGTCACTGTTCTTAGATAAGTAGAACCATTTCTCATTTATGTGTATGGTGTTGAACATGGTTTGGAACTTGAAACCACCATTCACAGGCTATGAACAGAGCTGACTAAGACTCCACTTAAGTCTGCACAGCTTATTGAATGGGGTTAAATATGGTTTGATGGTATTTGTGTGTGGTTTGAGCTTCTTCTCTTGCACCCACCTGTGAATTACAGATTTGAAAATGCCCAGATTACCTGCCATCACCCTCAGTGATGCTCTTTGCTGCAAGGGCAGACTCTTAACCTTTTCTTCATCCAATTGTTTTTTATTCTTGTAACTGATTCCTATCCATTTTAATCGCAACCACACAGGAACTCCAAGGGTTTGTTGAGCTATTACAGCTTGCCAAATCCTCCATACTGTCTTCAAATCAAGTTGGAACTTCTCTGCAGCTTCCTGCTTTGCACCATACAAAAGCTATCCCATCCGAGCTATGTTGGAGTAACTACTGTGCGACTAAATTTTTTGCTTCTACAGTCAGTTTCCTCTTAGATTTAGGAGCTGACATTCTTTCTCTATTTAATTTTCTGCTTGTTTGTAGTTGAGATACAATTGAATGAACTTTCCAGTCATATTTATTGTAGTAATAGGGTGTTAGGTGTAGTTTAAACTTCCCTCCATATGTTTTTAATTACATCAATATACTTTTGTTGATTATTTAATGAATAAAAGTTTGCTTTTGCTTCAAGTTGAATGTGGTTGCCTCCAAAATTTTAATTTGATGCTTTCTCAATGCATTGTATCCTTTCCACTGCCTTAATCGATTTATTGCTTAAAGTTTCAGATTCATTGTCTTATGTTTTCTTAATTTCAGATTCATTGTCTTAATTTATTTAAGTAACACGATTTCAGTTTAATCAGCACGATTTAATTGCTTAGATACGCACAAAGATGGAATGATTTTCATAACACGATTCAAACATTTGTTAATTCCTTTCACGATTTAATGCTCGCGTATCAATTTAAGTCGGCACACTAAAAAAAAGAAGTCTCGAAAATACCTATAAACAAAAATCAATTGGAATTAATGAACCAAGTTACTGTGGGCTCCACTCTATTTATTTTAATGTAAAGTAGTCTCCATAATTAAAAAATTAACAAAAGTAATCCAACATCATTAACACTAGCCTTTTCTCCCACCCACTTCAACTTTTTCAGCTTTCTTAGTTTCCGTGTCCAACCCAAAGTAGAGCACTAAAATAGGGACGGAGGGAGTATGTAAAAACAAGCTAAATAGTATATATCCTGTGCAACGCGCGCCTTTCACGCGCAACGCGTGTTGTGCACGAGTCTTTTTTTTCGATTTTTTTACCGTGAGATCATATGCATCCCAACGTGTTTTTATATGCACTACACTGTATAACGAGATGCACCACTATATGTATTGACATGCACCAATTTTTTGAGAAATTGATAATAACAAATATGCTCACAAAAAAAATATTGATATTTGATAACAAAAAAACAGATTTTTTTTTGTCAAAAAGGTGTCATGGCACGACTACGTCAGCAACCGGCTCCAGATATCACCAAAAAGACCAAATAATTGGTTTTGGGCCCAAAGTGGAACTACAAATACAAAAAATGAAATTTATAGTTCTCATTTTCAAATTTCGTAACATATAATCATCTTTCTGATAACACTGAAAATTATTGTCCTATTTTAACAATTACTTTAAGCTCAAACCTCCCCCCAAAAAAACATCACTCAGCCTATTTCGCGTGAATGTTTCAATCAACATCACTCTATAGCTATACACATCACACCTCGTCGGAACTAAACCTTCTCCACCATACTCAAACAACAAATTAATTAGAATCATGTAATTATGTTATGTAGTAGTAGTGAGGAAAACCATACATAATTAAATTTTATTAGTTGTTTGAAAGCAAGATATATAAGCAATGAAATGAATACAACCATGCCAAGAATAACAGAACGGAGGGAGTACAATCTCCGGAATCCATAACATTTTATACGATTTTCAGCTACTCTTAACAGATTATGAAAAGTTATCCACAAATCTGACTTGGAATTGATAAAGAAAATAAGCTGCAATATACAAATCTGCACTCGGCATTCTTGTAGATTTTTCTTTACTGCAAATTCAAATCTATTTATCGTCTCTCTCAATTATATAAAAGCTGAAATTAATGAGACTTCTTACTTAATTCAATCTCTTATCATATTTTCATGAGTAAAATTTCATCAATTTAAGTAAAATTTCATTTGAGTTATGAGATTATAAACCTACTAATACACCCAAACTCAATATGTGATGAGAAATCACATAGTCACAAAGCTAATTAACAAGCAGTTTGATGCGGTCCGGTACTTTGCCTGCGAGCACTCTCTCCGTAGATTTCTTCATCTCTAACGCCTCTCGTTCCTCAGCAATCGCATCCACTTCTTTTGCTAATATATCGCTTTCCATTTCCTCCGAACCATCCATCAGTTCAAACTGACGAGCAACAGAGGCTGACATTGGAGTAATAATAATTTCCTCAAGACAAATGCAATTAGTTCCAATGTACCTCACCAATTCTACATGACCAGCAGCTTTATCAAAAAATCCCGAGAACTCGAAAACTTTGAGATGGTTGTGCGAAAATCCTCCAAGTTCCGGAACTTTAAAAATAGCCTTGCAGATGGAAGAGACACCGAAATAGAAAATCCGAAGGTCAATGATCTGCATACGCACGATTTTTTTTTTTTTTTTTTTTTTTGAGAGAAATGGTGAGAGATGAGCTGTGCAAAAATATTTACTAAAACGAAAAAGGTAAGGTTAATATGAAATATGAATGATTTCAACCAACCTTAAATTTGAATTCTTCAAGGCAAGGAGATGCCTCTAATAAACAAGTTATTGGCAGCCGATACTTTCTCTTCACTAAGACATAATCTACGACCAACTTCTTCAATTTTGGCATTTGAGGGACCAAAAACGCCTGAGAGATTAACAACATATAATAAGTCCTATGTAAAAACAAGCTAAAAAGTAATGTCTGAAATATGCAGGCCACCAATTGTGACCAAACAATTCAACAAATTTCGTTTTCTTTTACCACACATGGATTCAGGCAATGAAAAGAAAACAAAATTGATGGCATGTTGTCAATATGCTCAAAAAAGTTGAGCGTAACTGCATAATACATAATTTTCCGCTAATTCAAATTTTGACAGTTTTAGCCCAAACTTACTCTAACACAAAATTCACCCCTTATAACTTTTCAATTTACGGAGCTTGAATTTTGTACTAGATGTTCGATTAAAAGCTGTCAAAAAGTGAATTTATGGAGCTAAAATTGTGATTTTATCCTATCCAATATACATTACCTCGGGTTCAAAGAGAGAAATGGTGAGAACTTCCAATTTTGCTGCTGCTTTGGCAAAATGAAGCATTGTATCATCTAGACCGAGATGAAATGATGCCTCAACAAGATTTGGGACATTCTCTAGGAGCAGCATGTTGAGATCCTTGTTAAATCCAAGCCGAGTAAGATTTGGAGCAGAAACTTTTATGAATTTCCCAAGACTTGTGGGGGGCTCTATTTCCAAATACTTCAACGTGCCACCAATCATGACATCCGACGTCAAAGTTGCTTTCATGATCAATCCCTCCAGCATCGGGCAATTGCATTGGAACCACTCGATGGCTTCACCACTCACATTCAAGTTTTCTAGTGTCAGCTCTTTGAGGAACTTGCAGTCACTACTCTCTATGCCGCTCAGCATGTCAACATCAAGGACAGAGGGAGCGTATTCGAAGTTCAACTTCAAGCTCTCAACTCCTCTCGAAAATGCAAATTGAAGCCATTGGCTGACTTGGGGGAAGGTGATTGGGTGCACATAGAAAGAGATAGTGAATTGTTTTAAGGAGAGGGCTTTATACGATTTGAGAACCGAGTTCACACATTCTACATTCTTGAGGCTGCACCCGATATAAGGATTATCAACAAAGACGAGATTAGGAGTGTATTTCCACGAATTCGACCATCGTGGTGAAAGAATGCTAGTGGCTACAGCTTCCTTCAACGGAAGGAAAGACAATATGTGCGTAATAATCTCATCGGGCAACTCGCTTATCCTATCCATTCCCTCACCTCATACCACGCTATCAAACAACAACAAAAAAAGAGAAAATTATTTTTCTGCAGTAAAACTAGTTGCAACAACCATTTACGCGAATCACTACACAAAATAATGCAATAATTTCAATCTCATAAATTCAAAGGGGTTTAATACATAACCATAAAGCATTATTTCTAATGAATAACTAAATCAGACAAAGGGAGTATCCTATCGATTCAGGCAAATTATGAATTTCTTCATCTAATACTTTTTGTTAATTATGAATTTTAGCTGGTTTTGTTATCCTATCGATTCAGCCAAATTTCCAACCACACCATCAAAACAACACCTAAAAAAAATGAGTGATAATTACTTATATTATATGCAGTAATTTCGAAGAAACATATATCAGAAAATCTCTCGGAGAAGAACACCAGTTCTCAAATCCCTAACTCAAAAACGAAGAAAAGAAAAGCAAAATTAAGAATAATTGTTTGTTGAAGAGAAATAGTCACCTTCTTGAGTGAGTCAAGTTCCATTCCGCTGGTCGCAGCTACTATCAAATTCCAAATTGAGTAAGAAATTCATTTGCAATTGCAAGCGTTATTTACTTTGCAATCAAAAATACGAAAACATTTCCATTTCCCTTCACTCGAATGAAGGTAGCTTTGGACATTTGAATTGAGTAGGAATTGAATAATATTAGACTATTTAACGGCCCAATAACGTATGGGCTCTATCAATCTTAACGGCCCAATAACGTATGGCCCAGTCTAGTCGCCCCAAAATTAAGTTCCGTCTACGATACACGATAAGAATGGTCCGATTTTCTGTTTTGGAAGTCCACGATAAGTATTGTCCGGTCAAAAATAGACATGACCCTTTACCCCTTGATTCTTCAAAATCATTTTATTTACCAAATAACCTTTAGTTTATTGATTCTTCACTACACATAACACGACAAAAACTTCCGTGGAAGTCTCCACAGTGCAAATGCCCATGACCCGACCCGATTGACCCGGACGGTTGACCCGGTTGACCAGGGTCAACCGTCCTTTGACCAGTTTTTTTTTAAATTTTTTTTACCTCTTTTTTTTGTTTGCCGCTTCTTCTATGATCAAGATTCGAGCAATGGGAGGTAAAGGCCTCAGAGCGAGCTGAAAGAATCCAAATTGTTGCCCGCCGATTATCCTTATTTTAGTAATCGGAGCGAAGGCGGAGCCGTAAAATCAGAGCCGAAGGCTCCGTCGGAAAAAAAAACTGAAAATTAAAAAAATAATTAGTGGGGCGCGTGAGGCCCACGCGCGGCGCGTGGACCTCATGCACGGGGCGGGCGCGTGGTGGGTCGGGTTGGGGCAGGGCGGGGCTCCATTTCCATGGTGCAAATTTGCACCAGAGACCTACTCACATAACAAATACGTGTGGGTCTCATTCTTCATCCACAATGCTTTTTCATTCCCCCACTCTCACCCACTCTCGGTTTCTTAATACTTGTACCACTTCCTCCGAATCACACTTATCGTGGACGGAGTGAGTATTATTTTAAATAAAATAGATTTCTAATGTAGCTCTAGTTAATCGATAAGCTGCAATATTTGCATCACGCTTAACCTTGAAACTATAATTACTTGGGAGGATTAATTTGCAGCTGGTTAAAATGGTCCCAAATTCTGAACAATTCTCATGCACGGAAGAAACCTCATCAAAACAAATTAATGAGATTATTTGACTATGAATAAAATTATTTTACTTTAATATAGTATAAATGATCGTTGTTACTTGTATTACGTATAAGTACATTGCTGGTAGAATTATCATTTTTATAACTTATTTTTGATAGAGGATTTTTCTCAATTCAACGAGCATTTGTAGCTTCTTTATTACATCTCCAAACAAACATCATCAAACCAAATATAAAACTAAATCTTCTAAGTTCTACCTTTCCGACTCCAAACTAGCCAATATTCTAACGAACTCCACCACCACCGCGACGGAATTGTTCGCCGCCAGTGGAGCAAAGGCGGCGGCCTCGTTCGACTCGGACCCGCCACCTCCAGCGAGGTCCGAAAGTGCCCGAAAAACGACGAAAGGTACCCTTTGTTGGAAGCAAACCAATGCTACGGCTGCACTCTCCATATCCACAGGGCTAATTTCAAATTTTTTATATAAAAAATCTCTATATGCAGCATTGTCCAAGAAAATATTTGCACTTGCACCCTTTGAAACAATCGCCACTTTTGGAGAAATAGACAAACATGTTGTCGCATTTGCACATTTATTTAATTCCAAACCCTGATTATATCAATGTACAATTGGTACATATATATGTTAGAAAAATTAAGAAAGTATATGTAAAAGAAATTTAAATATGTGCAAAAATAAATAAATGTGACACCTCTAATTTTTTAGAAATTTCGAGATAGGCGGAATTTATGGGAACCCAAAATGCATGTTGCCGTTGCTCTGGCACGCCGTCGACGGGGAAAATTTCTTCCGGTTGATACCAAATATTGTTCAAGAGATTGTCGTTGGATTTGCAATTACTAACGTTTGTAGCATAATTTGCAAAATTTAAGTATCCAATTTTTCGTGTGTAGTCTCCATTTGCTTCGAGGGGAAGTTCATCATCTGGCCCATCTCCATATCTCTACAAAATTTCACGTATTAAATAACATAATTTGTTTGAAAAAAAAAATGAATCATGAACTTTGTTAAGTACAATTTATAGAAAAAAAAAAAAAAAAAAAAATGTACCTGCCAATTCCATAGGCCTGTATGTGACCAAAATTCAGGAATTGTAACATCTCCTATATTCATAGATGGATTTGCATTTCCAGCTATGCCATAATGCACCACTCCTTTTACGTTGAACAAGCTTATAAGCAATTTTGTCGTCACGCCCGCATTTAACTGTCAACGATGGAATACGAGTGAGACACTGAAAAAAGTAAAAGTTAACATGCATGGTCTCAGATGAGAGAGAGAGAGAGTGTACCATGGCAAGGCCGGTCATGACCAATACGACTTTTTCTTCATATATGGTTCCAAATCGGAATCGCTTTCCTGATAAATACAATATTGTGTTGAAGTTACATGTCAAAACTTAATTCAATAGTTAAACCAAAATTATATAATTTAACTATTAATTTTTGATGGATACATGCGTGTATACCTGCAAAATCAATGGTGAAATTTGTAGGTTTGTAAGTAGGGTGGTTAAGAAGAGGGCTCATCTCAAACATGTTTGGAATCACTAGTCCAAGATAAGGCCCATCTTTGTTAACTCTTTCAATTAATCTTTGTGTTCTTGAAGGTATTGCATAACATGGTATTATTGAGAACAAACCCAAAATTACTATAACCAAAACCCTTTGAGCTACCATCTCCATTTGCCAAACATGTACGTGTGTATGAGAGAGAGAGAGAGAGAGAGAGAGAGAGAGAGAGAGAGAGCGCATTTGAAGGTAGAAATCAACTTGAGATTATATAGTATTATTAAGTAAAACCAAGTATTGTTAAAGTTTAGAATTTATAGTTGAAATCAATAAATAATTGTACTTGAAATTTTTGAGTTTTAAGTAAGAAAAATAAATATTACTCTATTTGTCCCGCTTATAATGCCCCTCTTTTTTTTTTTTCGTCCGACTCATTTATAAAAGCTCCTTCTTATAAATAAAAATATTAAACCTTTTGAAAATGATGAAACCATCATTTTACCGTTATTTCTTAATACTCGTGCCTAACAAGTAATTGACGGAACGGAAGGAGGGAGTACTTTGCTTGCTTGTATTGAAAGATACACATAATCATCGATTTGGTGTGTGTTGCTTTTAGAACTAGAATAGCGTACGTACTTGTGATTGACACGTTCGAAGCTTTGACTTTATTTTTTTTTAGGGAAAGTTTTATACTTTTCAATACTACCAAGTTAAGGAATAATCTTACCGTTATCGCACATGCATGCAGATATTTATATCCTTAATTTTATTATTATTATTATTATTATTATTATTATTATTATTATTATTATTATTATTATTATTATTATTATTATTATTCCTTCCGTCCACGAAATGGTTGTCACATTGTGGACGACACGGGTTTTAAGAAAATGATTGGTAATAGTGAATTATAGTAAGTATTGTTGTGAATGAAGTAGCAAAAGTGGCAACCATTTTGTGGACAAACTTAAGTAACAAAAGTGGCAACCAAGTGTGTGTGTTAGCCTAGTGGTAGTGAGGTTAATGCCCGGATCAAAGGTCACGGGTTCGAGTCCTCCGTCACGCGGTATTTAAATTTCCTTGTAATATTGTTCAAAAAAAAAAAAAAAAGTGGCAACCATTTCGTAGACGGAGGGAGTATATTTATTTGGTTAATTTGTTTAAAATACATGACCTTTTTTGAATTTTGATATTTGACACAACTTTTAAAAGCTTTCCATAAAATAGACTACCTTTATATTTATTTGAATTTTGACACGTGAGGATCTCCGACGACAGCGTGACAATTTTTAATTGACGTGGCATATCATATTTCACGTGACAGTCTAAATAAGATGGAAGCATGTCGTTTCAACCTAAATTTGCACGATCTCGTTTAACAATTTGAACAATAGCTCTAATATTGGGTTCATTTCCTCATTATATAATTTTCAGAGGAAGAGAAATGGGGGATCCGGGGTACTTCAAGTGAAATTTTTCTTTTCTTTCTTCTTCAACTGTCATTTGCATCCGAGAGCACAAGATTGAGGTGAAATCTTGAGGCAATGAGTGGGTAACATGCCATTCTCTTCTTTATTTAGGCGAATTATCCCTCGTTCTTTTTAAGTGAAAAATTATGTCATCTTTCTCATGCAAAAAAAAAATTCACGTGCAAAATTTCAACAACCCCGTCTAATGTAATTTGAAAATTTTCAAAATTCATGTAAAAAATTCAAACAAATGTAAAAGTTGTGTATTTTATAGACTCTTTAAAAGTCATGCAACATTTCAGAATCCGAAAAGGTGGTGTATTTTAAGCAAATTAACGATTATTATTATTATTATTAGTTGATGGACATATTGAGAGTCGTACCTGAGTTTCTCATATTTTATTTTTTAATTCGTGGAAACCCGCAGCCGCTATCTTTGGTGCGCACTGGGTAAATCTCCGTCCTTATCCAGTAGCCTGTAAATCATACAAGGCAGGTAAACACATCTTCCAAGTACAAGTGTGATAGGCTCGACCTATAAAGGCGTCAGTAGGAATTGAACCTGAGACCTCTTAGTCTGAGGCAGCCCACTCTACCACTAGGTCATCCCTAAGGGGACAAAATCATTCAATAAAAAACTGAGTGAGGAAAAAATCACCATACAAAAAAAATTATTAATAAAAAAAATCACAATACAAAAAAAAAGTAATTTTACATATGAAAAAAAAATTATTAATTAAAAAAATTTACATATGAAAAAAAAAACTCATCCTTACAATAAAAGCAGAGCAATGAAAATGGACTTAATAACATTTATTCGACGTGTGATTTATCATTTTGATTTTTGACAATAATATTTCCAATAATATCGAACAAATTTAGGATATCTAGAAATATGACTTGGTCTTTATCAAGAAAATAGGCTGCCATATAAAAATCTGCACACGGCATTCTTGTAGATTTTTCTTTACTCCAAATTCAAATCTTTTGATTTGTCTCACTCAAATCTTGTTTTATAGAAACGCCTTGGATAAGTAAAAATAAATTAATAGGGTTAGTTGTTAAAGAAATGTGCTACTACATACTCCCTCTATTCCGTTCAATAAGTCATATTTTGTCATTTTGGGTGTCCCACTCAATAAGTCTCATTTCCTTATTTGGCAAAGATTAATACACTATAATTCACTTTATGTCACACTCAAACGTGAATAGTATTGTTTCTTTATTGTACAATATTTTTCACTCAACCCACTTTAACATCAATAATAAAATACTACCTTCATCACATTTTTTATCATCTAATTCTCTTTTTTTTAATCTCCGTGTCCTCCCAAATGAGACTTATTGAACGGGAGGAGGGAGTATATACTTACTGTAAATGAAGTTCGTCATGTCCACCACTACAAAAGAGAACTAGTACGATTTTAAGGAAGCACTTAAGTTCGAATATGACTAACACCTTTTAAATCGAGTTACGAGAGCATAGATCTATCGTAGTTTTTAACATCCATGATGATTAATTTAGCTATTTTTTCATAATAAAGCAACAAGAGAATTATTCAGCGTCAACCAATTGAGTTTACACCAAGAACCATAAAATCACAAATAACACATAGGCGAATACAACATTAAACTCTGAGTAAAAAAAAGTAAAAACATTAAACTCTTCGAAAACAATACATTCGGATTAAATTATTTCATCAAATCCACCTACATGACTACCAATTATCCAACTGTAGTAATTTATTATAAACTACAAGCAATAATCGTACAACAAGAAATCTAAACCACATCTCTAAGTAAAAAAAATAAAAATAAAAAATAAAAAATATCGAATCTCTCTTCAAAAAAAGATAGAAGCTTTTAACCTACAAAAACTCCTAACTCAAAGACTATACTTTAGGTTTTATTAAATGTCATACAATAATGACCAAATTACAATGAACACTAAAAAACATAACATAAATGTGTAATTAAAATTCGGCAAATAATTGGATGTATCATATTTAAACAAAATAAAAAACCCAACAAACAAAACCATCGCATTTACTTCACTGAAATATATAGGCCTAAAAGAGAAGCTCATTGTTTAATACAATTGCAAGCCCAAACAACATGAAAATGAAAATGAAATTACATAAAGGACTATTTTAAACATAAACCCTTTCTCTCTTCATAACCCCCATTGAAAAGTAGTATTAATTAAAATATTAATAAATGTACTATTCTATCCCACTATCCCTTATTTAATATTCTACTAGTTACATAAATTATTCAACCCAAAAAAAGAAAACAGGCAACAATCGTCTAATCCAAAAGAAAAAAACTCCCAGATTTCCGGTAATAATCAATATTGATTATTACCCGTTACATACTTATACGTCATTGTAAGTAGAATTATTATTTTTTTATAACTTATTTTTGATAGAGGATTTTTCTCAATTCAACGATCATTTTTAGCTCCTCCCTCTATTACAAAACCAAACAAAACATCATCAAATAAAATAAAACTATATACCATTTACTTTTCCGACTCCAAACTATCCAATATTCTAACAAACTCCACCACCACCGCGACGGCATTGTTCACCTCCAACGGAGAAAAGTCGGCGGCCCCGTTCGACCCGGACCCGCCACCTCCGGCGAAGCCGAAAACTGCCTGAAAAGCAACCAAAGGCACCCTTTGCTGGAAGCAAACCAATGCAACGGCTGCACTCTCCATATCCACAGGGCTAATTTCAAATTTTTTATACAAAAATTCTTTATATGCAGCATTGCTCAAGAAAATATTTGCACTTGCACCATTTGAAACAATAGTCACTTTTGGAGAAATAGACAAACAAGTTGTCGCATTTAGACATTTCTCTAATTCCAAATCCTGATCATATCAATGTACAAGTGGTACATATGTTAGAAAAATCAATATATTTAAAATAAATTTAAATATAGAAAAAATAAATAAATGTGACACCTCTCTAATTTCTTAGAAATTTCGAGATAGTCGGAATTTATGGGGACCCAAAATGCATGTTGCGTTGCTCCGGCGTGCCGTCCACGGGGAAAATTTCTTCGGGTTGATACCAAATATTGTTCAAGAGATTGTTATTGGACTTGCAATTACTAACGTTTGTAGCAGAATTTGCAAACTTTAAGTATCCAATTTTTCTTTTGTAGTCTCCATTTGCTTTGAGGGGAAGTTCATCATTTGGCCCTACTCCATGTCTCTGCAAAATTTCACGTATTAATTAAATAACATAGTTTTGGCAAATACATGAATGCAACCGGTCGTATGCCATGTGACCGCGCGTGGCGCGTATAATACATGCGCCAGACGCCCATGCGCGGCACGTGTGTTACACGTGCCAATTTTTTTTTTCTGATTTTTTTTTCAGTTTTCTTTAATTTAGTTGTTCTGAATTTCAGTTTTTCTTTTCCATTTTTTTATTTCAAATTTTGTTTTTTTTTAAATTCAACTTTTTTTTCCACCTTTTTTTGTTTGCCTCTTCGTTTTTTTGTTTTCCGCTTTTTCTTTGGTCAAGATTCGAACAAAGGGAGACGAAGGCCGCGGAGCGAGCAAAAAAGTTCAAATTGTTGCCCGACGATTCTCTTTATATTAATAATCGGAGCGAAGGCGGAGCCGTAAAATCGGAGCCAAAGGCGGAGCCGGAAAAAAAAATTGAAATTTAAAAAAAATCGAAAAAAAAAAATTAATTTTGACCGCATCAACAGGTCAAACCCGGAGTGACCAGGTCAAACCAACCCGGACTCGGTCGCATGGCAAGCGGCAAGTCGCACACAAGACCTGCTCTCTACTTTTTTAAGATTAAAATTACAATAATTCTATCCGGACACACTTTGGTCAGCCACAAGACTTTGGTCAGCCACAAGAGTGAAAAAAGAAAAGTTAGTGATAAAAATAAAAATAATTACATTTTTTTCTCAGGATTTAGATTCCACAATTAAGGTATATTTCTTTTTTTTAAAATCTATATTACTCCCTCTGTCCAATGTATATCTACCCATTTAGGGTGTGGCACAGGTTTTAAGAAAGATAATAAAGTGGTAGTTGGTAGAATAAAGGTGTATTTGAGGGTAGTGAGATAATGACAAAAAAATAGTGGTAATGACAAAAAAGAAGTGGTATTGACCAAAAAGTAGGAATAAAGTTGTTGGGATGATAAAAAAGTGGAAATAAAGTTGATGTGAGGTGAGGTCATCAATGGCAAATGGTAGTAAATAGGGAAAAGAGATGAGGGTATAAGTGTAAAATTCTTAAACTAGGTAAACATAAAATGGACAAATTATTTGTGGTAAGTAGGTAGACATAAATTAGACGGAGGGAGTATTTTTTTTAGCTAATGTGCTTGACATAGTGTATCCAACAAAAAATTAATTGACACTTGAATTTTGTTAAGTGCAACTTAGAGATTTAAAATAATAATAATAATAATAATAATAATAATAATAATAATAATAATAATAATAATAATAATAATAATAATAATAATAATAATAATCATAATAATAATAATAATAATAATAAATGTACCTGTATGTGACCAAAATTTAAGAATTGTAACATCTCCTGTATTCAAAGATGGATTTACATTTCCAGCTATGCCATAATGCACCACTCCTTTTACGTTGAACAAGCTTATAAGCAAGCTTATAAGCAACTGCGTCTTCACGAAAAAAGTAAAACTTAATTAACATCATCTCAAATGCTCTCTAGAGAGAGAGAGAATCATGGCAAGATCAGTTATGACCAATACAACTTTTTCTTCATGTATGGTTACAAATCGGGATCTCTTTCCTGATGAAAACAATATTGTAGATGTTGGGAATAATTAATTACTACTATATGCCTTCAAAAAAATATTATATGGTCAAACTTGATTCAATAGGTAAAAGAAAATTATTGAAGAAATAAATTTTAAGTTTTATGTTTCCCATGGACACATATGAATACCTGCAAAATCAATGTTATTTGTGGGTTTGTAAGCAGAGTGGTGAAGAAGAGAGCTCATCTCATACATGTTTGGAATCACTAATCCAAGATAAGGCTTATCTTTGTTAACTTTTTCAATTAACCTTTGTGTTATTGCATGTATTGCATAATACTCCTCTGTCTCGTTCAATATGTCTTACTTTCCTTTTTGGGTGTTCCGTTCAACATGTCTCATTTCCTTTTTTGGCCAAAATTTAAAAAATCACTTTATTCACTTTATATCATTTCAGCACCACTTTATATGACTTCAGCACCACTTTATATCACTTTATGTCACTTCAGCACCACTTTATATCATTTTATCAATTAAAAAATACTTTATATCAATTTATTCACTACACTAAATACAACCTTTATCATCTAATTCCCTTATCTTAATCCTCATGCCGAAAAGAAACCAGACATCTTGAACAGGACGGAGGGAGTATGGTATTAATGAAAACAAACCCAAAATTAATATAACCAAAATCCTTTGAGCTACTATCTCCATTTGCATGCGTAGGGGAGGACAATGCAATAGATTCGAGGCAAGGCTGTTTTTGTACTTTGCCTTGTGAATTACCATATATTTCAAGCATTATGAATTAGCATAGAGAATTAGATTATAGCTAGCAATAATTTGAGTTGATTTGCTTCATCTTATTGTTTAGTATTCATCTTCATGTAATGAATGTATTGTCTAATGCAACTACATTCTTTTGTTTAAAAAAAATCGTCTTTATGAAATCTTTAATCATCTGTAATGTGCTTGTAATGCTAACTAGTACTTTACTTTTAATAGGATTCGCTTGATGGAAATTGCAAACAATTACAATCGATATGGTTTTGTTCTTGTTGCATATATTCTCATTATTTCTTTGGATTCATGTCTAATATTATATGATGGCTTGTTGAAGATTGATGAACAATTGGTAAATACTGTTCAGAATTCTCAGTCGTCGCTACATAATTGTTTGGATGTTCACAATGTGTGTAAATATGCAAATCGTGCAAGGAATATTCAGAATAAAGCAATTGTAAGTTTAATTCTATTTGTTATCTTTAATAATCATCATAGTTTGTAATTTTAACTAAACCTGTTGTGTTTAAACTTGTAGATCAACCACGATCAGTGACAGCTGAGATGCAAAGGATGCAAAGTCAAATTGAATTACTTGAAGCAAAGGTTCTGGAACTAGAAATTGAATTAACAAGGATACGAAGTGCAAACCATTTAAGGCGTGGGGACTTTGATAATTTTCTTTATCCAGAAGATGATGGAACTTATGAAATTATTGTAAGGATCTTGATATCGGAAGTGAAGAAATTGATGGTATGCTACCGTCTGATTTGAATATCATTGTTTGTGGCAACTTGCATTTTTGTTTGCTGCTTCAATTTTAGTGTTGCATGATTTTAGCATCATAACAAGTGAATAAATGATTAAGTAATCATGTTGGATACAAGGAAGTCGAAATACGTTGATTGCAACATGATCTTGACTCTGACATCTTGCAGGTGTGGTGGAGGATATGGGAAAGGAGCTCGGAACATTCTTCTGATCTTAGGACTGAAACTTCTTACCTCTAGAGACAGTGACTTGGTACAAGGTTTTATTGAGCATAATTGGCCTTAGTGTGTATCGATCTCCTAGCAACAGGAGGTACTTCAAGAGAATAACACCATCAAACCTAAACTAGTTGTGGAAGTAAACTGTACGAATCTTTTCCTTAGGACAGACTACCGCTAACCTCTCAATGAAATCAGTACCTGACACCTTGCCTTGATGCGTTCTCATCTAGGTTGAAATTTCAACACTGATACGCCCACCGGAAAAAAAAGAAATGGATTATCATCTTGATAAGGCGATTGATTTGTGTGAATCCAGCCCACAGAGAGTGTGTTGTTCGTACAGCAAAGACTCCTCCTGCTCGACCAAGAAATGTCAATGCCGAGCTACAATCGCCTTTTGTAGCTCGTCTTGTGCATGTAATTCTGCTAAATGCAGAAATACGGAAGCTTTATTGTGCAATGCTACTTCAAAATGCTATCACTGTCACGCACGTCTACCCAAAAATTGATGGTACCACCGGAATACTTTAGTCATCTGATTTGAATTTCCTGTTGTGTTTGACATTAATGTATTGTAAAATCTTCAAACTTACGATTTTTTTAAAATATTTCAGGTGGCAGAAAAAGCAAAGACAAACGCTATAGGCGATGGGCTGTTTTGACTTTTGAGGTATCATCATGATTGTATTAGGGTTTCAAACTGTTCATCAATTGTGAGTATCGGCTGTTACAGGGCATATATGAATTTGAGCCTATTTCATTTTGTACATTTTGGGCTGAAATCATATATAATACAGTTACAAACTAATTCTTTTTCCTCTTCTTTTTGCCTTGCTTCTGATTTTAAACATTGTGATGTAATAAAAAAAGGTTTGAATATTTCGTGTTAGCTCATAAATATTGCGTGTTGAGTTGTTTGGATGTCAGATTAGTTCTTAGTTGCGGAATGTAGAAAACTTAATACAATAGAATTAAATAGTTCATGGAACGAAGAATGTAGTTTGTTGAAAATAATGGTTTGAAAATCATTATTTATGGCGGTTATTATTTAATTATTGATAATTAAATAATTGTGGATTATTTTACTTATCAAGTAAATAATCTGAACATTTTCATGTTCTCAATATACCATTATTTGATGAGTGATAAATGATATATTTTAATTGTGTGTTGAAGATAAATTTGTTGAAGACAAATTCATAATTGTGATTATTTCACATTGAAAGAACGAACTCGGTTTGAATCGTTTAGCTTTAATTGGATTTGGGCTTTTCCATTTACTAATTAACTAATTATTCTAATGTTTGATTAATTAGTTGTCTTTGGGAACAATTGGCCAATTTGGCCCAATTGAGTGACCAACATATAAATGTAAACAATGTTACAATGTTTACGTACATGATTTCATTCCATTTTGAAATGCCTTTTGGCTTTCTTTGGAGTGAAATCGCCGAAATTCATGTAGGAATGTGAATTGGTTGATGGATTTCAATACACTAATTCCATGAAGCTTTTGAGATACTAAACCGACGATATTTCATTATTTGCGGTGATAACTCGTTGATTTGTATTAAGTCTCCCATGAGTGGTGTTGCCTATATAAAGAGTAGCTCCAATCATTGCATCATACCAACAAGCAATTTGCATTCTTCTACTCTAAAGCAATTATTTCATACATTATTTGAGTTCACTTCTCGTTCAAGTTTCGGTCCAGTTTGCGGTGTTGTTATTGATAGACGTTAAGACGTTAAGATCGTTTTAACGCCATACGTCGTCATCGTCGTCATTTTGTTCTTGCCACATAACGAGTGTCATACATAATATATTAGGCTACGTCTGCAAATAATATTAACATATCAGCAATATCTTTGCTAGAATATGTCACCGTGGGAACAATCAGAAAAAATTTAAAGGCTAAGAATTTAAAGATGGATTTAGAAAGTGAGGATTAAAACAAGAATTTTGAAAAAGATAGGAATTTTTTTGACAATAAATAGCTCATTGATTAATACTACTGCAAGCCCAAACATTTCATCCAAAATAGCCCAAACAACATGAAAATGAAAATGGAATTATATAAAACTATAATTCTCCCACAAAAAATAATATAAATTTTAACAAAGAATAAGCGAAGAGAATTTAAGATTGAGAGAAAGGAACCCACTTCTTCGTTTGTTAAATTGTTTGCGACGTGTATTTCATTTCTTTTTCTGCCACGTGTCTTGCATGCTACTGTATTCCTACAATGTTAAAAAAAAAATTATTTGGTAGGTGCAATTTTACAGCAGTAAAGTAGATTTGAATAAGTTATTAGCCATATTATCGTGCAACAAAAACTCCAATTTAATTATATTTCAAATCCCAGATGCATGTTATGTTTAAAGATGAGTGTTAAAACCAAATAATTTAATTAAATTTAATTTCTACACTCTCTGATGTGTGATCAAGCAACAGAATTTAAAATATGTATCTTAATTCTAAGTTCAACCATATAAACATGCTTGCTTTAGCTTATTATATACTCTCTCCGTCCCAGAAGAAGTGACTCGTTTTCCATGGATGTCCCATAACAAGTACTTCCTCCATCTCACCAGGCTTGACCTGTTTCTTTTGAGCATGAGGTTTAAGGTGGAAAATAATAAAGAGTAGAAGATATGTTTAATGGAATTTTTAAAGTGAAATAAAGTGGGTAGAGAGAGAGTAAATAATGAAATCAAGTGGAATAAAGTGGGTGGAGACAGGGAGAATAGTGAATGACACAGAAAATAAGGTGGGAAAATAGGATGAGAGGTGTAAAGTGAGTTGTTTAACAAATTAATTAAACTCTAATAATCTCCTAATTATTTTCAAAAAGAAAATATGGCAAGAATAACGGGATAACTCAAAAAGGAATACAGGCCAAGAATAACGGGATGGAGGGAGTAGTTCGTTTCCAAACAAGGAAACACTTATCTCTTCAGAAATTGTAGGTCATATTACTTTAATTAATTTTTACCCTTCACTTTAATACCCGTGTCCAAAAGAAACGAGCCACTTATTATATATATACTTATATCATTACAATAGATTTAGGGTGATTTAAAATACTTTTGGTTACAACAAAAAAAATGAAGTCATTGTCACAAACAACTTTAAATTTGATTGTCTTCAACAGCTCGTCCATATGTCTACTTTCTTGTTGAACCCAAAATATTTTCACTTGTCGAGCAAGTTAAATGGATACTTTTAAGTCATGAACTTTACATATTCTAGGTAAAATAAATCAATGCATATATTTACACATAATACATTATACAATACATATATTTAGTAATTATAATACTCCCTCTATCCCGTTCAATAAGTCTCATTTTGCCATTTTGGGTGTCCCACTCAATAAGTTCCATTTCCTTATTTGGCAAAGATTAACACACTAAAACTCACTTTATGTTACACTCAGACGTAAACACTGTTGTTTACTTTATTGTACAGTAATTTTCCACTCAGCATACTTTAATATCAATAATAAAATACTACCTTAATTACACTCTAATCCTCTTTTTCTTAATCTATGTGCATATCTCAAATGAGACTTATTGAGTGGGACAGAGGAAGTATATATTATTGTTCATGTAAATTAAAATAAAAATAAAAATAAAAATTCTTCTTCAAACTCTATTTAAAAATAACTTCGTATTTTGTTACATTTTTCTACGGTCCCAAAAATATTCGTTAATAGAAGTGTTACTGTATATAAACTCCGCTAGTTAAGATCGTTAAACATATTTATATTTATTTTATTTTATTACTTGTTTTGGGCAATAAATTATTTGAATATATAGGCATTTGGGCCGTGCATGGGTTGTGGGCCCGGAAAATGCATGGCTGCATGACTCTTGGGCTGGATGCATTGAATAATTATTCTATGTTAATATACATTATCGTACGTTACATGTATTATTTTATACGTACATTGCAAGTAGAATTATTATTTTTATAACTTATTTTTGATAGAGGAGATTTTTCTCAATTCAACGATCATTTTTAGCTCCTCTATTACATCACCAAACAAAACATCATGAAATAAAATAAAACTAAATATCATCTACTTTTCCGACTCCAAACTAGCCAATATTCTAACAAACTCCACCACCACTGCGACGGCATTGTTCACCTCCAACGGAGAAAAGTCGGCGGCCTCGTTCGACCAGGACCCGCCACCCCCGGTGTAGCCGGAAACTGCCCGAAAAGCGACAAAAGGCACCCTTTGCTCGAAGCAAACCAATGCAACGGCTGCACTCTCCATATCCACAGGGCTAATTTCAAATTTTTTATACAAAAATTCTTTATATGCAGCATTGCTCAAGAAAATATTTGCACTTGCACCATTTGAAACAATAGTCACTTTTGGAGAAATAGACACACAAGTTGTCGCATTTAGGCATTTCTCTAATTCCAAACCCTGATCATATCAATATACAATTGGCACATATGTTAGAAAAATCAACATATTTAAAATAAATTTAAATATAGAAAAAATAAATAAATGTGACACCTCTAATTTTTTAGAAATTTCGAGATAGTCGGAATTTATGGGGACCCAAAATGCATGTTGCCGTTGCTGCCGGCATGCCGTCGACGGGGAAAATTTCTTCCGGTTGATACCAAAATATTGTTCAAGAGATTGTTGTTGGACTTGCAATTACTAACGTTTGTAGCATAATTTGCAAAACTTTAAGTATCCAAATTTTCTTGTGTAGTCTCCATTTGCTTCGAGGGGAAGTTCATCATTTGGTCCTTCTCCATATCTCTGCAAAATTTCACGTATTAAATAACATACTTTTTTAAGATTGAAATTACAATAATTCAATCCGACACACTTTTGGTCAGCCACAAGCGTGAAAAATGGAAAATTACTTATAAAAATAAAAATAATCACATTTTTCTAAGGGTTTAGATTCTACAATTAAGGTATATTTCTTTTTTTTTTCAAAATCTATATTATTTTTTTTAGTTAGTATGGCTAGACATAGTATATCCAACAAAAAATTAATTGACACTTGAATTTGTTAAGTGCAACTTAGAGAATTAAAAAATAATAATAAAAAATGTACCTGCCAGCAACTTAGAGAATTAAAAAATAATAATAAAAAATGTACCTGCCAACTCCATAGACCAGTATGTGACCAAAATTTAGGAATTGTAACATCTCCTGTATTCAAAGATGGATTTGCATTTCCAGCTATGCCATAATGCACCACTCCTTTCACGTTGAACAAGCTTATAAGCAACTGCGTCGTCACGCCCGCATTTAACTGTCA
>JANLIY010000194.1:0-45855 GCA_029490685.1 Schizonepeta tenuifolia
TTTCATTCACTGATACAGAATTAATTTAGCTCATCATTATTCGTTTCATTTCCTCGAAGGAAATTCATTTCGGCTCCTAATTTTAAAAACAAGAATTGGCCCGCCGAGTCTTGTTCATATCACTATACGCACGTGACATTCGTCTGTAGAAGTCATTCTCGTTTCAGGATCTCTCTCGAAATCACTTGGAATAATCATTTCTTAGAAAGTCTATGTTCTCAAGGAATAGGGAAGTCCTTAGAATCATAGTCTACATTCTCAGTGAACCGGGAAAAATCTCTAGATCCAATCTAGGTTCTCGTGCCATCATACTTTTCATAATAAAGGAAATATTTGCGCTATAATTTCCTTTATTATGAAAAGTATGATGGCACGAGAACCTAGATTGGATCTAGAGATTTTTCCCGGTTCACTGAGAATGTAGACTATGACTCTAAGGACTTCCCTATTCCTTGAGAACATAGACTTTCTAAGAAATGATTATTCCAAATGATTTCGAGAAGAGATCCTGAAACGAGAATGACTTCTACAGACGAATGTCACGTGCGTATAGTGATATGAACAAGACTCGGCGGGGCCAATTCTTGTTTTAAAATTAGGAGCCGAAATGAATTTCCTTCGAGGAAATGAAACGAATAATGATGAGCTAAATTAATGCTGTATCAGTGAATGAAAGAAATGAGTAAATGTTCGAGAGCGTTGGCTTCGAAATGAGAAAGAAATAGTCGAGCTAAAGAGGTCAGAATAAAGGGAATCAAAATAAACGAAAAGCCGAATGTTACTTTCGTGTAAGTGACATGAACAAAGTCTATTGGAGTTGACTTTGTTTTACTTATTAGGAGCCGTTCGAGTATTCGATTTGCTAAAAATTTGTATCTTCCTCGAGAATATTGAGTATTCTGAGCTACGAGTTGAAAAGTTTCCGAAAGTTTCTTTTTATGTGTTTGCATTTCGTGAAATTTCTAATCGATTTTGGAAAAATTAATTTTTGTATGAAATGAATGATTGAACGGGACAGAAGTTCCATGTGATTGAGGGACTGTTATGTGGACCTGATCAACCCACATAATAATGAACTCAGTAATTTGGGTCTTATGCCCCGCCAGCAAAACCTTTTCAGTAGGGTATGAGTGGTTTAAGGAGACGAATATTACTCCCGTACGAGTAACATGAACAAAGTAGACGTACTTTGTTTTAAATATTAGGAGCCGTAAAAAAAATTCCCTTGAGCTTGAAATAACGTGAAAATGTATTAATGATAATGAGATAGGGAATGGAAATAAAATCTTAAAATTTTATTTCTATATATTATTGCGTGCAATTCTCGGTGAAATTGCTTGACGTATGAGATAAGTTATTTGTTTGAGTGATGATGACATTACAATTGAATAAGGAATATTCAAATTGTAACTTGAGATTCTCCGTAAGATAAGTTGTTATCTTACCCGTTACTGATCCGTGTTTCTTAAAAACATAGTAGGATGGATTCCAGAGATGACTCGGCTTAGGAGAGTCAATCCCCACCACAGCGTACTTGGGCAGATCAGATACTAGATGAGTATCAAGATTTTGAGGCAAACCCGAATCATGACGTAGGACATATCATTAGTTACTTTTCAGCAGCCTACCATACAGTTAGTTCAGTATACTATTGCAGAGAGTCAGACTATATTCGACCTGATTAGACGACTACCAGGAATGGCGTGGTTGGGCACACGACAGGGCATGGTATTTCTTAGGATGGTTCGGTAACGACCCAGAGATGGCAACCTGGTTAGAGATTCTGATAGATTATGAACCTAGTGAGGACTCCGAGGAGTTAGAGGCAGAGACAGAGTACCTAGAGGCTTACGAGAAACCTGTAGCTACACCAAAGTTGCCGCCAGTTCATACACAGATCGAGGAGTTGATTCCAGGGCCAGGATCAGTAGAGATTGATGCAGAGACAACCGCTTTGTTCGGATTATCTTCATCGTTTTTACCTGACGTTTGTGTTAGAGTCAGAGGACCGTTTGAGACGGAACGATGGCGCCCAGAGACAGACACAGAGTTCGCTGCCTTGCTAGAGTTACCCACTCCACCGACACCACTTGAACAGATCTGTGGAAGTGGGAGATAATCAGAGGACAGATGGAGGCAGGACCGTCCAGGGTCCGATCTGGAAGGAGTTCGAGTCCGGTTCTGTCCAGAGCACCTTCTTCCCCTGAAGAAGCGTACAGTTGAGCTCAGCTGTGACTACTTAGTGTCCGACTCAGGGAGGATAGTTTCAGAGGTGCCAGCCCCACCACCACTCACACTTACAGACGACACTGCTTTGAGGGTTGACGAGGCACTATAGCTCGTCTTTGGCTAGACTCAGAGGAGGAGGACCCGGAGGAGGATCCGGAGTAGGACTCCGAGGGTTTGCAGGCCGTAGAGGGCAGTGGGGCCCGACAGCAGTGAGATGAGTAGGGCATTGTAAACGCATAGTAGCAGTTGTAGTAGTTCCTTTTAGTACTGTAAATAGTCGAATCAGTAACTAGTTCTTTGTAGTACTCCACGGATACGAAATTCTATGAACCATTTCCGTTCTAGTACTTCCAGTAGTACAGTAATGCAACCAGGTTGCACTGTACACAGATAGGCAGTTAGCCTAGCTTAGACTCGTTGTAGTCTAGACTTTCTTGTAAGTCCTTGATAAAGGCAAAACAAAATATTCTTTCGATATATATATATATATATATGTATATGACCCATGAGAGGGTTTTTGAGCTCGAGAAAGTCTTTTAAATCGTGTAACTAAATTCAGAATGCTAAATGACCTGTATTTATTAGAGCTGAGTTTACCCTTGGGGGGTAAAATGTGAAATGAGCTTGAGTAACGAAAGTTTCGTTCAACTTGAAAAGTTAAAAAGATTATCGAGCTAATAATAACGTTTTCCCTAAATCCTTTTGCGCGAACTTGTTTAAGTTCGAAAACGAGGCAAATGAGTAAAGGAATGTCTAGAAGTAAAGAGCTGACGAAAATTATTGTTACTATAGTACCGAAGTGTCGTTAAGAGTTGTTAACAACCAGAGAGGATTCGATAGTCCTAGAGGATCTGATAAAGGTCAAAGACAATATAGAGGCTGAAAAGAGCAAAAACACCCAGCAGCCTTTTACTCTCACCATCTCCACGGCATCGTAACGTTAAGGATTTATTCTTCAGGAGAAATCCCCGTTTTTTTTTAAATGGATCCAGTAATCCCAACGACGCCGAGTTTTGAGTATGATCTATAAAACGGATCTTTGAGCTTCTTAGATGTACCGATAGGGAGCGCCTCGCGTGAGTTGCGTTTCAATTAGCTGGACCAGCTAACTACTGGTGTAAGGCTAGACAGAAGTTTTGCCAACGGAGCAAATGGCTCAAAATTTCGTGGAATGATTTTAAGGAGGCATTATAGGAAAATGTGCGTCCAACCAAATAGAAACCGAAGACGAAAAGCCAGGAAGTTCCAAGGAGAACTTAAACACAAATTGGGAGTAGCATTAGCTAGTGAGAGGGACTAAGCTACACAGAATTACTAGGACGAGTCCTAGAGATAGAGGCATTGGTGCCGGATCGAGGAAAGATTCCAGTTTTCATATCAACACCAACCCAGGCTTCAACGCAGAATCTTCCCAATAACAGGAACACTTTTACAGGAAAACGAAAATGGAAGAAGGAAATGAGAATGGTAAACAGTAAGGCTTTCAATAGCCTAACCAGGATAACAACCATGGCAGGAAACCATGACCAGGAAATAATCAAACAGAACAATGGGAAGGAAACCAACCACAGAGTCAGTACAAGGACAGAAAGAAACAAAAATCTAGGAGAAATAATGTTCCTACCTGTCCTGAGTACAACAAAATGCACTTTGGGAAGTGCCTAGCAAATTTTGACGATGTTTAATTGTCATCAGAAAGGACATGCGAGAAGAAAATTCCCAGAACCATTGCAAGTGGTAGAGCAAAAACGAGATATTCCTACTTGTCCTAATTGTAGTAAGGCGCACCCCGGTGTCTGTCTAACGGGCATGGGTGTTTGTTTAAAATGCGGGCAAATGGGGCACATGAGGAGGTATTGCCCAGAGCCGTCTCAAACGATAGAACCAAATCAGTATAGTCAACCCCAACCATTGCAGGCAATCCAAGCCCAGCCACAGCAACAACTGACACAGCAACAGTAAAATGGAAGGGCTTACATGACTAGACAGTAGAGACATATAAAGGTAAAGGAAATTTGGCAGGAATAGGACGAACTTTTTTTGGATATCGTCATACAATGCTTCATACCAGAGTTTTCATATTCGTTTAATGTTAGCACATGTTAACATTTTAGGAGTAGGACTAGAACGCGCTAATCGTGGAATGGAAACAGCTACGCCTTAGGAGAGATTATCGTTACCCCCTCAGTTACGCTTTAACATGGAATTTAACTTAGGATCTTTTAAGATCATAGCAATCAATCGGAACGTAGGAAAATGTTCAACGTAGATCAAATCCATGGGATGGATTGATTATACCAATAACGCCATTTATTATGAGCTTGCACCGGAGGAGTTAGAGGAACTCAAAATCCAATTGCGAGAGTTGCTAGACCTTGGTTTCATCAAACCAAGCGTCTCACTTTGGGAAGCACCAGTGCAATTTGTTAGGAAGAAGAAATGTACAATGAGGATGTGTATAGATTATCGAGAGCTGGACACGATCACCCTCAGGAATAGATATCCTTTGTCAAAAATAGAGGATCTTTTGATCAGCTCACGGGTACAGGAGTCTTCTCAAAGATAGACTTGAGATCAGGATATCATCACTAAAAAAAAAAAAAAAATTACCCGAGGACGTACCTAAGACTACTTTCGAACCAGATTTGGTCACTATGAACTCTTGGTTATACCATTAGATTTGACCAATGCCCCCGTAGTATTCATGGATCCCATGAGTAGGGTTTTCCACCAATAATTAGACAAAATGTCTTAGTATTCATCAACGATATTCTCATTTACTCCAAGAATGAGAAGAAGCACGAAGAACATCTGAGGATAGTGTTGGAAACACTGAGAGCTGAGAAACTTTATGCCAAGTTCAGTAAATGCGAATTTTGGCTAAAGGAAACGATGTTCCTTGGACACATAGTGCGGCAGAAGGTACCGGAATTGATTCCTGCCAAGGTGGAGGCAGTATGAAATTGGAAGTCACTAACGACTCCCAATGTTATCAGAATGTTTCTTAAATTTTAGCGGTCAATATAGAAGATTCATCGAGGAATTTTCTACAATAGTTGGACCTATAATGCAATTACCACAGAAAGAAACGAGTTTATATAGACGGATGAGTACGAAAAGAGCTTTCAAACGTTTAAATTAACCACAGAGCCAGTATTAGCTCCCAGAAACGAACGAGGAATACGTGGGTTATAAAGAACCTCGAAGAATGATTTTGGATGTGTGTTGATGTAAGATGAAAAGGTGATAACTTATGCTTCACGATAACTTGACCTCACGAAATTGAGTACCTAACCCCGATTTAGAACTTGCACCGTTGAGCAAGCATTAAAGATTTGGAGACACCATCTTTATGGTGTAAGGGTTGAGATCTTCACAGATCACGAGAGTCTGAAATACCTTTTCGAGCAGAAGGAACTGAATATGAGGCAAACAAGATGGCTCGAGATAGTAAAGGATTATGATTATGGTATCAAATTACCATTTAGGAAAATAAATGTCATAGCAGATGACTTGAGTAGTAAGACTTTGAGTAAGTTTAGGTGTCTCGTCATCGAGGAAGAACACTTATACGAGAAATTGAGATGAGGGATTCAGATGTGCACAGTACACCTAAAACGATATCAAGTCGAACAATAGTAATCGTAGCTACACCAGACTTTCGAGAGAGATTATAAATGCTCAAAGGAAGGATGAGTCGATGGAGAAACTTCGACTAAGATAGGACGGATAAACCAGATGATTATTCCGAAGCACGAGATAATGCGTTATTATACAAAGATAGACTTTGTATTCCTGACGGCGACGAAGAATTGCAGAGCGATATCAAGAGTGAGGCTCACGATACGCCTTACACAGCGCACCCAGAGAGTATAACGATGTATGAGGACTTGGGAAAGAGTTTCGTTTGGAATGGACTGAAACGAGATAATGCCTCATTTGTAGAAGGATGTTTAGCCGTCAGCAGGTGGAAACTTTGCATAGACGGCCGTATGGTTGTTATAACCATTAAGGATTCCATAATGGAAATCGAAGAATTTAGTTATGACTTTGTAATAGGACTGCGCAAGTCGGGAAAGAAAATAACACTACTAGTTGGGCAGAAATTGATCAAATCACAAATCAACTCATTATCTACCGATCAAATTTACCTACGGGTCAGAGAAATTAGCTCAGCTATATGTTCGTGAGAGTATATGACTACACGGTTTACCAAAGACGATAACGTCGAAAAGGGATGCTAAATTCACTATGAGATTTCAGACTAAGATGCAGAGGGAGTTGGGAACCGAGCTTAGCTCTAGTATAACTTTTCACCCTCAGAATGATGGACAATCCGAGAAAGACGATTTAGATACTCTTTGATACGATTGGGAACGATAGTATTAGATCAAAGTGCGAAATGAAAGAATATTTTGCAATTGATCAAATTGTTTATAACGATAATTATTGAGTTATAATGAGCTTTACGTCTTATGAGGTCTTCGATAAGAAGAAGTTTTGAGAGAACTGCCTTAATGTGATGAGATAAATGAGAGAAAGAACCTAGGATCAAATACGGTCAGTAAAATGATCGAGATCGTTCGGCAGGCTTAAATCTACAGAATGAGGACGAGATTTTCCTCATGATTATCCTTCAAAGAATAATATAACTAATATCAGTGGGTTCTTCGAAAGCGTTAATGTCACGCCCCGACTCTCGAGGTGCGACTTACGAACAAAAACACAACCTAATCAACTAACAATCAACTCAAACACGGGGAAACATGCTCGGGGAAACATTAATGAAAAGCAATGCAGTCGAATAAGGCTTTCAAAGTCATAATGAAATAATAACCGAGCATTTCAAAATCACTTGTACACAAGAATATGATAAGAAATTCATGTTGACGGGGATAAGATTTCAACAAAAATGAGAGTGCGAAAATATACCAAGTCAAGAGAACCAAATTCAACAAAATGTTTGAAGTCAACGAGCCCATCGCTCGGAAGCACAAGTCAAGAAGTTAAGAATTCAACAAGTATTCAAAATCATCGAGCACAGCACTCGGAATCAAGAACATGAGTATCAGAGTATAAGTATCAACAAACATCAATTTCAAAGGGTTGCAGCGGAAACTAGCATCAAAACCCAACATTTGCACGTATGAAGACGTACAAATGCCAGTCTGATATTCAACTCGACTCAACCAAAATAACCACACCACACCACCAAGTATCCATGCCATCGCCATCCAGTCGACCTGCACGTTTAGAAACACACGCAGGGCTGAGTACTTTGTACTCAGTGAACACATGCCAAAACATTTGGATAAAGATGCTTTTTAAAGCTATAACAATTGAACTTGCCTTGCCGAACATCACAAGTACTTAAACAATTTAAAACAGTTTTACTTTTGCATGTTAAAAACATTTTCTTTTTACACAGACTGCGCAGTCAAACATAACATATAATAGTATGCATAATCTGTCACAATCAATCTTACTGTGCCGAGAAGTAGGCCTCCTTCTCGAACACTGTGACCGGCCTAACCGAAGCAAGGCTCACAGTGACCTCAATCATTCAACATACCACACGTGGGTTTCCTGCCTTTCACAGGATAATAACATCTTAACTAAACAGATTACAACACATACCAAACTTCAATAAAAACGACAAGTTAATCGCATTTAAAATCAATCATAATAATAATACTTCATAGCATAAATATATTCATCGGCAGTTTTGATTCAGAAAAGCCCACCTGACTTCCGAAGATTCTAGCTAGGCGGTTTAAGGGCTATTTGTTCTGGCTTAACGATCCGTCCGGCTCGATCCTTCACAGTTCGACATCGATATAGAAATTTAGATACGTAAAGACGGATAAAAAGCGTTGAACTCAACTGAAGGACTTCTATTTGAGTCATTTTCTCTCTTCGCTTTAACCTTTCTAAAGGATCTCACGTTCTCGTCTTTAAACTATTAACTCTACTCGATTTAATTATGAAACGTCGCCTATTTATATTCCATTACTCGAGGTTTTTTTTAAAAACTAAATTAGTTCTTGATTTAACAATCAATGGCTCAATCATTTTGCATACAAATAATTTAGTAATTTATAATATCATGCATTTAAGCACTTATTCAATCACATAATAAATCCAAATATATCAAGCACACTTCAAGACACATTAACATTTATTCAATTGTACAATAGAACTTAGTTCGATTATGCATTTCTTTTTATAAAAACTCAAATGATATCAACTATCTTTTCTCGACTTATAACAACGTTTTTTCCAAATTCGTTATTTTATGAAGCATTTTATAAACTCTTTATTCATTTAATAAAATTTCTCTTAATTTATTATTAACTCTTATGAAATTGGAATTTCCTTTCCATTTCTAACTCGATTCTCACTTCTTAACTCGACTATTATTTTTCTAATTATCAACTCGACAATTCTTCTCGGTTTATTTTCAATTCGCATGGTTTGAAAACAACTTATTTAATTTAATTAATTTTAATTAATTTCTTTCAAAACTATTACTCGACATCTTATGCTACTATTATTTTCTTGATTAACTATACGAGTATTTAACTTAACTCATCTAACATCTTTTCTTCATTCGATTAAGACTTCTTTTTATTTCTTAGTAATTAATTCTTTTTAACTCAATTTCCTCAATTTTTGTCTACTTATTTAATAACTCTTCCTTCTTTGTTCTTAACTTAAAACCACTTTCTTACTTAACAATTTCCTTTATTTTTTTATAAACATTTTTATAAGAACTAGTTTATTTTATTAGTTAAATTATAAAATTTCTTTTTGATTTAATTTATTAAAAATTCAAGTCCTTAAGTTTTATTACAAGAAAACTTATTAGACATATCTTTTTATGCATTTTTCAATTCTTAATATTTTAAAAGCTTTTAAACTTAACATTTCTTTTTACAAAAATTCTCTTTTCATCTATGACTTCAACTAACATTTTAGTACACATTATAACATCAAAATATAAAATTTTCAATATTATCACAATTTATTTTCTTTAATAACTTTACATGCAATTCCATTTTCTTAAACTTAACAACATGTATGATTACACCAACATATCACATAATAACTTCATGATCAAAACATCACTCAAATCATCAACAAAATCAACAAAATAAATCCTCTTTTTCTTCTCAAAACACACGGCACACTTAGTGTTTTTAGGGCAATTTATTTCTCAATTTTTCATGCATATAATCTCATTCTCAACATGATGAAAATCATAAATCAAGCATCAAAAGAACAATAACTCAAAGAATTTATATTTTCCTATTTTTCTTTATTAATTTCGGCTTTCATCAAATTTTTAGGGATTTAAATTCTTTTTCTTCTCTTAATTCACCGATTAAAACCTAGTGTTTGATTCTCCTAACGACTTCTTCTCACTCGATCTTCACATTAACAACCTAAGTTTGCCTAAACAAAAAATAAATACTATGCATGCATGTTTTCTTTTTTAAGACTTAGAGATATACATGTATACAATTAATCAAATGAATAACCATACTTTGAAAATTAAAATGGATTTCTTCTCTTGGCTTCTTGGGATCGAATGAAAGGGGATTGAGGTTCAAAGCTTGAGCTTGAATAAAAGGAAGAACTCTTCTTGAATCCTCAAAGAAAAGAATAACAAAATGATTAATCATCCATCTCTTTAGGGCTTAAGAGCCAAAAATGAAGAAAATGGGGATGATTATTTGAATTTCAATTCAAGAACTTGAAGGATTATTACCTTTTTCTTGAAGATAAGGATGAACTAGATGGAGGATGATGTTCTTCACTTCATTTCCATGGATGATAAGCTTGAATTCAAGGTTGCATGGAAGAAAAGCAAAATGTATGTGTGTGTGTGTGAATGCCGTGAGAGTGAGAGAGAATAGGGAGGGAGAGTGTTTTGTTTTTCTTCTTTGCTTGAGAGAGAGAGTTCGAAAGAGAGAGAGAGGTAGTGTGGATGAATGACTCTTCTTTCTTTGAATAAGATGCATGAATTTGAATTCCAACATAAGGAATAAAGTATGATGACAATTAGCATTGGAAGTTGGAAATGTTTTAAGTGATTGATAGTTGATGTGATGTGTTTTGCATGTAATCTTTTGGTAAGATTGTGGAGAAGACATAATCATCACAATTAGCATTGGAAATTGGAGAGAGATGGGAGAGAGATGGTGAGGTGGCGTGAGAGAGAGAGAGGGAGAGTGACACTTGTCCTCGTCGTGTCGTTACGGGTATTAATTACCCGGTCGTAAAGGTTTTCCGGATAAAACGATTCGTATTACTTCATTTATGCAATAAACGGGTTTAATCTCTCCTCGTCTCATTTCCGACACTAAAACATCTCAATCCTATTTCACATTTCAATTAAAAGATTAACGGTTCCGATCATTTTAGTTTTTTAAAACTTAAAAGAATTTAGTTGGCTTATTAATCCGTTTATTAATCCTTTAAAGGTCAAATCTTCGTAACTCTTCTCAATTTATCTCGGATAAGTTCTTATCCTATCTCAATGACTTTAGAAGAAATTCTAGGTTCAAAGATCTTAATTCAACTCTATTCTAAGTTCATCGGCGCATAGAATTTTCTCGGCGATCAACATTATTCTTTTTCAAATAAACAAACTCTTCGGGGTTTTTCTGGAAATTAATCTCGTACTCATTCATATAAACAACTCAGCATATATGTCACATCATCATTTCAAGAAATTAAACAGATAAATTCACACAAAACGCATAAAGCATTCTAAACGATTACTCATTGTTCTTCATTTAGAAAAGAAAATTTTTATTCCTCAAATCTCAACACTTAACTCACTCGGTTAGTTTTAACGCTCTCAAAAGGTATAAAAGCTCGGGGTATCACAGTTAACTTATCGCCCTCATAAATGAGAGATATTCGAAAATGCTTATTTTACGACTTGATAAGTACGTTCTGAAGTTCATTATCGGTACATACATGACTTTACTTTATGTAAGTATTCTTTGTGTATTATGTGTTAGCCGATTGCTAACTGCTTAATTATTAAGTTAGTGACACCAATTAGGTGCTTTCTAGGAGAAACCGATCGGAACCTGAGATAGTGACACCGATTGGTGCTATCCAGAGCTAATGTACACAATAGTGTACACTGTTTGGCTTTATTGCCAAGTTTTGGAAATGTTTATTTCGTGTGTATCTCTTTTTGAGAAAGTATGAGTATTCGATTCTACACGCGAAGGTTGTCAGTTTCAAGAATAATGTTACTAACTTAAGTTACTAGGAAAGATCGAAATCGATCTTGGATCGAAAAGTGCAAAAGATAAGGAGCAAGTCGAGACGATTAGTAAAAACGTTATAAGATCATCATAGGCAAGAGGAAGCCATGTGAGAACTCGGAAAAGAGTTGAGTAAGAAGTACTTCGAGCTGTTTAAAGAGGATGAGCAAATTTCGGGACGAAATTTTTCGCAAGGGGGGTAGGATGTAATACCCCAGAAAATCTTTACTAACTTTAAAAAAAATGAAAGTCAATAATAATTATGGCTTTGCACGCCTAAGATCGTAAAATTAAATTCTAAGATTTACAGTGAAATCCGTTTCCAAAAATAATTTCCAGAAATCGGACGAACGACTACTATATTTAGGGTTTTCGCGTCCGTTAAGTTTTTCGCCCGAAAACTCGGAATCGAATTCCGTCAGAATTTACATTCACTTTTTCTTCGAGACGAGTTCACCAGAGAAAATTAATTTTTATGATTTTCCGGACGAAATTTGGACTGTGACGTCCCGACTTTTTCTCGGATTTTGAAAAACGATTTAGGTTTTCCGAGTACGTTAATTATTTTCAATCTAACGTACGAATTAGATTTCCTCAATTCCGTAACAAACTAGAAAAGTATTCCCCGACTTTTAAAACGGCGTTTAAGAGCCGGTAACGAGTTATTTCATTAAAAATTTCCCTCGCCAAACGCTCCTTAACGACTCACCATTGTTTGTTAGACTTTTTTCCCCTACTTTATGAGTCACCAAGGTGACTCATCACCCTCCCCCTTCATCACCCATGACCGCCACCCCTCTCCCTCATTTCTCTCTCACTTCTTCTTCAATTTCCTCCATTGAAGCACCAAACTCAAGCTCTTCCAAGATCCACCACTCTTGCATCTACCGATTAAATTCCAATCCGATTTCATATATCGAAAGGTAAGAACTTCGTCTTTAGTTTGATCCGAACAAATCTTCTTTCCCCTCTCTTTCATTTTTTTCGAAAAATTAGGGATGGTTTAGTATGTGGTTTCTTGTTCGATACATGTTCTATAATGCTTAGAATCGAGTTCTACGGATCAAATCATGAAGGAAAAATCAAGAACCCTAAGCCCTATTAATACCGAAAATTTCAGATTTTAGGGCTTTCTTTCGTGCTCGATTTCTTCGTCGAATTGATGATAGATTAGTGTTGCTTATGATATTAATTGATAGTATGAATTGTTTTGGATTTTTCTAAAAATAAAATCCAAAACCTAAGTGTGATACCCCGAGTTCTTATACCTTTAGAGAGCGTCTAATTAACTGAGTAAGTTCAAAGATGAGAATTTAGGAGTAAAATTTTTCTTTTCTAATCGAAGAGAATTGAATAAAACGTTTAATTTGCCTTGTGAATCTTGTGTGAATTTATCTGTTCTATTTACCTGAGATGATGATAATATGATATGCTTGTTGAGTTGTTTATATGAAAATGAGTATGAGATTAAATTCCGGAAAAATCCCGAGAAGTTTGTTTGATTGAGATAACATAACGTTAATCGCCGAGAAATATGTTTACGCCGACGAGACTAGAATAGAATTGGATTAGAACCTTCGAACCTAGAATTTCTTTTAAGATCACTGAGATAGGGTAAGAACTTATCCGAGAATTGACAAGAGAAATGAGGCATTAGTCTTTAAAAGGATTAATAAACGGATTAATAAGCCGATTAAATTCTTTTAAGATTTAAAGGACTAAAAATCGAAACCTTTAATCTTTTAATTTGAGACGTGAAATAGGATTGAGATGAGTTAGTGTCAAAAGTGAGACGAGAAGAGGTTAGACCCGTTAAGAAAACAAAACGGAATTAATACGAATCGTTTTATCCGGAAAACCTTTACGACCGGATAATTAATACCCGTAACGACACGACGACGACACGTGTCAACCACCTCTCTCCCTCTCACGCCACCTCACATCTCCTCTCCCATCATCCTTCAATTTCCAAGACTAAAACATCATGATTATGTCTTATGCATGGTATTACCTAAGGTTTGCATGCAAGTTAATATCACATCACCTATCAAGTCATGTCTTACTACAACTTCCAACAAGTGCACTTTATTCCCTATGTTGGATTTCAATTCCACTCACCTAAGACAATAAGGGAGACTAAATCCATTCACTCCACCTCTCTCTCTCATTTCGATCTCTCTCTCTCTCCCAAGCAAGAAAGAAAACAATCTCTCAAACTCTCCCAAGCTCTCTCTCTCGGCAATCTCCCTCTCTCCCTCATACCTTGATTTTTCTTCACATGCAACCATGGATTCAAACTCTCCATCCATGAAAATGAAGTAGAAGTTATCAATCTCCATCCATTTCATCCATATTTTCAAAGAAAGGTAAGAATCTTCCAAGTTCTTGAAGTTAAATTCAAGAATCATCCAACACTTTTCTTTATTTTGATTCTTAAATCCTATGGATGATTAATTCCATGTTATTTCTTTTTCTTTGAGGATTCAAGAAGATTTCCTTCTTCTTTTCAAGTTCAAGCTTTGAAGCTAACATTTCCATCCATTTCAATTCCAAGAGCCAAGAGAAGGATTCCCATTTAATTAAGTATGAAATTCATTTGATTAGTTGTAAATATGTATGTCTATAAGTCCTAAAAGAAAGATCTATGCATGCATGTTATTTAAATTATGTTTAGGCAAACTTAGGATATGCATGTGCTAATCGAGTGAGAAAAATTCGTTAGGAGAATCGAGCATTAGATATTAATCGGTGAATTAAGAGAAGAGAAAGAATTTAAAACCCTCAAAATTTGATAAATACCGAAAATTTTAGTAAAAATAGGAAAATATGAATTCTTTGAGTTATTATTATTATGATGCTTGATTTTTTATTTCTATCATGTTGAGAATGAGATTATATGCATGAAAAATTGAGGAATAAAATGCACAAAATATGCATATGTGTGCCGTGAGTTTTGAAGAAAAATAGAGGTTTTATTTTGTTGATTTTGTTGATGAATTGAGTGATGTTTTGATCAATGAAATGATTGTATGTGATGTTGGTATAATTATACATGTGTTTAAGTTAAGAAAATAAGTTTGCATGTTGAAGTTTTGAAAAAATTAATTGTAGAAATAATAAAAAAAGATTGGATGTTAAGTATGTATTAATGTTAATTTGAATATGGAATGAAGATAGAAGTTTTGACAAAAGAGATTTAAAAATTGAAAAGCTTTTAATTGAATAAAAAATGAAAGATGTATGAAAAGATATATTAATTAAATATCTTGTATTAAAATTTAAAGACTTGAAATTTTACTAAAACTACAACAAAAAGATCTTTTATAATGTAACTAATAAAGTAAGCTAATTCATAAAAATGTGTATCAAGAGATAAAGAAATTATTTAGTAAGAAATGGCCTAAGTTAAAGACAAATAAAGAAGAAATTATTAAAGAAATAAGCAAAAATAGAGAAAACCAAGTTTAAGAAGAATTAATCGATAAGAAATAAAAAGGAAGTTAAATTGAGTAAAGAAAAGATACTAGACGAGTTAAGATAGATACTCATATAAGTTGATCGAGAAAATGAGAATAAAATAAGATGTCGAGAATTAAATGGAAAGAAGATTAATTAAATAATTAATTGAATACGTTGTTTCTAACCAAGCAAATAAAAAGATAAACCGAGATAATAATTAGAGGAACAATAGTCGAGATAAGAAATGAGAATCGAATTAATGATGAATAAGAAATCCAAATTTTATAAGAGTTAATAATGATAATTAAAGAGAAATTTTTGTTAATAGAATAAAGGTTATGAAATACCTTATAAGATAGCGGATGTAAAATAAAGTATTGTCTATGTAAATAAGAAAGATAGAATTAATAGTTTAAACCTCCATAAAAAGGAAATGCATAATCGAGTTAGATTTTAAAATCTAAATTGAATGAATGTTAATGTGTCTTGAAGTATGTTTGATTTATTTGAATTCATTATATGATTGAATAAGTGTTTAAATGCATGATGTTAGTTATGTTGTGAAAAATAATTGAATGATTGAGTTATGATTTGTAAACCAAGATTTGATTAAAGCCTTTGAAAGAAAGCTCGAGTAATAGAATATTAACAATGAAGTTATTAATTAAAACGAGAAGAGTGTACGATATTGAGTAGTAAAGTTAACCAATTCGAATAGAGTTAATAATTTAAGGACGAGAACGCGAGATCTTTTAGAAAAGTTAGAGCGAAGAGAGAGACGACTCAAATAGAAGTCCGTCAGTTAAAGTCCAACGCCTTTGTGTCCGTCTTTCATATATCTTATCTTCCTATCGATGTCGAATTGTGAAGGATCGAGCCGGACGGATCTTAAGCAAGGACAAATAGCCCTAGACCACCTAGCTAGTTCTTCGGAAGTCAGGTGGGCTTTTCTGAACCAAAACTATCGATGAAAATTAGTTGTACTATTGAATATTATGATATGATTTTCAAATGTGATTGACTTGCCATTTTATTGAAATTAGTATGTGTTATCATCTATTTATATGAGATGTACTATCCTGTGAAAAGCAGGAACCCACGTGTGGTATATGTTGAGGTGACTGTGAGCCTTGCTTTGGTTAGGCCGGTCACAGTGTTTGAGAAGGAGGCCTACTTCTCGGCACAGTGAGATTATTTGTGATAGATGATACATACTGTTATATTATATGATATTTGACTGCGCAGTCTGTTTTAAAGAAAATGTTTTGACATGCACAAGTAAATTGTCTTTAAAACTGCTTATATACTTGTGATGTTTGGCAAGGCAAGTTCAATTATTATAGCTTTAAGAAGCATCTTTATTCAAATGTTTTGGCTTGTGTTCACTGAGTACGAAGTACTCAGCCCTGCGTGTGTTTCTAAACATGCAGGTTGACTGGATGGCGATGGCGTGGATACTTGGTGGTGTGGTTTGGTTTTGTTGGTTGAGTTTATTGAATTTCAGACTGGCATTTGTACGTCTTCATACGTGCAAGTGTTGGGTATTGATGCAAGTTTCCGCTGCAATCTTTTAATTAATGTCTGTTGATGCTAGTACTTTAATACTCATGTTTTTGATTCCGAGCGTTGTGCTCAAGACTTTGAATGCTTGCTGAATTCGTAACTCTTTAACTTGTAATTCCGAGCGATGGGCTCGTAACTTGAATTGTTGTTGAACATGATCCCTTATCTTGATGTATATATTCGTATGATTTCTCTTTTTGTTGGAATTCCTTTCCCATCAGCATGAATCACTTGTTTGAATTCCTGTTAAAAGTGAAGTTAAGATGCTCGGTTATTATTTCATTATGCTTTTGAAAACCAAATTCGATTGCCTTATATTCCATCTTTGTTTTCCCCGAGCATGTTCCCTTTAATTGAGTTAGTTGTTATTTGTCTAGGTTTGTTGTTGTTCGTAAGTCGCACCTCGAGAGTCGGGGCGTGACAGGTTGGTATCAGAGCAAGGCTCTTATTTGTTCTAAAGTCTGTTATTCTTTGATGAGTTGAGTCTAGATTTAATTCCTAGACTTATTTGAGTCAGTCAACCACACCAAGTTATCCTCCATCTCATCCGGCAACCAGGTATGTCTTTTTCTAAAAGTTTTCTGTTTCAAGTTATTCAAATGTTGAGAATTTCTTTAAAGTTATTTGAGATGAATTTGCTGAATTGATTAATAACTAGATTGCTTTAGAATGTCTTCCCCTTTGCGAGTGCGTGTGAAAAGATCGGAAAGAATAAGGCGTGTGTGCGATTGGTTACGTGATTTGGAATTGCCCAAAAATCCCTCTTTGGAACGCAGAAATGAGTATGTAGTAGAATTCGTAATTCTTTTCGATAATTTGTTAAGTGTGCTTATGCGTTTAAAATTCGTATAGGATGGACAACGTTGATTGGATGCAAGAGTATTTGTACGCGAGAATGGAAAACAACGAATCTTTAGCAGAATTCTTAGCACATACCATACGATTTGGGGAAAGGTTCAATATATGGACGTAGGACCGTTAGAAAGCATGACGCACCTGATTCAAGCTTTACCACAAGAATGGAAGGACTGGGCAGCATCTCTTGTCCCTCGATTTCTAGGCTACCGTTACTTCGACCGAACCCTTTACGGCGATGTAAATGCTTTTATCTCCGCGATTTCAGCTCGTTTTATGTCTTATGGTGCTCCTCCGCCCGAACCTTATGAAGATGATACTCCAAGCTTATTGAATGACTTTGTTCGTAATCCTTCACCAATTCCTCCAAGTGGAACTGTTTCTCTCCACATCAATTCGCCGCCACGAACTAATCTTCAACCTCAGAACCCCCTCGCAGATTATCCATTTGTAAGTGGTGTGCTTTTAACTTAATTTTCTTGATTCCTTTGTTTTCTGACTTATCAACATTGCAGCCGAATGGATGTAATGAAAATTCTTCTTCAAATGAGGACCAAATAGCTGCTTATTTGAATCATCCCAAGCGACCTTTTTAAGCCATCCTAGAGCAAATCCTCTAGTCAAGCCCGCTCAAACGACGATAAAGAGAATGGAAGCGAGCCAGTTGATGCAGCGACTGTAGGAACCGGATATCTTCAGACTCTACCTAACAATGTTTTTCCTACCTCTTTTACACCTACTCTCCGTCAAGGCCAGAAGACGAACATGACTTCCAGATTGGCGTCTCCACCGATGCAGCTCTCCACCGTCATCAAGAAGAGAATCCTAATACCCGCCTTGGGTCGAATCTGAGCTAGCTGCGATGAATTATACCCTGGAAGATTGCGAAGAAGCCTTGAGAGAAGCCGAGCGCGAGTGTTTCGCCATAGAGGATGATAATGTCGAGGAAGATGATGAGCGGTTTGAAGGACAAATGCGTGAAGAGGAAGAAGAGGAGGAGGAAGAGGACCCGAAGAAGATGAGGAGATTATAGAGCACTACGGAGTGGATCCCGAAGCGGAACAGTATGATGATAACGGACCAAGTGAAGATGACTCCTGTGTGTAGGTGTTCCAAGAAAGTTGTTGAATTCAATCGTTTTCGAGTGTGTTGAGAGTTGAACTCTTTTATTTTTCTTTTAGTTGTGTTGTAACCTGTGATGAAGACTATCATAATTTGACTAGGAAAAAGGGAAATTTTCAAAGTAAATTCCCTAAGTGTTATAAGTCCTCAGAAGGCCGCTGTTAAGCGTTTGAAGTTGAAACATTAAGTTCTTTGAATTGAAGTTGAAATTTCTGAATTATTAAATCAAATTGAATATTTGAGTATGAAGTGATGATATTTACTCTGTGATTATGATTGATTGTTTCAAGAACCTATGATGATGATATGAATATATGATGATATGAGTATGTGACGATTACTAGAAACTGAATGAGATGCATGTATTATGAGAAATTGAAGTAATGAATTATTGAGAAAGTTTTAAATTGTTATTAATTATCTAAGTACCGATCGAGAATCGTGTTCCTCCCAAAAGAGAAATGTGTTCAGAATCGAGAAAGGTTCCCTGTAAGCTAAAGATCTAGAGTGGTTAAAGTTTTTCCCTTGTTTTAATCTTTAGAATGCCGCCAAGACGTAGAAACGTCAGGATTCCCGAAGACAATGCAGAAGGGCAGCGTGACCCTACTCCGCCCCCTCAAAAAAAGACGAGTCGAAGAGCTGTTTCTCCGACAAAATCCCCCGACGTTCGACGGTAAAGGCAGTCCGGCTGATGCCGAAGACTGGATTCGTTCTTTAGAGCGAATTTTTCGTTTCCTCCGTTGTTCCGATCGCGAGCGTTTGGAATGCATGGCGTACCAGTTGAAAGGGACAGCCGATTATTGGTGGAAGCAAAGCAGAGGATGTATTCTCCCGAAGAACGCGAAGAGTTGTCATGGGATCAGTTTAAGGAAGCATTGTACGAAAAGTTTGTGCCAAGAAGTTACCGTAAGCAGAAATCCAACGAGTTTACCAATCTGAAGCAAGGAAAAAGATCTGTAGCCGAGTACGACCGGGAATTTTGCGAGTTAGCCCGTTTGCGCCCGATATGGTCGACACCGACGAGAAGATGTGCGAGTTGTTTAGAGCAGGACTTAGGCAAGATATTCGAGTGGTTCTCGCCAGCCAAAGTGGTTTGACGTACGCTGAAGCTTTAAACCGAGCTTTAGATATGGAGTTGGCAATGCAACCGGAAAAAGGATCGCAACCCCCAGCGAATCCCCAACCCCAAAGCCAGATGATCACGACCACGTCTGCTCAACAACCCCAGTTCGGCCAATACGGAAAGAGGAAAGGAAGTGGAATAGTGGAAACCAACCAACCAAGAAGCAGTGGCAAGGAAAGAGCCAACCGCAGCCACAGAAGGGAAAGGCACCGCAAACGAACCGAGGCAACCTACCCATCGGACCTTTAGGATTCCCTCCCTGTGCGAAATGCGGAAAGATGCATCAAGGTGTTTGTAAGAGTGGAAGCAACGTTTGCTACACTTGTGGTCAGCCTGGTCATTTCTCGAACCAGTGCCCAAGTAAGCAACAAGGGTTTAGAAGCGGAAGACCAAACCAGTTCCAGCCGTCGCAGATGAAAGCTATCGAGGCAGCTCCTCTGCAGAAGTTCGTTCCACGTCAACGTAAGCCGCCGCAGCCAAGGCAGCAACCTCCTCAGCAAGAACCGCCGCTTTTCCAAAGAACGTACGCGATTGAACAGAAACCGCAGGAGAAGGAGAAAGGAAATCTGGCAGGTATGGGAAAGCTTAACAACATACCTGTTATTGTTTTGTTCGATACCGGAGCTTCGCATTCGTTTATATCTAGTATCTGCGTAGAGAACCTAGAACTAGAAGTAGAAGAATCGAATCAGACTTAGTGTCGCAACCCCTTTAGGAAAGTCTGCGTTAGTATCGCGTGTTTGCTCGAATCTAGAATTTGAAGTCGGAAACCGTAAGTTAGTCGCGAAATCCCTGAATGTGATCCAGATGCGTGACGTCGATATAATCCTAGGAATGGATTGGCTAACCGAGAATTTTGCGACGATTCGATGCGATTTGAGGCAGATATCGTTTAAACCCCTGGAGAAGAGTCAACCATAGATTTTGGAATGGAAAAGAGAGTGAAGAAGAGCGTGCCGATAATTTCAGCCATGAAAGCGCAGAGATTGATGCGGAAGAAAGGAACCCAAGCGTACCTAGTCTATCTGAATAAGGACGAGAATCACGAGTTAAGTATCGACGATGTTCCAGTCGTAAGAGAATTCAAGGATGTGTTTCCAGAGTGTTACCAGGCTTACCCCTGATCGTCAGTTAGAGTTTTCAATCGATTTAGAACCAGGATCAGCCCCGATATCCAAGGCACCATATCGAATGGCCCCAAAGGAACTTCAAGAGTTGAAGATCCAACTGCAAGAATTGTTGGACTTAGGCTATATTCGACCGAGTGTATCGCCTTGGGGTGCTCCGATTTTGTTCGTAAGAAGAAGGACGGTAGTTTGAGGATGTGCATAGACTACCGAGAGTTAAACAAGATTACGTTGAAGAATAAATATCCTTTGCCAAGGATAGATGATTTGTTTGACCAGCTAAAAGGAGCCGGTGTTTTCTCCAAGATTGACTTAAGGTCTGGATACCACCAACTGAAGATCAAGCAAGAAGATATTCCAAAGACTGCTTTTAGAACGAGATATGGACATTACGAATTCATAGTAATGCCATTTGGATTAACAAATGCCCCGGCAGTGTTCATGGATATGATGAATAGAGTTTTTCACGAATATTTGGACAAGTTCGTGATTGTCTTTATAGACGATATTTTGGTGTATTCAAGAGTGAAGCTGAGCATGAAGAATCTAAGAATCGTGTTAGAAACGCTTAGAACGGAAAAGCTGTATGCCAAATTCAGTAAGTGCGAATTTTGGTTGAAGGCAGTAAATTTCTTAGGACATGTAGTTTCGTCCGAAGGCATCCAAGTGGATATGGAGAAGGTGAAAGCTGTGCAAGATTGGAAGTCCCCGACGTCAGTACATGAAATCCGTAGTTTTCTTGGTTTGGCAGGATACTACCGGAGATTCATTGAAGGATTTTCTAAGATCGCGAAGCCGATGACGAGCCTGTTGAAGAAAGAAACGAAGTTCACATGGACGGAAGAGTGTGAGAAAAGTTTTCAAGAACTCAAGACGAGATTGACGACAGCCCCAGTTCTAGCCCTACCCGAGCCAGATAAAGATTATGTTTTTATACCGATGCATCTGCTCAAGGACTAGGATGTGTGTAATGCAAAATGGAAAAGTGATTGCATATGCTTCCAGGCAACTCAAACCTCACGAAGAGATATCCAACCCATGACCTGGAATTAGCAGCCGTCGTTCATGCTTTGAAGATATGGCGACATTACCTTTATGGAGCGAAGTGTGAAATATTCTCAGATCACAAGAGCCTGAAGTACTTCTTCGAGCAGAAGGAGTTGATGAGACAAAGGAGATGGCTTGAGCTAGTAAAAGACTACGATTGCAAGATATCTTACCATCCCGGTAAAGCGAACGTAGTAGCCGACGCGTTAAGTAGAAGAGAAGAAAGGAGAATTCGGATAAAATCGAGTTAGGATTTCTTTTAACCGATGAAGTCGATCTGATTGAAGAGTTTGCAAAGATGAAGATTGAAGTAATCGTACCGCCAGCGACAGTAGATCAAGTAATTGCTACCTTAGTAGTGATGCCTGACTTAAGAACCCGTATCGTAGAAGGCCAAAGAAGACGAAGAATTAGAAAAGCTACGAAGGAAGGTGAGAAGTGGAGAAGTTAAAGATTTTGCAGAGTCAAGCGATAATGCGTTGTTGTATCAAGGAAGAATTTGCGTACCTAACGATGACAAGTTGAAGAACGAAATAATGAGTGAAGCTCATGAAACCCCGTATACAGCTCATCCCGGCAACGAAGATGTACCAAGACCTAAAGAACCAGTTTTGGTGGAATGGAATGAAGACGGATGTGGCATTGTTTGTTGAAAGATGTTTAGCTTGCCAGCAAGTGAAGTCCTTACATCAAAGACCGTATGGACCTCTACAGCCGTTACCAGTCCCAGAGTGGAAGTGGGATGGAATCACAATGGATTTTGTGACAGGATTGCCAAGATCAAGAAGAGGAAATACAGTAGTATGGGTAATCGTGGATAGGTTGACGAAGTCTGCTCATTTCATACCTATTCCACATACCTATGGATCAGCCAAGTTAGCCGAGATCTACATCAAAGAAATTGTGAAGTTGCACGGAGTTCCGAAGACGATTACCTCTGATAGAGATTCGAAGTTCACCGCCCGTTTTTGGGAAAGTTTCCACAAAGAGTTGGGAACCCAATTGCAGTTCAGCACTGCTTACCACCCTCAAACCGATGGTCAATCCGAGCGAACGATCCAAATTCTTGAAGATATGTTGAGAGCCGTCTTGTTAGATAAAGGAGTCGAGTGGGAAAAAGTTTTACCTCTTGTTGAGTTCGCATACAACAATAGCTATCAGAATACGATAGGAATGGCCCCGTATGAAGCTCTTTACGGAAAGTGTAGATCGCCGTTGTATTGGAATGAAGTCGGTGAAAGGAAAGTGTTAGGGCAAGAAGCGATTGAAGAAATGATAGAATCTGTACGTCAAATCCGTGAGAAGATTAAAGAAGCTCAGAGTCGACAAAAGTCATGCCGATAATCGAAGATCCAAGTTGGAATTTGAAGAAGGAGATAAAGTGTTTTTGAAAGTATCCCCCTCGAAAGGAGTTTATCGTTTTGGAGTTAAAGGAAAGCTTAACCTCGTTTTATAGGACCATACGAGATCCTCGAGAGGATTGGATCCGTATCTATCGTTTAGCGTTACCGCCTAGTTTCGGAAGTTCGCATAACGTGTTTCACGTATCGCAGTTGAGAAAATATGTCTTTGATCCGAAGCATGTAATACGTCGAGAAGATGTTGAGATGAAGCCCGATCTAAGCTACGAAGAGAAACCCGAAGAGATTTTAGACTATAAAGTCCAGCAGCTTAGAACGAAATCGATTCCCTTAGTGAAAGTCAAATGGTGTCATCATGATCTTGAAGAAGCCACTTGGGAACTCGAAGAAAAGATGAAAGCAAAGTATCCCGAGTTTTTTCTTAAGGTCAGTAAATTTCGGGACGAAATTTTTTTTTAAGAGGGTGAGGATGTGATACCCCGAGTTCTTATACCTTTAGAGAGCGTCTAATTAACCGAGTAAGTTCAAAGATGAGAATTTAGGAGTAAAATTTTTCTTTTCTAATCGAAGAGAATTGAATAAAACGTTTAATTTGCTTGTGAATCTTGTGTGAATTTATCTGTTCTATTTACTGAGATGATGATATATGATATGCTTGTTGAGTTGTTTATATGAAAATGAGTATGAGATTAAATTCCGGAAAAATCCCGAGAAGTTTGTTTGATTGAGATAACATAACGTTAATCGCCGAGAAATATGTTTACGCCGACGAGACTAGAATAGAATTGATTAGAACCTTCGAACCTAGAATTTCTTTTAAGATCACTGAGATAGGGTAAGAACTTATCCGAGAATTGAGAAGAGAAATGAGGCATTAGTCTTTAAAAGGATTAATAAACGGATTAATAAGCCGATTAAATTCTTTTAAGATTTAAAGGACTAAAAAGATCGAAACCTTTAATCTTTTAATTTGAGACGTGAAATAGGATTGATGAGTTAGTGTCAAAAGTGAACGAGAAGAGGTTAGACCCGTTAAGAAAACAAAACGGAATTAATACGAATCGTTTTATCCGGAAAACCTTTACGACCGGATAATTAATACCCGTAACGACACGACGACGACACGTGTCATCCACCTCTCTCCCTCTCACGCCACCTCACACCTCCTCTCCCATCATCCTTCAATTTCCAAGACTAAAACATCATGATTATGTCTTATGCATGGTATTACCTAAAGTTTGCATGCAAGTTAATATCACATCACCTATCAAGTCATGTCTTACTACAACTTCCAACAAGTGCACTTTATTCCCTATGTTGGATTTCAATTTCACTCACCTAAGACAAGAAGGGAGACTAAATCATTCACTCCACCTCTCTCTCTCATTTCGATCTCTCTCTCTCTCCCAAGCAAGAAAGAAAACAATCTCTCAAACTCTCCCAAGCTCTCTCTTCTCGGCAATCTCCCTCTCTCCCTCATACCTTGATTTTTCTTCACATGCAACCATGGATTCAAACTCTCCATCCATGAAAATGAAGTAGAAGTTATCAATCTCCATCCATTTCATCCATATTTTCAAAGAAAGGTAAGAATCTTCCAAGTTCTTGAAGTTAAATTCAAGAATCATCCAACACTTTTCTTTATTTTGATTCTTAAACCTATGGATGATTAATTCCATGTTATTTCTTTTTCTTTGAGGATTCAAGAAGATTTCCTTCTTCTTTCAAGTTCAAGCTTTGAAGCTACCATTTCCATCCATTTCAATTCCAAGAGCCAAGAGAAGGATTCCCATTTAATTAAGTATGAAATTCATTTGATTAGTTGTAAATATGTATGTCTATAAGTCCTAAAAGAAAGATCTATGCATGCATGTTATTTAAATTATGTTTAGGCAAACTTAGGATATGCATGTGCTAATCGAGTGAGAAAAATTCGTTAGGAGAATCGAGCATTAGATATTAATCGGTGAATTAAGAGAAGAGAAAGAATTTAAAACCCTAAAATTTGATAAATACCGAAAATTTTAGTAAAAATAGGAAAAATATGAATTCTTTGAGTTATTATTATTATGATGCTTGATTTTTTTTTTATCATGTTGAGAATGAGATTATATGCATGAAAAATTGAGAATAAAATGCACAAAATATGCATGTGTGCCGTGAGTTTTGAAGAAAATAGAGGTTTTTTTGTTGATTTTGTTGATGAATTGAGTGATGTTTTGATCAATGAAATGATTGTATGTGATGTTGGTATAATTATACATGTGTTTAAGTTAAGAAAATAAGTTTGCATGTTGAAGTTTTGAAAGAAATTAATTGTAAAAATAAAAAAGATTGGATGTTAAGTATGTATTAATGTTAATTTGAATATGGAATGAAGATAGAAGTTTTGACAAAAAGAGATTTAAAATTGAAAAGCTTTTAATTGAATAAAAATGAAAGATGTATGAAAAGATATTAATTAAATCTTGTATTAAAATTTAAAGACTTGAAATTTTACTAAAACTACAACAAAAAGATCTTTTATAATGTAACTAATAAAGTAAGCTAATTCATAAAAATGTGTATCAAGAGATAAAGAAATTATTTAGTAAGAAATGGCCTAAGTTAAAGACAAATAAAGAAGAAATTATTAAAGAAATAAGCAAAAATAGAGAAAACCAAGTTTAAGAAGAATTAATCGATAAGAAATAAAAAGGAAGTTAAATTGAGTAAAGAAAAGATACTAGACGAGTTAAGATAGATACTCGTATAAGTTGATCGAGAAAATGAGAATAAAATAAGATGTCGAGAATTAAATGGAAAGAAGATTAATTAAATAATTAATTGAATACGTTGTTTCTAACCAAGCAAATAAAAAGATAAACCGAGATAATAATTAGAGGAACAATAGTCGAGATAAGAAATGAGAATCGAATTAAAGATGAATAAGAAATCCAAATTTTATAAGAGTTAATAATGAAATTAAAGAGAAATTTTTGTTAATAGAATAAAGGTTATGAAATACCTTATAAGATAGCGGATGTAAATAAAGCATTGTCTATGTAAATAAGAAAGATAGAATTAATAGTTTAACCTCCATAAAAAGGAAATGCATAATCGAGTTAGATTTTAAATCTAAATTGAATGAATGTTAATGTGTCTTGAAGTATGTTTGATTTATTTGAATTCATTATATGATTGAATAAGTGTTTAAATGCATGATGTTAGTTATGTTGTGAAAAATAATTGAATGATTGAGTTATGATTTGTAAACCAAGATTTGATTAAAGCCTTTGAAAGAAAGCTCGAGTAATAGAATATTAACAATGAAGTTATTAATTAAAACGAGAAAAGTGTACGATATTGAGTAGTAAAGTTAACCAATTCGAATAGAGTTAATAATTTAAGGACGAGAACGCGAGATCTTTTAGAAAAGTTAGAGCGAAGAGAGAGACGACTCAAATAGAAGTCCGTCAGTTAAAGTCCAACGCCTTTGTGTCCGTCTTTCATATATCTTATCTTCCTATCGATGTCGAACTGTGAAGGATCGAGCCGGACGGATCTTAAGCAGGACAAATAGCCCTAGACCACCTAGCTAGTTCTTCGGAAGTCAGGTGGGCTTTTCTGAACCAAAACTATCGATGAAAATTAGTTATGCTATTGAATATTATGATATGATTTTCAAATGTGATTGACTTGCCATTTTATTGAAGTTAGTATGTGTTATCATCTATTTATATGAGATGTACTATCCTGTGAAAAGTAGGAACCCACGTGTGGTATATGTTGAGGTGACTGTGAGCCTTGCTTCGGTTAGGCCGGTCACAGTGTTTGAGAAGGAGGCCTACTTCTCGGCACAGTGAGATTATTTGTGATAGATGATACATACTGTTATATTATATGATATTTGACTGCGCAGTCTGTTTTAAAGAAAATGTTTTGACATGCACAAGTAAATTGTCTTTAAAACTGCTTATATACTTGTGATGTTTGGCAAGGCAAGTTCAATTATTATAGCTTTAAGAAGCATCTTTATTCAAATGTTTTGTCTTGTGTTCACTGAGTACGAAGTACTCAGCCCTGCGTGTGTTTCTAAACATGCAGGTTGACTGGATGGCGATGGCGTGGATACTTGGTGGTGTGGTTTGGTTTTGTTGGTTGAGTTTAGTTGAATTTCAGACTGGCATTTGTACGTCTTCATACGTGCAAGTGTTGGGTATTGATGCAAGTTTCTGCTGCAATCCTTTTGAATTAATGTCTGTTGATGCTAGTACTTTAATACTCATGTTTTTGATTCCGAGCGTTGTGCTCGAAGACTTTGAATGCTTGCTGAATTCGTAACTCTTTAACTTGTAATTCCGAGCGATGGGCTCGTAACTTGAATTGTTGTTGAACATGATCCCTTATCTTGATGTATATATTCGTATGATTTCTCTTTTTGTTGGAATTCCTTTCCCATCAGCATGAATCACTTGTTTGAATTCCTGTTAAAAGTGAAGTTAAGATGCTCGGTTATTATTCATTATGCTTTTGAAAACCAAATTCGATTGCCTTATACTCCATCTTTATTTTCCCCGAGCATGTTCCCTTTAATTGAGTTAGTTGTTAGTTGCTAGGTTTGTTGTTGTTCGTAAGTCGCACCTCGAGAGTCGGGGCGTGACACTAAGAGACGAACAAGGCTCGATTTAGGTTAGTAAATGTTAAGATATGCTCGATTGTTTAATGGAAATGAGTTATACGATGCATGAGGATGAATATATATTAATTTGAGATTTTTCTAAAAATAAAACAAAAAGTGTAAGAGACGAAGATGTGGTGATAAGTCGAGGCTCGATAATGTTTTGATAATATGATTTCCATGTTAGGAATGCTAGTTAGATAATAATCGTTATCGTAAAATTTGAATGAAAACGGAGAACGTAAAACTTTACGTAAGAGACGAACAATGATAGATAAGTCGAGAATAAATGATGATATGAGGATATGATTTGCCTATTTATGATTCTTGTTAGTTGATGAATAATGTTGTAGAAAATGAATGAATTCCGTTAACTTTGGAAATTTCGTAAGAGACGATCAATTGAACGTAAGTAATAATCAAAAAGTCGATTAAGGATTCTAACTAGATAATAATGCTCGTTATGGATTAAGGAATGACTTTGTAGTTGACGACATGTTCGTCCGAGTTGTTAAATAACGAGTTGTAGTTATAATCGAGGAATAGAAACGAGAAATGTTAATTTGATTTTGGTTTAGTAATTGTTTGGATTGAAAGCCGATGCTTGGAATGTCGTGCTCATAGACGAGAAACGAAAGGAGTTTATCACGTATGGAAATACGTGTTGACTGCCTTGTTGTGTAAAATTCGTGAGAATTTAAGTTCGATAACATAGAACGAACCTAGAAGAACGTGCGTTGATTTTATCGAGCATTAGGGTTCACTCGGCAGTTTCTGCGACGTTCCACAGAAACTGCAATATCTTTTAGCTCGTTTATCGGAATCGAGATCCGCGAACTGGAGAGTAAACTAGACACCCGAGGCTATCTTTTGGTACAGGGCACGACCCCTGTTTCGCAATCCCCTGTTCTGGACAGACTCACTGACTTCGTGCAGTGCATGTTCAAATTGTAATTTCCTAAGTTGTTTTCTTCTCAACTTAGCTTCTTTCGATCTTTGAGGTCGTTATGAGTTAATGAATGCCTTTTTCTTACTGACCTCAGTGTCAAGTATAGAGCCTTGAGTGCTAAACGAGATGAGTTCGTATCTTGTATCTGTTTAAGTAAAGGAATTTAGTTAAGCGTGCAAATGCTTAAATCATCTAAAGAACTAAAACTTAATTCGAATTTCTGCATTCGATTATCTTGTACGACCGAGTCTAAAGTATGATTATTTTACGATGAAAGAGGAAGTCAGCTTAAGGAAATGACGGAAGATTGAGGAACAGATGCTCGATAATAGTTCTGTAATTTCGAGGTGGGCTTTTATCTATAACAAAATAAATGTGGGTTTTTCCACAACTCGAAAGTAATTCTTTATGAGCTTTGATAACTGTGTTTTCAAAGTGATATCAGGCATAAACTGTTTTATATTTATGTGAGTTCTCGTGTACCATCTGAGTTAGCCGTCGTGCTTTCCAGAATTGTATGTTAACCATTTAGGTGTTAACTACTTAACGATCGGCTCTGAGTTAGTCCATTAGGTGCTTTCCAGAGTTAGTGCATTGTAGCCTGTGGTGTATGTGGTATCTTGTTGAGGGGTAACCAGCCACGGTAATAATGACTGGTCAAGATTTGAACGTAACATCTATGAGAAAATGCTCTGCAGAGCTAACCTTTATGAATGAAATGAAAATGTTTAATAGACACAGGGCTCTTTTAAATGAAAATCCCGATGCGCTATAAAATGAGCTGCCTGTTTATCAATACCTATGATTATGTTTTCGGCAATGTGCCCACTAAGTACTCTCGTACTTAGCCCTGCATATATTTCTAAATGTGCAGGTTGAAGCGACGACAGCGGTGGAAGGTTGAGTTAGGAGCTGAGCTATGAGTTGAGTTATGAGTTGAGCTATGAGTCAAGTTAGGAGCTGAGATTGTTTTGAGTCAGAGAGAGCATAATAGGATAGCTTATTTCTTCCGCTGCAGAACTCTAGATGTTTGATGATGTATATATTGAATACTACTTTCGGTTCAGTTTCTGTTCTATTATAACTTAGGATTCTATAGTAAAACCTTGTCGTGTGATCTTCCCGATCAAACTCTTCTTTCTTATTATATATATTTATAGTGAGGTCTTGATCATAGAAATAATGTTGTCTTGTATGTATGTTATTGTTTCATTCCCCTTTCTTCCCCGCTTCTTTAATCCAACCCCAGTCGCACCCCGGCTTCTGCCGTCCTTCGGGATTTGGGGCTGTGACAATATGCCTACTGGTATTGATGTTGAACTTGGTGTGTCTGGTTTAAGAACTTAAGGGACACGATCTTCACAGTTGCGTACTTCAGCTCCATTTGTAACAGAGAGATGTATTTAGTGTGTGTCCTTATCATGTTGGTTAGATTGATGACCTGGCTATTCATTGACTAAGCAACTTCTTCATGGAGCTTCCGGTTTTTCTCCACGAGTTTTTCAATATCTTGATCCTTCATGATTAGCTCGTTGCTCATAATATCGCATTCAGCTTGAAGGGCTTTGCACTGATTAACTTGAGCATTGCACAGTCTACTGAGTTATTCTATTTCATCCCAAGACAGTTCAATGACTTCGTCTAATTCTACTGCACATTGGTTAACAGCAGGAATATATGAGAGGGATGAAGAGAAGAGTTTACCTCGCCGGTTGACTCTTCAGGAAGTGCCATGAAGCACTTGTCTTTTCCTTCAGAGCTGGATGGAGAGTCATCTTCCTCTCCTTCTAAGTAGGTGAACACGTCGGTGTCGTCGACTTCATCTTCAACGATCATAACCTTGGTCTTCTTCTTGGCCTTTGCTTGGAGGGCATCTTGATCCTTCTTGGAGAGATCAGGACAGACAATCTTGAAATGTTCTGGCTTCCTGCATTTAAAACATCCATCACTTTGATTCCTTAAGGAGGTTTCTATAGAGCTCTATCTGCTCTTGTTAACACGATCTTGGAGTTCATCTCCTCGAGCTGCTTGGTCATTTGTTCGACCTTCTTCTAAAGTTTGGACCTGCTAAGTCGATCCCTAGCTGATGAGTTAGCGGACCGTGACGGTCTTGCGAACGTTGATCTTATTCAACCTAGGACTTTTTATTTTTAATTTTTTCTCTCCTTTTTATAAATCATTTTTTAAGTCCTTTATTTTTTTTCTGATACTCCTTAGTTGGGCAGTTTCTACCCTTAGTACATGTGTTTTACCCAATTATTCTCTTTTCAGACCCTTCTATTTTTCTCCTTCTCCATTTTTATATGTTCTACTCTTAAGTCCTTATTGACCGAGTAGGAAATAGTGTCTAGGCTACATATATGATCAAAGAAATTTAAGGCTCAAAGGAGCTTGACAAAGGAAAATTTAGTCGGGTAGGCTATTTAGATCATTTTGGGTTTTTGAAAGAAAAATGCCTAATTCATCTAAGTTCACCTAAGTCAACGAGATTTCAAGTAGTAAGGAGGTAAGTTTTAGGTGACTTCCAAATAAACACATCAAATAACTCACAAGAAAGAAAACTGCTTGGTCATGATATGCAGTATAGGATCAAAATCTCACAAGGACATGCTCAAACTTTCATTCGTCATCCTTATTCACATACGATCATTCTTAAACTGAAATATAAACATGATTACATAATATAACTCAGAATTAGATTATGCTTAACATTACCATATTATCCTAAGCATGCAAACCTATACACATAAGAGGACGGTCCTCCCACACATTTACTTTCGGGAACTGGGCGAGAGGTAAACATTCAACAACAAAAGAATGTCAACCCCATGCCCACATAGTTTGCCTTGGACAAAGTCAATGGGATAAGGGAAAACCAACTACAGACTCAAAGAAGAAAAGAAAAGACACATAAACAACAATGGTCCTCCCACCCACACACTTTACTTTTGGTAAAGTGGGTCGATCAAAGGACCAACTCAACAAAGACTCAAGAAACGAACCTATAACTAACAAAAACTGGGAGGAAACAATTATGAAGGAGGTCTAGCATGGAACCTGAATATGGTGTGTTCAACATGGGCAGCTTGGGCATTATGAATGGCATAAAGGATCTTCTTTCATGCTGCAACAACTTCTTCGTCCAGTCTGGTCAAACTTCTAAGGATTGTACTCGTCATGTCTTTACACGGGCATGACAGATGTACAGTCTGCCTCCCCCGGATAATTCTGGAGAGAAAGTCTTTGTAGGAATGTTGTGCCCTCGCTGGCGGCTTGTAGAAAGGATTTCTTTCTTCATCATGTCAAACTCATCAAGTAGTTTTATGTTCTTTGGATCAGGCAAGGGACATCCTCAGCAACATCTCATTGTGTGCAACAACATCATCTTCCAACTCACCCAAGCTAGTAAATGTAAGTGCCTTTCAACTAAGGGATTTCAGACTCATCTTGCCCCATAACAAAGTTTATGGAAAGATGGTCTGAGTGGTGGTCATGCCCTCGGTCCTAGGTCCTGACGTCATTAACAAACCATACCTCCTACGAAAATTCTACCTAGTCTAGGATTTAAATAAAAAGAAAAAGAAAATAAAAAGGATAGGTACCAGGTTGCCTCATGGCAAGCGCCTTAGTTTACGTCGTGGTCACGACATGGCCTCCATCTTTTAGTCATCGACTGGATATTGGAGCTCGTGAAACTTCGTTTTTTCATTCATTGTCATGCCCAGAGTAGGCTAGACTTGTCCTTTGACTTGCAAATGGGCTCCCGTCCACCTGCCTTGCCCTCTTTATAGGTGCACCTTGGTCATTGTGCATTCGTCCTTCAATCCCAAAGTCACTCACGAAGTTTTCCTGCACGGTTAGTTCGGAACACATACAAAAATGACTAAACAAGCAAACAAAAGAGAAAACTACTGGAAACACAACTCCACAGCAACAACACCAATTTTAACGCGTCGTCGTTCAGTCGTGTACAAAATACATTTATAATTATCCTATTGACCACTACCAGGATCAGCTAGCAGTATATATAGGATCGATCTTACAAGGAGTTGGTGTAGTTTCTCTTTGGTCATGGGTCATCCAAAGGTTTAGAGGGTTCGCACGGACTCATCTTGGCCAAACAGGAAAATAAAACTAAACTAAAGCATAAATAAAAGATAAAGACGAACCTGTATTTAGGTGTTCAATCAATTGCATAAACAAGACATCTTCATCGATGCAAGGATATATGGTACGTTTGTGTGTCAACGGTTACAAGCAAACCGCGTCATGGTCCTACAATCATGTTATCACAACCACAACCACGATCTGCCTAGCTCGTCCTTACTTCTGAGAATTGGGTGGAATCCCTAAACAATCCTCCTTACCTACCTAACCCTCCTCCCGAGGATCCTAAAAAAGGGGTGTAGTATGGACATGCAGCTTTGGGCACTAGACGAACCAGTTCCGGCCCTGTGAGATTCGAGGATTCTGCTCCGACTTTAAACTAGCGTCAGCGTACTTTGTTCGGCTCCGCCCAAGTTCAACATGAGATTTGCCGCCCTCAAAGAGCGCGAGGCAAACCTCTCTTGGTCCCTGTTGGTCTAAGCTACCTCTCTTTTAAGGAATGTGCCACCCTTCAATTGCCCACTGGCCACATGAAATGCTGGCACAAATACACTGCTTTGAAATCATTGTCTAACACCTCGGGAACACATATATATAGCTATCCCCTTGCCCAAATCAACATCACGATTTAATGCTTATGCAGTGTCATCTTGCCCAAACTTAGATATGTATAACTACCGAGGCGTAAACTAAAGAACAAGAAAAGAAAGAACGAAATAGGAAAAAAAATAATTAAAAATAAATTTGGACGACACCAACATCGCCGGCAACAAAGTATAAAAGTTAGTTTGCCCCCAAAGGGGCAAACTCTCCAACAAAATAAAGAAAATCCTAGACTAAAGAAGATTAGAAATTCAAAAGATAAAAGATATGAAGAGTTACATATGGCTTGCTATCTAGGAGTATTTATAGATGTGAAATTTGTGGGTCTTGGAGGCTCAGCCCATTAGGTAAGTTGATAGTAACTAGGTTTGGGTGAGCTGTCTGCCAGCTGTCAATCCTTCCAGCAGCTTCTGTTGACCAAGAGACTTTCCTTATTTAGCAGATTTGATATGGACGAATCTTCATAGATAAAGAAGGAAATAATTCCTTCCTTGTTGGCTACTTAGAAAAGGTTGATCTCCTACTTGGTCTGCACTCTTCCGTTGTAAGTTAATCTCTTTTTGCTCCACACTCTTTCCTTGTTTGTGGGATTGTCACAGATCTCCATGCCCAAGGCATGCACTCCTACCTCTCTTCTCTGGTCTGCCTGTCACCTTGGCCTTTTTACATCTCTTTTTGCCCAAATGACTTGATCTCGCACGGTACTTGATTTGGTCAAGTTGCGAAGCGAGCAACTTTAATTCTGAATGTCTGCTTCTTTGGCCAAGCTGGGAGCATCATTTCCTTGCCCAAAGTGCTTCGTATTTGCACCCAATATGTCTGTTGCGGGATTTGGTTATATCTTACCCTTTTCTGCCCAATTTTGTCATAGTTTGCCTTGTACGTCCCTGCCTTCACAATGTGTCCTCCCAGATACTAAAGACAAACAAAAATACACAAAACCACTCGATCTTGACCTAAAACATGACTCGAAAATCATACAAAATTTGGTCTCATCAATCTTCCTGAGTCTGCTCAAAGCGCCACTGGCTTGGTCGCTGAGCTTTTCTCGGTCTATTTTGGCTTCTGAAGCTTGGCTTGCTTCAGTCGGAGGATATCATACTCATTCGCCTTGAGCGTAAAGAACAACTTTTCAGTCTTCATCGAACTGAGGTCACTCCGATTCTGATGGATGACTCTGTATACCGCCCAATCTTCACCTAGCGCGAAGATAACTTCTAAATTTAATCTCACACTCCGAGTATTTATCTTTTCTTATGCTCTCGATGTCCATAATAATATCTGTAAATCTCAGCTCCATTTTGTCGATGGACTCATTGGTGAGGTGAACGAAGTTCTCGTATTTCTAACAGGCTAAGGTGAACTTATTGATACGGATGGAGGACATGTTGGATAAAAAACCAAGAACCCTGTTGGGAAATTTATTAGTATAAGTTTTGATGAATTCCAAAACCGACTGACCCCAACCGAGTAGATGTTGCCAGAACCTAATGTTAGAATTTAGGCTCGCTGTTTGAGCAAAGTTAAGATTTTATCTTTACAGGTCTCCAGCTGAAGATGGCAGCAAGGCATTACTCAGACAGAACATCGGTTATGTTGAAAGATAACTGAGAGTTCTTTTGTTCAGATGGAATGAGGGGGAAGTCTTCAGAGCATCAGTTGTGAAGAAAACCAACTGAGGGTTCATCAGATGAGAAGCAGTAGAGAGGAAGAGAACATCAGATGAAAAGGAAGTCATCTGAGGGTTCAAACCCAACTGAGTAAATACAAGGAAGACAACTGAGTGTTCAGTTTCAGAACCTCAGTTGTAAAATCCAACCAAGAAGTCCAACTGCTTGAAGTTCAAAGTCAGCTGAGAGTTCAACAGATCAGAACATCAGCTGAAGACCACTCAGATGAAGATCAAGACTTTCAACCGACTAACCAAGGTTGACTGTCAGAAAGGTTAAGATTTGAATTTCAAAAGGAAGGCACATGAGGGTTTGACCGTTCAGTCATTACCCCATTTGGCCCAACACAAGGCTGTCTCAGATGGAAAGCAGAAGAGCACAGATGCCATATCGGGAAAGTCTGCAGAGATGAGAGACAAGCCATCGCTATCAAAGAACAGAGATCAACAGCTCCTCCAACGGCTAGTTGATTCTCTCCGCCTATAAACTAACCGGCATACAAATCTGCATCTTTGCATATTCAACTGTTTTGGTTGTTGACCAACCCTGCACTAAAAGCGTGAGTTGATTTTAACGAGTTTAATTTTCCACCACATTCCGCACAGCCGCACTCTTCCAGCTGAGGTTGCTTACTCAGCTGTGAGATTCCAACTGAGTCCATTTTACTCGGTTGAAGTAATTTTTAAGGGTTAAGTTTTTAAAATCCTAACTGGTGTATTCCCCCCCCCCATACACCAGTAACTCGTTTCGGGACCATCAAGTGGTATCAGAGCAGTGGTTCAAAAGACTGCTGACTCTGTTTCACAAGGTGTGAATTCGAGGAATTTTATTCAGTGGTCAACTGAACAGATCTCTTTATCACGCTAGTGCATATCTGCTTGCACCCTTCTTTTGTTGTTATGTGCAGATGGACGTCAAAGACGATGAGCACTCAATGAGGAAGTGCAACAGTAGTCGGTTGAGTTTAAGAGTCTTCAAGTACAATTCGCCAAGCTTGAGGAATCCTTAACCGACAAGGACGATCTGATCAAGAGCCAAAAGGAAGAGATTGACAATCTCAATAATCAGCTAAATGCTGCCAGCCAACCTAAGGCTTCAACTGATGAGGAGTTACAGAAACAGATCAAGAAACAGGAAGATCAGTTGAACAAGCAAGAGGCGCAGATCGGCCAGCTGGTGAAAAAGTCAGACGAACAGTCCGAGTATATAGCTGTTCTTCTCAAAGAATTGCAAACTGAGAAGGACAACCTGATCAAGCTATATCAGTCATCAAGATCATAGAGAATTTAATCAGTTACAGCCGACAGACGGGTGACTTGTCAGGACTCAGTTACGATGTGGTTAAAGATAGTGGAATTCCTCCAGCAACCTTCATCAAAGCTGTTGAGGTCAAGGTTGTTGAACCTAACACAGTTGAATCTGAATCTCCCCAAAGTAATGCAACTTCCACTTCTCAGCAAGCTCAACCGACCAAGGGAACTCCAACTGAGAAGGGAAAAGAAGCAATGGATGAACAGAACGTTCCATCGGTTGGGACATCAATCGAGGGGAAATGTTCCAAGTCACAGAAGAAGAACCAGAGGTGTCGGAGATACAACCGAAACAAAAATCAGAACCGACCTCTGAACCGTCCACAGAACCGACCACAGAAAGAATGGAACCGACCGCAGAGCCAACAAGGACTCAACCATCTGAATCAACAGCGGTTCCATCATCAGTTCAACCAGAGGTTCCAACCGAGTCAACCAATGAGGAACAGTTCGAACAACTGGAGATATTTATGCCACAAGTTGAATCAACATCCGAGCATGACCAGTTGTCGTCGTCAGTCAGAAAGATGGAATCAGTATCAGCTACAAAGATTCCAACATGGCGTCCAATCATTCAGACAAATCAGACAGGATAAAAATCGCCATCAAAACAGGGGGAAAGCCTCACCTCATAAAGCCCAACATGGGAGAAATCCAACTCCTCCCAAGAAACAGAGCATCATTACTAACAACAAGCCTAAGGATAACCGAGGTGTTGTTATAGTTGATGATGAAGGAAAAGTAATCTGGAATGATAAATCCATCCGAGTTTACAGGGAAAAGCGACGCACAGTTCCAGGGGGAACTGGTTCTAACCCTCCAGGACCCAACTGAAATTGGGGACCTAAGCGAGTTTCTCTTTGCAGGTACAAGAGAAACAGCTGAGGAAGAAGAAGGCGTCAGCTTCAATATGGGTGATGGACAGTGGATGCTCGAAACACATGACAAATCTGAAGGGTTTGCTTGGAAGTTTCGTGGAGAAAGAAGGTCCATAAGTTACTTTTGATGATAACTCAAAAGGTTATACCAGAGGTTACGGTACCCTTGAAACCAATCATGTTTCAATTTCTAATGTCTCTTATGTTGATGGATTGAAGCATAACCTGCTCTCCATCAGCCAATTCTGTGATAATGGTTTCTCTGTCAAGTTTGATGCACAGGGTTGCAGAGTTAAAGATGTCGGATCAAAGCAGGTGATATTGTTGGGAAATCGATCTTCAACAAGGAATGTTTACTATGCTGACTGGAACAGCAGCCTCCCTGACACTTGCCTGTTATCAAAGAGCAGTTCGGATGTGAGCTGGCAGTGGCACAAAAGGCTCAACCATCTGAACTTCAAGACAATGAACCGACTCGTCAGACAAGAACATGCAAGAGGCATACCCAACCGAGTGTTTTCAACAACACATATCTGCAGTGCATGCCAGTTGGGAAAGCTCGCTAGATCCTCCTTCCGGTTGAAGTCAACTCTCTCAACCGACCGAGTGTTACAGCTGATCCATATGGATCTCTTCGGGCCAGTTACACCAAAGAGCATAAATGGCAACGAATATACACTGGTTGTAACTGATGATTACTCGAGGTACACATGGACCATCTTCATGCGTCACAAAAGTGAAACCCGAGATGAGCTACCCAAGTTGATGGATCGGATATCGAACCAACAAGAGATAAAAATTATTTCCATCTGATCAGATCATGGAACTGAGTTTCTAGATCACAGTTGAGAAGAAAGACGTTTCCTTGGAGAAAAGACTCCAACTGAGATTCAGCGAGCTGACATCTTCAACAAACCTCTAGCCGAAGCGCAGTTCAAGATGCTATGTGATCTACTTGGATTGTTGGATCCTTCAGATGAGGAACCAGCCGAGGTGAAGAGATAGATGCCCATCTGAGGGGGAAGCTCAGATGGAGGGAGAAGCTCAGCTGAAGGGGGAATCTCAGATACGGATTGCCAACTGAAGACGTCAAACGTCAGCTGAACAGACGAACTGGAGTCAGCTGATGGTATGCTGCAACAATGGATCAGACGTCAGCTGAACAGACGAACTCGAGTCAGCTGATGGTATGCAGCAACTGAGGAACTCGACTGATGAACACAGCTGATTCAGACATCAGTTGGCAGGTATCATTTATGACTGAAGGTGTTATGTTCTTAAATGAGAATGTTTGAAATAAATTCAAACATTCCTGAGCTAGTCAGTTACATTAAAATAGCCATCATGTCGCATTAAATATAAAGTACGGCTGAGCATCCATAGCCTACTTTATAGTGCGACTGGGCTGACATGAAACTGTACACCTTCTCACGCGCTGGTTGGAACTCGGATCAAAATGTCGAGTCAAAGATAGTCAACAGTCGCGTAATCCCAGCCGTTGATGGATTCGCGCCATTTAACCCCAGCCGTTGATCTCATCCGAGTCAAAGACCTATATAAGGAGAAAAATCAGGAAGATATCTCCTACTTTCCTCATTTGTGCTTATCAATTATATCTGTTCATCGTCTTCCAGTTTTCTGCCTAACCCGTTTCTGCAAATAGATTTCTTTCCTTTCCTATATATTACCTTTGCAGTGATTATTAATGGCACCCAAAAGCAAGAGAATGGCATCATCCGGACCTTCCCTCGTGCCTACCACGTATGAAGAGTCATTCGATATGTTAGTATCGAAGATTCACTTCGAGCAGATCCTCTCCGACGAGGATCTAGAGTCGCCGGTCCTAGCCCCTCTCGCCAACACTCTCTGTGAGAACGGACTACTAGAATGGGCCAAGCTCTGCCTCTCCCACTTGCTCAGGCGCCAAGTCGGAGAATTCTACGTCAATCTCGTTCGCCCCCTTGACAGTTCGGAGGGAGTTTCCACGGTGGTGTCGTGCCGACAAAGAGATGTTCCGGCAAGGACGATACGTCGTGTCTCCTTCCCCATCGACTTGTCCGATGTCCTCCGGTACATCATACCATTCAACCACACCGCCATCGAGTTCCTGGAGAATATTGCCGACGAACAAGCAGATGAATTTCTTCAGGATGCTTTGATCGAGCCGGAGCGGTTGAGGAGCAACATGCAACGAACAAAGCTGAAGCCGGAACACCGCCTGCTGTTCGACGCCGTGTCGAAGGTAGTGTTCGGATACAGTGGTGCGTTCGGCGACATCAGCCGACCTAAATTGAAGCAGCTGGTGGCCCTAGAGCACCAACACCAAATCAACTGGTTCCAATTTTTTTGAATTAGTTGATGGTGGAAAAGTCGAAGATCTCTGAGACTACAACCGAGTCTGGAGAGAAGCTGCTGAGTGTGAAGGGGACGCTCAACTTCGGCTGCAAAGTCCCGCCCTCATCCTCCTCGCAACAAAGGACCGCGACATAGTCTGGGCTGACTGCGAGGAGACGCTGCTGAAGAAGCTGTTGCTGTTCCCGAAAGCCAAGAAAGCACAGGAGGTGCTGAGGAGTCCTAAGGACAAGAGGGAGTCGGGAAAGCCAGCTGAGTCAATAGCTGAGGGGGAACAAGCAGCTGCTCGCCCCGCAAAATCCAAAGCCTCACGTCGCCGAGCTGACGCTGAGAAGGAGTCGACTGACGAACCTGCCCAGAAAAAGTTAAGGGTAAGGTTCAAGAAGTCCACCAAGAAGGCAGCTGAGATGCCGGCTGATGAGCCAGTTGATGTTCCAGCTGAGGAACAAGCTCCAGTCGAGGAGGGACTGCAGGTTAAATCGACACCTGCTGAGGAGCGTTCTGAATCCAGCCGCTCAGCTGAGGCCGCATCATTCGAGATCGTACCTCGAGGCCGCGGAGCTGATGCGGCTGAGGGCATGGAGACGTCGGATGCATCCTTCTCATCTGAGGACCTCGAAGATGTTACCACCTCCCCCACACCTGGAGAGAATGTTGTACCGCCCCCAGAGCCTCTTGCTCTTTCTACCCAAATCGAGCCAGAAATTCTGAGCTCTCAGCTCGATGCCAACATCGTGACTGCTTCTTCGGCCGATGTTGAGGAAACCATTGCACCCTCTTCCCCAACTAAATCCCAAATTCCGAGCTCTCAGCTCGATGCCGATGTTGTGACCGACTCTTTGGCCAACATCGATGAACCTATTGAACTCGAACCATACAATCTCACCCCCTCCCCGATCAACGAAGCGGAGGACCTGCAGACTGTTGCTGAGGAGCACGAAGGCAGGGTGGCCTACTGCTTTCAAAAGCTGTTGGGTCTGTTCCCTGCGGCTCGCGACATGCCCATCTTCGCCACACTGGGAACCGAGCTACTGTACCAGTTCCACCTGATCTTTAGCCAGTAGTATGTCAAGGAGGACACTATCAGGGTACTGAGCTGGGACAGGCTGAAGTCTGATGAGTCCCGCATCCGAGCCTACTTCAACTATTCCAACTTGGAGGTGGCGTACAACAACCGGATCGCGCTGCTCACTAGACGGATGGACCAGAGTCTGGCTGAAGGGAAGGACACAAGGGAGGCAGCTGGAAAGGAGTGTGTCGAATTCCTTGACAGCATGTTGGTGAAATCAGCTGACTTCCTTGAGGATGTCGATGCAGCAGCCGCCGCCGCAAAGGAAGAGGAGGAAAACCTGAAGCTGTACCTGGCAAACCGTCAAGCCATGGTCACAGCTGAGCCCCTAGCTCAGTCTGCTCAAGCCCTTCCAGCTGCTCAGCTCGCTCCTTCAACAGAACAAATCTGCGAGCTAGTGGCTGAGAGGGTCAACCAGTTGAGGATCGAGCTGCTCGCCAACCTCCAGCACCAACAAGATGACCAGCTGAGAGAGTTGGCAGCACAAGAAGCGAAGTACCAACAACTGGTGGAGGAGAATGCCGAGCTGAAGACGAAGCTGAATGATTTATCCTCCTCCACCAGTCAGGACGTGTCGGAGCTGAAGTCCACTCTGTTGGGCTTGAAGTCGGAAGTGAATGTCTTCAAGTCCTTGGTTGACTCAAATCTGGCCAAGTCCTAACAGACGCAGGATGCTGAATGGGAGTCCCGGTTCGAGTCGCGCTGGGCTGAGTTCGTTGTCTTTCAGACAGAGGTCAACGACAACCTCTCTGTCTTGAAGAAGGCAGAACAAGAGCGCCAGGACTCCGAACTGGCAAAGAAGATGGAGCTGGAGTGTGCAGTCGATGAACTTTTCAACCGTGTTCAATCAACCGAGGCCAAACTCAACTCTCTGGACGGTTCAGTAGCAAGTCTTGTTGCTGATGCCAAAAAGGGGGAAGAGAAGGAGACGGAGGGTGAAGCACAGGAAGAAGAAGAGACCCAAGAAGAAGGAGTGCCAGCTGCTCAACCATCCAAATCTCAGCTGAGGAGGAGGAAGTCTGCTGCTGCCAAGACAACCGAAGTTGGTGGAGCCGAAATGACTAAGGACTTGGAGCAGGCAAAGAAGATTGGAGTTTCCTACAGCTCCATAGCCGAGATCGCAGCCGAGTTGGATTCTGAACTCGACGGGATAACAACCGAAGAGTGCATTGCAGCGGCCAAGGCTATGGATGTAGAGGAGAAGGACTACATGAACCTGAGCTGGATCAGAAAGTTTGCCGCCAGCCAGGCAAGGAGGGTGAACCAGTTCAAGGTTGAGCTGAAGAAGGTTTCAAAGAACCTGGACTGCAACGTTGCCTCCCGCAACCGACGCCGCATCAACAGAATCCAATCAAAGGCGGAAGCTCGGTTGAAGCAACAAAGGTTGCCTCTAAAGTCCAAGGTTGAGAGTCGGTTCAGGCATACCGACAAGTGGATGCCGACCGAGTGGAATGAGGAGTGGGAGCTGTTCAAGCAGGAGTTCGTGAACGACTTCTATTACAGGAAGGTTTACGCAACTGACGACCCAAGGAGAGCGTTCAAGGAGGCACTGACCGAGTTGCACTCAGGTGACCCGGGCATGTTCAGTCAATTCAGGAGGGCCATGATTGACGCCAACCTGGACTTGAACACTGTTCCAGTTCCCAAGAGGGTTACTTATCAGCCACCTCTTCTCCAGGATTCCAGCAACCCGAACCGCACAAAGATTGCATCTGAGGCGAGGCAGGTTTGCAAGGAGCATGGAGTGGACATTTCCAAGGAGTCACCTGCAAAGAGGGAAATTTTTGTAAGGATTTTTGGCAAGTATGGGCTACAATACTAGCTCAGTTAGTTTCTAGCAACTGTTATAATTTTCGGTTTTTGAGCCTATCTTTTGTAACAATCAGTTGTAATGAAAACTATTCAGTGATAAGATTCACCTTGATGAACAATCCCTCATTGTCCAAGCTCTGAATCACAAAGTCTTTTAAATACCATGTTATAACTGTGCTAACCCTTTGATGTTTTATCTTATAGAATGTCTAGAATTTCAGCTGAGATTTTAGATAAGTTAGTGAGTTTTAGGTCAATAGTGGTTTAAAGTTATAAGTGGTTTAGGCATCATCAAAAAGGGGAAAATTGTTGGGAAATTTATTAGTATAAGTTTTGATGAATTCCAAAACCGACTGACCCCAACCGAGTAGATGTTGCCAGAACCTAATGTTAGAATTTAGGCTCGCTGTTTGAGCAAAGTTAAGATTTTATCTTTACAGGTCTCTAGCTGAAGATGGCAACAAGGCATTACTCAGACAGAACATCGGTTATGTTGAAAGATAACTGAGAGTTCTTTTGTTCAGATGGAATGAGGGGGAAGTCTTCAGAGCATCAGTTGTGAAGAAAACCAACTGAGGGTTCATCAGATGAGAAGCAGTAGAGAGGAAGAGAACATCAGATGAAAAGGAAGCCATCTGAGGGTTCAAACCCAACTGAGTAAATACAAGGAAGATAACTGAGTGTTCAGTTTCAGAACCTCAGTTGTAAAATCCAACCAAGAAGTCCAACTGCTTGAAGTTCAAGTCAGCTGAGAGTTCAACAGATTAGAACATCAGCTGAAGACCACTCAGATGAAGATCAAGACTTTCAACCGACTAACCAAGGTTGACTGTCAGAAAGGTTAAGATTTGAATTTCAAAAGGAAGTCACATGAGGATTTGACCGTTCAGTCATTACCCCATTTGGCCCAACACAAGGCTGTCTCAGATGGAAAGCAGAAGAGCACAGATGCCATATCGGGAAAGTCTGCAGAGATGAGAGACAAGCCATCGCTATCAAAGAACAGAGATCAACAGCTCCTCCAACGGCTAGTTGATTCTCTCCGCCTATAAATAGAGGCTTCCATTCATTGGAGATGAGTGCGGAAGACACACAAGAGAAGACACACGAGACGAGATAGAGCGAAAGAAAGAACTATATTCCTTACTCGAGCTGAATTAGATTTAGCCTCTAAGAACATCACTTGTTGAGAGTTCTAGAGCATTAGATTGTGTCTGAGTGTCTTTAGATCGAACCTTGAGAACATCACTTTGTGAGAGTTCATAGAGTGTTAGATCCCAGCTCACTTCTTGTTCGAGCTGTTAGTTGGAACCTTATCTTTTATACCTGAAAAGGTTTTAGGACCCTACTCTTTCTGTAATTGAGTAGTCAGGTCGTCAAGTACCCGCAAACTTGACATAGGCTGTTTAGTGCCCGGAAACTAAACTGTAAGGTCAATAAGTACCCGTAAACTTATTGCAACGGTTGCACAGCCCGAGTAAGCTGTGTGGTTTGTCCAGAAGAACTTGGACAGAGTTGTGTGGACTCACAACTCCCCGTAGACGTAGGAGGGTTATCTCCGAACCACGTTAAATCCTGTGTGTCTGTGTTTATTTTATTCAGTTATTTATTGCATTATTAACTGACCAAACTAACCGGCATACAAATCTGTATCTTTGCATATTCAACTTTTTTGGTTGTTGACCAACCCTGCATTAAAAGCGTGAGTTGATTTTAACGAGTGTAATTTTCCACCACATTCCGCACAACCGCACTCTTCCAGCTGAGGTTGCTTACTCAGCTGTGAGATTCCAACTGAGTCCGTTTTACTCGGTTGAAGTAATTTTTAAGGGTTAAGTTTTTAAAATCCTAACTGGTGTATTCCCCCCCCCCATACACCAGTAACTCGTTTCGGGACCATCAAACCCCATGTATAAGAGATAGGCAGCGGTCTCCCTAGATTGAGAATCTAGTTTGATCACCTCCTAGAGTGAAGAAAACCTCGACCTGTTGACTATATAACAGCCAAGAACCTCGGTATGGTTGAACGCCACAAGACCTTGCTCAATTGTCATGATAACTTCGGAACAAGTGAAAAACTCTACAAAAGATATTTCAACTCATAAAAGTAAAGCCAATTTATATTATACTTCAAAGATTGATTTTACAAATGAACTTACAAGACTATTTATAGGCTTTAGAAAGGACTCTTGAATGACTAACATTAATAAACTATTTAAGACTCATAAATAAACTCCAAGACTCATAAATTAACTCTTGAATAACAAAAATGACTCTTGGACTTCAAATTCCTACTAGAACTATCTCTGCTCTGAACCTCTTGCAGTTGCGCCTATAGTTTGCAATCGAAATGAATCCCTTTCATTATCTTTATCTTGGGCCTCCAAATCTGATTTTTAATGTGCCCATTCTTCAAGTTGGATTGAGCTCACCGACTTGTATAAGATTCACCATTTGGCCCAACGTAGATTACTCTTGGACTTGGGCTTTTATTTTAGCTACAATCAACACCATGGCCTCCTTTATCTTCTTACCTCTAGCTCTTGTAACTGGCCCACCATGAATGAACAAAGGATCAATATTGTTGTCATTAGGTAGTTTTGATGCAGCCCCATCATTCCTTTATTCTTCAAAGGGATTGGTCCTCGAATTTAAATCACCAAATAAGGAGACAGTTCAACAACACTGAAAGTAGCACTTACATTATACTCACCCGGTAGGTCTAGTTTGTAAGCATTATCATTCACTCGTGCAATGACTTGAAATGGTTCATCTCTCCTTGACTGCTACTTAGACTTCCTTTTCGATGGAAACCTCTCCTTTCTCAAGTGTAGCCAAACCCAATCGCTCACCTCAAATATGACTTGCTTTCGGCCTTTGTTTGCTTGCTTGACATATTGCTCTGTCCTCTTCTCAATAATTTGCTTCACCTTTTCATGCATCTTTTTCACCATTTCAGCTTTACCTTTACCATTAAGACTAGTTCGTTCCTCAATTAGGATTGGAATAAGATCAAGTGGACTCAATGGATTAAAGCCATATACAACTTTAAATGGAGAAAAGTTAGTAGCAGAATGAACACTTCGATTATAAGTAAATTAAGCAAATGGGTAGCAATCATCCCAACTTTTCAAGTTCTTTTGAATCAATGTTCGAAGCAATTGAGATAAAGTCCTATTAACTACTTCGGTTTGTGGATGACAAGTAGTAGAAAACAGAAGTTTAGTTCCCAATTTTTCCATAACACACGCCAAAAATAACTCAAAAATTTC
>JANLIY010000195.1:0-45846 GCA_029490685.1 Schizonepeta tenuifolia
GAAATTTTTGAGTTATTTTTGGCGTGTGTTATGGAAAAATTGGGAACTAAACTTCTGTTTTCTACTACTTGTCATCCACAAACCGAAGTAGTTAATAGGACTTTATCTCAATTGCTTCGAACATTGATTCAAAAGAACTTGAAAAGTTGGGATGATTGCTACCCATTTGCTTAATTTACTTATAATCGAAGTGTTCATTCTGCTACTAACTTTTCTCCATTTAAAGTTGTATATGGCTTTAATCCATTGAGTCCACTTGATCTTATTCCAATCCTAATTGAGGAACGAACTAGTCTTAATGGTAAAGGTAAAGCTGAAATGGTGAAAAAGATGCATGAAAAGGTGAAGCAAATTATTGAGAAGAGGACAGAGCAATATGTCAAGCAAGCAAACAAAGGCCGAAAGCAAGTCATATTTGAGGTGAGCGATTGGGTTTGGCTACACTTGAGAAAGGAGAGGTTTCCATCGAAAAGGAAGTCTAAGTAGCAGTCAAGGAGAGATGAACCATTTCAAGTCATTGCACGAGTGAATGATAATGCTTACAAACTAGACCTACCGGGTGAGTATAATGTAAGTGCTACTTTCAGTGTTGTTGAACTGTCTCCTTATTTGGTGATTTAAATTCGAGGACCAATCCCTTTGAAGAATAAAGGAATGATGGGGCTGCATCAAAACTACCTAATGACAACAATATTGATCCTTTGTTCATTCATGGTGGGCCAGTTACAAGAGCTAGAGGTAAGAAGATAAAGGAGGCCATGGTGTTGATTGTAGCTAAAATAAAAGCCCAAGTCCAAGAGTAATCTACGTTGGGCCAAATGGTGAATCTTATACAAGTCGGTGAGCTCAATCCAACTTGAAGAATGGGCACATTAAAAATCAGATTTGGAGGCCCAAGATAAAGATAATGAAAGGGATTCATTTCGATTGCAAACTATAGGCGCAACTGCAAGAGGTTCAGAGCAGAGATAGTTCTAGTAGGAATTTGAAGTCCAAGAGTCATTTTTGTTATTCAAGAGTTAATTTATGAGTCTTGGAGTTTATTTATGAGTCTTAAATAGTTTATTAATGTTAGTCATTCAAGAGTCCTTTCTAAAGCCTATAAATAGTCTTGTAAGTTCATTTGTAAAATCAATCTTTGAAGTATAATATAAATTGGCTTTACTTTTATGAGTTGAAATATCTTTTGTAGAGTTTTTCACTTGTTCCGAAGTTATCATGACAATTGAGCAAGGTCTTGTGGCGTTCAACCATACCGAGGTTCTTGGCTGTTATATAGTCAACAGGTCGAGGTTTTCTTCACTCTAGGAGGTGATCAAACTAGATTCTCAATCTAGGGAGACCGCTGCCTATCTCTTATACATGGGGTTTGATGGTCCCGAAACGAGTTACTGGTGTATGGGGGGGGGGAATACACCAGTTAGGATTTTAAAAACTTAACCCTTAAAAATTACTTCAACCGAGTAAAACGGACTCAGTTGGAATCTCACAGCTGAGTAAGCAACCTCAGCTGGAAGAGTGCGGTTGTGCGGAATGTGGTGGAAAATTACACTCGTTAAAATCAACTCACGCTTTTAATGCAGGGTTGGTCAACAACCAAAAAAGTTGAATATGCAAAGATACAGATTTGTATGCCGGTTAGTTTGGTCAGTTAATAATGCAATAAATAACTGAATAAAATAAACACAGACACACAGGATTTAACGTGGTTCGGAGATAACCCTCCTACGTCTACGGGGAGTTGTGAGTCCACACAACTCTGTCCAAGTTCTTCTGGACAAACCACACAGCTTACTCGGGCTGTGCAACCGTTGCAATAAGTTTACGGGTACTTATTGACCTTACAGTTTAGTTTCCGGGCACTAAACAGCCTATGTCAAGTTTGCGGGTACTTGACGACCTGACTACTCAATTACAGAAAGAGTAGGGTCCTAAAACCTTTTCAGGTATAAAAGATAAGGTTCCAACTAACAGCTCGAACAAGAAGTGAGCTGGGATCTAACACTCTATGAACTCTCACAAAGTGATGTTCTCAAGGTTCGATCTAAAGACACTCAGACACAATCTAATGCTCTAGAACTCTCAACAAGTGATGTTCTTAGAGGCTAAATCTAATTCAGCTCGAGTAAGGAATATAGTTCTTTCTTTCGCTCTATCTCGTCTCGTGTGTCTTCTCTTGTGTGTCTTCCGCACTCATCTCCAATGAATGGAAGCCTCTATTTATAGGCGGAGAGAATCAACTAGCCGTTGGAGGAGCTGTTGATCTCTGTTCTTTGATAGCGATGGCTTGTCTCTCATCTCTGCAGACTTTCCCGATATGGCATCTGTGCTCTTCTGCTTTCCATCTGAGACAGCCTTGTGTTGGGCCAAATGGGGTAATGACTGAACGGTCAAATCCTCATGTGACTTCCTTTTGAAATTCAAATCTTAACCTTTCTGACAGTCAACCTTGGTTAGTCGGTTGAAAGTCTTGATCTTCATCTGAGTGGTCTTCAGCTGATGTTCTAATCTGTTGAACTCTCAGCTGACTTGAACTTCAAGCAGTTGGACTTCTTGGTTGGATTTTACAACTGAGGTTCTGAAACTGAACACTCAGTTATCTTCCTTGTATTTACTCAGTTGGGTTTGAACCCTCAGATGGCTTCCTTTTCATCTGATGTTCTCTTCCTCTCTACTGCTTCTCATCTGATGAACCCTCAGTTGGTTTTCTTCACAACTGATGCTCTGAAGACTTCCCCCTCATTCCATCTGAACAAAAGAACTCTCAGTTATCTTTCAACATAACCGATGTTCTGTCTGAGTAATGCCTTGTTGCCATCTTCAGCTAGAGACCTGTAAAGATAAAATCTTAACTTTGCTCAAACAGCGAGCCTAAATTCTAACATTAGGTTCTGGCAACATCTACTCGGTTGGGGTCAGTCGGTTTTGGAATTCATCAAAACTTATACTAATAAATTTCCCAACAATTTTCCCCTTTTTGATGATGCCTAAACCACTTATAACTTTAAACCACTATTGACCTAAAACTCACTAACTTATCTAAAATCTCAGCTGAAATTCTAGACATTCTATAAGATAAAACATCAAAGGGTTAGCACAGTTATAACATGGTATTTAAAAGACTTTGTGATTCAGAGCTTGGACAATGAGGGATTGTTCATCAAGGTGAATCTTATCACTGAATAGTTTTCATTACAACTGATTGTTACAAAAGATAGGCTCAAAAACCGAAAATTATAACAGTTGCTAGAAACTAACTGAGCTAGTATTGTAGCCCATACTTGCCAAAAATCCTTACAAAAATTTCCCTCTTTGCAGGTGACTCCTTGGAAATGTCCACTCCATGCTCCTTGCAAACCTGCCTCGCCTCAGATGCAATCTTTGTGCGGTTCGGGTTGCTGGAATCCTGGAGAAGAGGTGGCTGATAAGTAACCCTCTTGGGAACTGGAACAGTGTTCAAGTCCAGGTTGGCGTCAATCATGGCCCTCCTGAATTGACTGAACATGCCCGGGTCACCTGAGTGCAACTCGGTCAGTGCCTCCTTGAACGCTCTCCTTGGGTCGTCAGTTGCGTAAACCTTCCTGTAATAGAAGTCGTTCACGAACTCCTGCTTGAACAGCTCCCACTCCTCATTCCACTCGGTCGGCATCCACTTGTCGGTATGCCTGAACCGACTCTCAACCTTGGACTTTAGAGGCAACCTTTGTTGCTTCAACCGAGCTTCCGCCTTTGATTGGATTCTGTTGATGCGGCGTCGGTTGCGGGAGGCAACGTTGCAGTCCAGGTTCTTTGAAACCTTCTTCAGCTCAACCTTGAACTGGTTCACCCTCCTTGCCTGGCTGGCGGCAAACTTTCTGATCCAGCTCAGGTTCATGTAGTCCTTCTCCTCTACATCCATAGCCTTGGCCGCTGCAATGCACTCTTCGGTTGTTATCCCGTCGAGTTCAGAATCCAACTCGGCTGCGATCTCGGCTATGGAGCTGTAGGAAACTCCAATCTTCTTTGCCTGCTCCAAGTCCTTAGTCATTTCGGCTCCACCAACTTCGGTTGTCTTGGCAGCAGCAGACTTCCTCCTCCTCAGCTGAGATTTGGATGGTTGAGCAGCTGGCACTCCTTCTTCTTGGGTCTCTTCTTCTTCCTGTGCTTCACCCTCCGTCTCCTTCTCTTCCCCCTTTTTGGCATCAGCAACAAGACTTGCTACTGAACCGTCCAGAGAGTTGAGTTTGGCCTCGGTTGATTGAACACGGTTGAAAAGTTCATCGACTGCACACTCCAGCTCCATCTTCTTTGCCAGTTCGGAGTCCTGGCGCTCTTGTTCTGCCTTCTTCAAGACAGAGAGGTTGTCGTTGACCTCTGTCTGAAAGACAACGAACTCAGCCCAGCGCGACTCGAACCGGGACTCCCATTCAGCATCCTGCGTCTGTTAGGACTTGGCCAGATTTGAGTCAACCAAGGACTTGAAGACATTCACTTCCGACTTCAAGCCCAACAGAGTGGACTTCAGCTCCGACACGTCCTGACTGGTGGAGGAGGATAAATCATTCAGCTTCGTCTTCAGCTCGGCATTCTCCTCCACCAGTTGTTGGTACTTCGCTTCTTGTGCTGCCAACTCTCTCAGCTGGTCATCTTGTTGGTGCTGGAGGTTGGCGAGCAGCTCGATCCTCAACTGGTTGACCCTCTCAGCCACTAGCTCGCAGATTTGTTCTGTTGAAGGAGCGAGCTGAGCAGCTGGAAGGGCTTGAGCAGACTGAGCTAGGGGCTCAGCTGTGACCATGGCTTGACGGTTTGCCAGGTACAGCTTCAGGTTTTCCTCCTCTTCCTTTGCGGCGGCGGCTGCTGCATCGACATCCTCAAGGAAGTCAGCTGATTTCACCAACATGCTGTCAAGGAATTCGACACACTCCTTTCCAGCTGCCTCCCTTGTGTCCTTCCCTTCAGCCAGACTCTGGTCCATCCGTCTAGTGAGCAGCGCGATCCGGTTGTTGTACGCCACCTCCAAGTTGGAATAGTTGAAGTAGGCTCGGATGCGGGACTCATCAGACTTCAGCCTGTCCCAGCTCAGTACCCTGATAGTGTCCTCCTTGACATACTACTGGCTAAAGATCAGGTGGAACTGGTACAGTAGCTCGGTTCCCAGTGTGGCGAAGATGGGCATGTCGCGAGCCGCAGGGAACAGACCCAACAGCTTTTGAAAGCAGTAGGCCACCCTGCCTTCGTGCTCCTCAGCAACAGTCTGCAGGTCCTCCGCTTCGTTGATCGGGGAGGGGGTGAGATTGTATGGTTCGAGTTCAATAGGTTCATCGATGTTGGCCAAAGAGTCGGTCACAACATCGGCATCGAGCTGAGAGCTCGGAATTTGGGATTTAGTTGGGGAAGAGGGTGCAATGGTTTCCTCAACATCGGCCGAAGAAGCAGTCACGATGTTGGCATCGAGCTGAGAGCTCAGAATTTCTGGCTCGATTTGGGTAGAAAGAGCAAGAGGCTCTGGGGGCGGTACAACATTCTCTCCAGGTGTGGGGGAGGTGGTAACATCTTCGAGGTCCTCAGATGAGAAGGATGCATCCGACGTCTCCATGCCCTCAGCCGCATCAGCTCCGCGGCCTCGAGGTACGATCTCGAATGATGCGGCCTCAGCTGAGCGGCTGGATTCAGAACGCTCCTCAGCAGGTGTCGATTTAACCTGCAGTCCCTCCTCGACTGGAGCTTGTTCCTCAGCTGGAACATCAACTGGCTCATCAGCCGGCATCTCAGCTGCCTTCTTGGTGGACTTCTTGAACCTTACCCTTAACTTTTTCTGGGCAGGTTCGTCAGTCGACTCCTTCTCAGCGTCAGCTCGGCGACGTGAGGCTTTGGATTTTGCGGGGCGAGCAGCTGCTTGTTCCCCCTCAGCTATTGACTCAGCTGGCTTTCCCGACTCCCTCTTGTCCTTAGGACTCCTCAGCACCTCCTGTGCTTTCTTGGCTTTCGGGAACAGCAACAGCTTCTTCAGCAGCGTCTCCTCGCAGTCAGCCCAGACTATGTCGCGGTCCTTTGTTGCGAGGAGGATGAGGGCGGGACTTTGCAGCCGAAGTTGAGCGTCCCCTTCACACTCAGCAGCTTCTCTCCAGACTCGGTTGTAGTCTCAGAGATCTTCGACTTTTCCACCATCAACTAATTCAAAAAAATTGGAACCAGTTGATTTGGTGTTGGTGCTCTAGGGCCACCAGCTGCTTCAATTTAGGTCGGCTGATGTCGCCGAACGCACCACTGTATCCGAACACTACCTTCGACACGGCGTCGAACAGCAGGCGGTGTTCCGGCTTCAGCTTTGTTCGTTGCATGTTGCTCCTCAACCGCTCCGGCTCGATCAAAGCATCCTGAAGAAATTCATCTGCTTGTTCGTCGGCAATATTCTCCAGGAACTCGATGGCGGTGTGGTTGAATGGTATGATGTACCGGAGGACATCGGACAAGTCGATGGGGAAGGAGACACGACGTATCGTCCTTGCCGGAACATCTCTTTGTCGGCACGACACCACCGTGGAAACTCCCTCCGAACTGTCAAGGGGGCGAACGAGATTGACGTAGAATTCTCCGACTTGGCGCCTGAGCAAGTGGGAGAGGCAGAGCTTGGCCCATTCTAGTAGTCCGTTCTCACAGAGAGTGTTGGCGAGAGGGGCTAGGACCGGCGACTCTAGATCCTCGTCGGAGAGGATCTGCTCGAAGTGAATCTTCGATACTAACATATCGAATGACTCTTCATACGTGGTAGGCACGAGGGAAGGTCCGGATGATGCCATTCTCTTGCTTTTGGGTGCCATTAATAATCACTGCAAAGGTAATATATAGGAAAGGAAAGAAATCTATTTGCAGAAACGGGTTAGGCAGAAAACTGGAAGACGATGAACAGATATAATTGATAAGCACAAATGAGGAAAGTAGGAGATATCTTCCTGATTTTTCTCCTTATATAGGTCTTTGACTCGGATGAGATCAACGGCTGGGGTTAAATGGCGCGAATCCATCAACGGCTGGGATTACGCGACTGTTGACTATCTTTGACTCGACATTTTGATCCGAGTTCCAACCAGCGCGTGAGAAGGTGTACAGTTTCATGTCAGCCCAGTCGCACTATAAAGTAGGCTATGGATGCTCAGCCGTACTTTATATTTAATGCGACATGATGGCTATTTTAATGTAACTGACTAGCTCAGGAATGTTTGAATTTATTTCAAACATTCTCATTTAAGAACATAACACCTTCAGTCATAAATGATACCTGCCAACTGATGTCTGAATCAGCTGTGTTCATCAGTCGAGTTCCTCAGTTGCTGCATACCATCAGCTGACTCGAGTTCGTCTGTTCAGCTGACGTCTGATCCATTGTTGCAGCATACCATCAGCTGACTCCAGTTCGTCTGTTCAGCTGACGTTTGACGTCTTCAGTTGGCAATCCGTATCTGAGATTCCCCCTTCAGCTGAGCTTCTCCCTCCATCTGAGCTTCCCCCTCAGATGGGCATCTATCTCTTCACCTCGGCTGGTTCCTCATCTGAAGGATCCAACAATCCAAGTAGATCACATAGCATCTTGAACTGCGCTTCGGCTAGAGGTTTGTTGAAGATGTCAGCTCGCTGAATCTCAGTTGGAGTCTTTTCTCCAAGGAAACGTCTTTCTTCTCAACTGTGATCTAGAAACTCAGTTCCATGATCTGATCAGATGGAAATAATTTTTATCTCTTGTTGGTTCGATATCCGATCCATCAACTTGGGTAGCTCATCTCGGGTTTCACTTTTGTGACGCATGAAGATGGTCCATGTGTACCTCGAGTAATCATCAGTTACAACCAGTGTATATTCGTTGCCATTTATGCTCTTTGGTGTAACTGGCCCGAAGAGATCCATATGGATCAGCTGTAACACTCGGTCGGTTGAGAGAGTTGACTTCAACCGGAAGGAGGATCTAGCGAGCTTTCCCAACTGGCATGCACTGCAGATATGTGTTGTTGAAAACACTCGGTTGGGTATGCCTCTTGCATGTTCTTGTCTGACGAGTCGGTTCATTGTCTTGAAGTTCAGATGGTTGAGCCTTTTGTGCCACTGCCAGCTCACATCCGAACTGCTCTTTGATAACAGGCAAGTGTCAGGGAGGCTGCTGTTCCAGTCAGCATAGTAAACATTCCTTGTTGAAGATCGATTTCCCAACAATATCACCTGCTTTGATCCGACATCTTTAACTCTGCAACCCTGTGCATCAAACTTGACAGAGAAACCATTATCACAGAATTGGCTGATGGAGAGCAGGTTATGCTTCAATCCATCAACATAAGAGACATTAGAAATTGAAACATGATTGGTTTCAAGGGTACCGTAACCTCTGGTATAACCTTTTGAGTTATCATCAAAAGTAACTTATGGACCTTCTTTCTCCACGAAACTTCCAAGCAAACCCTTCAGATTTGTCATGTGTTTCGAGCATCCACTGTCCATCACCCATATTGAAGCTGACGCCTTCTTCTTCCTCAGCTGTTTCTCTTGTACCTGCAAAGAGAAACTCGCTTAGGTCCCCAATTTCAGTTGGGTCCTGGAGGGTTAGAACCAGTTCCCCCTGGAACTGTGCGTCGCTTTTCCCTGTAAACTCGGATGGATTTATCATTCCAGATTACTTTTCCTTCATCATCAACTATAACAACACCTCGGTTATCCTTAGGCTTGTTGTTAGTAATGATGCTCTGTTTCTTGGGAGGAGTTGGATTTCTCCCATGTTGGGCTTTATGAGGTGAGGCTTTCCCCCTGTTTTGATGGCGATTTTTATCCTGTCTGATTTGTCTGAATGATTGGACGCCATGTTGGAATCTTTGTAGCTGATACTGATTCCATCTTTCTGACTGACGACGACAACTGGTCATGCTCGGATGTTGATTCAACTTGTGGCATAAATATCTCCAGTTGTTCGAACTGTTCCTCATTGGTTGACTCGGTTGGAACCTCTGGTTGAACTGATGATGGAACCGCTGTTGATTCAGATGGTTGAGTCCTTGTTGGCTCTGCGGTCGGTTCCATTCTTTCTGTGGTCGGTTCTGTGGACGGTTCAGAGGTCGGTTCTGATTTTTGTTTCGGTTGTATCTCCGACACCTCTGGTTCTTCTTCTGTGACTTGGAACATTTCCCCTCGATTGATGTCCCAACCGATGGAACGTTCTGTTCATCCATTGCTTCTTTTCCCTTCTCAGTTGGAGTTCCCTTGGTCGGTTGAGCTTGCTGAGAAGTGGAAGTTGCATTACTTTGGGGAGATTCAGATTCAACTGTGTTAGGTTCAACAACCTTGACCTCAACAGCTTTGATGAAGGTTGCTGGAGGAATTCCACTATCTTTAACCACATCGTAACTGAGTCCTGACAAGTCACCCGTCTGTCGGCTGTAACTGATTAAATTCTCTATGATCTTGATGACTGATATAGCTTGATCAGGTTGTCCTTCTCAGTTTGCAATTCTTTGAGAAGAACAGCTATATACTCGGACTGTTCGTCTGACTTTTTCACCAGCTGGCCGATCTGCGCCTCTTGCTTGTTCAACTGATCTTCCTGTTTCTTGATCTGTTTCTGTAACTCCTCATCAGTTGAAGCCTTAGGTTGGCTGGCAGCATTTAGCTGATTATTGAGATTGTCAATCTCTTCCTTTTGGCTCTTGATCAGATCGTCCTTGTCGGTTAAGGATTCCTCAAGCTTGGCGAATTGTACTTGAAGACTCTTAAACTCAACCGACTACTGTTGCACTTCCTCATTGAGTGCTCATCGTCTTTGACGTCCATCTGCACATAACAACAAAAGAAGGGTGCAAGCAGATATGCACTAGCGTGATAAAGAGATCTGTTCAGTTGACCACTGAATAAAATTCCTCGAATTCACACCTTGTGAAACAGAGTCAGCAGTCTTTTGAACCACTGCTCTGATACCACTTGATGGTCCCGAAACGAGTTACTGGTGTATGGGGGGGGGGAATACACCAGTTAGGATTTTAAAAACTTAACCCTTAAAAATTACTTCAACCGAGTAAAATGGACTCAGTTGGAATCTCACAGCTGAGTAAGCAACCTCAGCTGGAAGAGTGCGGCTGTGCGGAATGTGGTGGAAAATTAAACTCGTTAAAATCAACTCACGCTTTTAGTGCAGGGTTGGTCAACAACCAAAACAGTTGAATATGCAAAGATGCAGATTTGTATGCCGGTTAGTTTATAGGCGGAGAGAATCAACTAGCCGTTGGAGGAGCTGTTGATCTCTGTTCTTTGATAGCGATGGCTTGTCTCTCATCTCTGCAGACTTTCCCGATATGGCATCTGTGCTCTTCTGCTTTCCATCTGAGACAGCCTTGTGTTGGGCCAAATGGGGTAATGACTGAACGGTCAAACCCTCATGTGCCTTCCTTTTGAAATTCAAATCTTAACCTTTCTGACAGTCAACCTTGGTTAGTCGGTTGAAAGTCTTGATCTTCATCTGAGTGGTCTTCAGCTGATGTTCTGATCTGTTGAACTCTCAGCTGACTTTGAACTTCAAGCAGTTGGACTTCTTGGTTGGATTTTACAACTGAGGTTCTGAAACTGAACACTCAGTTGTCTTCCTTGTATTTACTCAGTTGGGTTTGAACCCTCAGATGACTTCCTTTTCATCTGATGTTCTCTTCCTCTCTACTGCTTCTCATCTGATGAACCCTCAGTTGGTTTTCTTCACAACTGATGCTCTGAAGACTTCCCCCTCATTCCATCTGAACAAAAGAACTCTCAGTTATCTTTCAACATAACCGATGTTCTGTCTGAGTAATGCCTTGCTGCCATCTTCAGCTGGAGACCTGTAAAGATAAAATCTTAACTTTGCTCAAACAGCGAGCCTAAATTCTAACATTAGGTTCTGGCAACATCTACTCGGTTGGGGTCAGTCGGTTTTGGAATTCATCAAAACTTATACTAATAAATTTCCCAACAGGGTTCTTGGTTTTTTATCCAACATGTCCTCCATCCGTATCAATAAGTTCACCTTAGCCTGTTAGAAATACGAGAACTTCGTTCACCTCACCAATGAGTCCATCGACAAAATGGAGCTGAGATTTACAGATATTATTATGGACATCGAGAGCATAAGAAAAGATAAATACTCGGAGTGTGAGATTAAATTTAGAAGTTATCTTCGCGCTAGGTGAAGATTGGGCGGTATACAGAGTCATCCATCAGAATCGGAGTGACCTCAGTTCGATGAAGACTGAAAAGTTGTTCTTTACGCTCAAGGCGAATGAGTATGATATCCTCCGACTGAAGCAAGCCAAGCTTCAGAAGCCAAAATAGACCGAGAAAAGCTCAGCGACCAAGCCAGTGGCGCTTTGAGCAGACTCAGGAAGATTGATGAGACCAAATTTTGTATGATTTTCGAGTCATGTTTTAGGTCAAGATCGAGTGGTTTTGTGTATTTTTGTTTGTCTTTAGTATCTGGGAGGACACATTGTGAAGGCAGGGACGTACAAGGCAAACTATGACAAAATTGGGCAGAAAAGGGTAAGATATAACCAAATCCCGCAACAGACATATTGGGTGCAAATACGAAGCACTTTGGGCAAGGAAATGATGCTCCCAGCTTGGCCAAAGAAGCAGACATTCAGAATTAAAGTTGCTCGCTTCGCAACTTGACCAAATCAAGTACCGTGCGAGATCAAGTCATTTGGGCAAAAAGAGATGTAAAAAGGCCAAGGTGACAGGCAGACCAGAGAAGAGAGGTAGGAGTGCATGCCTTGGGCATGGAGATCTGTGACAATCCCACAAACAAGGAAAGAGTGTGGAGCAAAAAGAGATTAACTTACAACGGAAGAGTGCAGACCAAGTAGGAGATCAACCTTTTCTAAGTAGCCAACAAGGAAGGAATTATTTCCTTCTTTATCTATGAAGATTCGTCCATATCAAATCTGCTAAATAAGGAAAGTCTCTTGGTCAACAGAAGCTGCTGGAAGGATTGACAGCTGGCAGACAGCTCACCCAAACCTAGTTACTATCAACTTACCTAATGGGCTGAGCCTCCAAGACCCACAAATTTCACATCTATAAATACTCCTAGATAGCAAGCCATATGTAACTCTTCATATCTTTTATCTTTTGAATTTCTAATCTTCTTTAGTCTAGGATTTTCTTTATTTTGTTGGAGAGTTTGCCCCTTTGGGGGCAAACTAACTTTTATACTTTGTTGCCGGCGATGTTGGTGTCGTCCAAATTTATTTTTAATTATTTTTTTTCCTATTTCGTTCTTTCTTTTCTTGTTCTTTAGTTTACGCCTCGGTAGTTATACATATCTAAGTTTGGGCAAGATGACACTGCATAAGCATTAAATCGTGATGTTGATTTGGGCAAGGGGATAGCTATATATATGTGTTCCCGAGGTGTTAGACAATGATTTCAAAGCAGTGTATTTGTGCCAGCATTTCATGTGGCCAGTGGGCAATTGAAGGGTGGCACATTCCTTAAAAGAGAGGTAGCTTAGACCAACAGGGACCAAGAGAGGTTTGCCTCGCGCTCTTTGAGGGCGGCAAATCTCATGTTGAACTTGGGCGGAGCCGAACAAAGTACGCTGACGCTAGTTTAAAGTCGGAGCAGAATCCTCGAATCTCACAGGGCCGGAACTGGTTCGTCTAGTGCCCAAAGCTGCATGTCCATACTACACCCCTTTTTTAGGATCCTCGGGAGGAGGGTTAGGTAGGTAAGGAGGATTGTTTAGGGATTCCACCCAATTCTCAGAAGTAAGGACGAGCTAGGCAGATCGTGGTTGTGGTTGTGATAACATGATTGTAGGACCATGACGCGGTTTGCTTGTAACCGTTGACACACAAACGTACCATATATCCTTGCATCGATGAAGATGTCTTGTTTATGCAATTGATTGAACACCTAAATACAGGTTCGTCTTTATCTTTTATTTATGCTTTAGTTTAGTTTTATTTTCCTGTTTGGCCAAGATGAGTCCGTGCGAACCCTCTAAACCTTTGGATGACCCATGACCAAAGAGAAACTACACCAACTCCTTGTAAGATCGATCCTATATATACTGCTAGCTGATCCTGGTAGTGGTCAATAGGATAATTATAAATGTATTTTGTACACGACTGAACGACGACGCGTTAAAATTGGTGTTGTTGCTGTGGAGTTGTGTTTCCAGTAGTTTTCTCTTTTGTTTGCTTGTTTAGTCATTTTTGTATGTGTTCCGAACTAACCGTGCAGGAAAACTTCGTGAGTGACTTTGGGATTGAAGGACGAATGCACAATGACCAAGGTGCACCTATAAAGAGGGCAAGGCAGGTGGACGGGAGCCCATTTGCAAGTCAAAGGACAAGTCTAGCCTACTCTGGGCATGACAATGAATGAAAAAACGAAGTTTCACGAGCTCCAATATCCAGTCGATGACTAAAAGATGGAGGCCATGTCGTGACCACGACGTAAACTAAGGCGCTTGCCATGAGGCAACCTGGTACCTATCCTTTTTATTTTCTTTTTCTTTTTATTTAAATCCTAGACTAGGTAGAATTTTCGTAGGAGGTATGGTTTGTTAATGACGTCAGGACCTAGGACCGAGGGCATGACCACCACTCAGACCATCTTTCCATAAACTTTGTTATGGGGCAAGATGAGTCTGAAATCCCTTAGTTGAAAGGCACTTACATTTACTAGCTTGGGTGAGTTGGAAGATGATGTTGTTGCACACAATGAGATGTTGCTGAGGATGTCCCTTGCCTGATCCAAAGAACATAAAACTACTTGATGAGTTTGACATGATGAAGAAAGAAATCCTTTCTACAAGCCGCCAGCGAGGGCACAACATTCCTACAAAGACTTTCTCTCCAGAATTATCCGGGGGAGGCAGACTGTACATCTGTCATGCCCGTGTAAAGACATGACGAGTACAATCCTTAGAAGTTTGACCAGACTGGACGAAGAAGTTGTTGCAGCATGAAAGAAGATCCTTTATGCCATTCATAATGCCCAAGCTGCCCATGTTGAACACACCATATTCAGGTTCCATGCTAGACCTCCTTCATAATTGTTTCCTCCCAGTTTTTGTTAGTTATAGGTTCGTTTCTTGAGTCTTTGTTGAGTTGGTCCTTTGATCGACCCACTTTACCAAAAGTAAAGTGTGTGGGTGGGAGGACCATTGTTGTTTATGTGTCTTTTCTTTTCTTCTTTGAGTCTGTAGTTGGTTTTCCCTTATCCCATTGACTTTGTCCAAGGCAAACTATGTGGGCATGGGGTTGACATTCTTTTGTTGTTGAATGTTTACCTCTCGCCCAGTTCCCGAAAGTAAATGTGTGGGAGGACCGTCCTCTTATGTGTATAGGTTTGCATGCTTAGGATAATATGGTAATGTTAAGCATAATCTAATTCTGAGTTATATTATGTAATCATGTTTATATTTCAGTTTAAGAATGATCGTATGTGAATAAGGATGACGAATGAAAGTTTGAGCATGTCCTTGTGAGATTTTGATCCTATACTGCATATCATGACCAAGCAGTTTTCTTTCTTGTGAGTTATTTGATGTGTTTATTTGGAAGTCACCTAAAACTTACCTCCTTACTACTTGAAATCTCGTTGACTTAGGTGAACTTAGATGAATTAGGCATTTTTCTTTCAAAAACCCAAAATGATCTAAATAGCCTACCCGACTAAATTTTCCTTTGTCAAGCTCCTTTGAGCCTTAAATTTCTTTGATCATATATGTAGCCTAGACACTATTTCCTACTCGGTCAATAAGGACTTAAGAGTAGAACATATAAAAATGGAGAAGGAGAAAAATAGAAGGGTCTGAAAAGAGAATAATTGGGTAAAACACATGTACTAAGGGTAGAAACTGCCCAACTAAGGAGTATCAGAAAAAAAATAAAGGACTTAAAAAATGATTTATAAAAAGGAGAGAAAAAATTAAAAATAAAAAGTCCTAGGTTGAATAAGATCAACGTTCGCAAGACCGTCACGGTCCGCTAACTCATCAGCTAGGGATCGACTTAGCAGGTCCAAACTTTAGAAGAAGGTCGAACAAATGACCAAGCAGCTCGAGGAGATGAACTCCAAGATCGTGTTAACAAGAGCAGATAGAGCTCTATAGAAACCTCCTTAAGGAATCAAAGTGATGGATGTTTTAAATGCAGGAAGCCAGAACATTTCAAGATTGTCTGTCCTGATCTCTCCAAGAAGGATCAAGATGCCCTCCAAGCAAAGGCCAAGAAGAAGACCAAGGTTATGATCGTTGAAGATGAAGTCGACGACACCGACGTGTTCACCTACTTAGAAGGAGAGGAAGATGACTCTCCATCCAGCTCTGAAGGAAAAGACAAGTGCTTCATGGCACTTCCTGAAGAGTCAACCGGCGAGGTAAACTCTTCTCTTCATCCCTCTCATATATTCCTGCTGTTAACCAATGTGCAGTAGAATTAGACGAAGTCATTGAACTGTCTTGGGATGAAATAGAATAACTCAGTAGACTGTGCAATGCTCAAGTTAATCAGTGCAAAGCCCTTCAAGCTGAATGCGATATTATGAGCAACGAGCTAATCATGAAGGATCAAGATATTGAAAAACTCGTGGAGAAAAACCGGAAGCTCCATGAAGAAGTTGCTTAGTCAATGAATAGCCAGGTCATCAATCTAACCAACATGATAAGGACACACACTAAATACATCTCTCTGTTACAAATGGAGCTGAAGTACGCAACTGTGAAGATCGTGTCCCTTAAGTTCTTAAACCAGACACACCAAGTTCAACATCAATACCAGTAGGCATATTGTCACAGCCCCAAATCCCGAAGGACGGCAGAAGCCGGGGTGCGACTGGGGTTGGATTAAAGAAGCGGGGAAGAAAGGGGAATGAAACAATAACATACATACAAGACAACATTATTTCTATGATCAAGACCTCACTATAAATATATATAATAAGAAAGAAGAGTTTGATCGGGAAGATCACACGACAAGGTTTTACTATAGAATCCTAAGTTATAATAGAACAGAAACTGAACCGAAAGTAGTATTCAATATATACATCATCAAACATCTAGAGTTCTGCAGCGGAAGAAATAAGCTATCCTATTATGCTCTCTCTGACTCAAAACAATCTCAGCTCCTAACTTGACTCATAGCTCAACTCATAACTCAACTCATAGCTCAGCTCCTAACTCAACCTTCCACCGCTGTCGTCGCTTCAACCTGCACATTTAGAAATATATGCAGGGCTAAGTACGAGAGTACTTAGTGGGCACATTGCCGAAAACATAATCATAGGTATTGATAAACAGGCAGCTCATTTTATAGCGCATCGGGATTTTCATTTAAAAGAGCCCTGTGTCTATTAAACATTTTCATTTCATTCATAAAGGTTAGCTCTGCAGAGCATTTTCTCATAGATGTTACGTTCAAATCTTGACCAGTCATTATTACCGTGGCTGGTTACCCCTCAACAAGATACCACATACACCACAGGCTACAATGCACTAACTCTGGAAAGCACCTAATGGACTAACTCAGAGCCGATCGTTAAGTAGTTAACACCTAAATGGTTAACATACAATTCTGGAAAGCACGACGGCTAACTCAGATGGTACACGAGAACTCACATAAATATAAAACAGTTTATGCCTGATATCACTTTGAAAACACAGTTATCAAAGCTCATAAAGAATTACTTTCGAGTTGTGGAAAAACCCACATTTATTTTGTTATAGATAAAAGCCCACCTCGAAATTACAGAACTATTATCGAGCATCTGTTCCTCAATCTTCCGTCATTTCCTTAAGCTGACTTCCTCTTTCATCGTAAAATAATCATACTTTAGACTCGGTCGTACAAGATAATCGAATGCAGAAATTCGAATTAAGTTTTAGTTCTTTAGATGATTTAAGCATTTGCACGCTTAACTAAATTCCTTTACTTAAACAGATACAAGATACGAACTCATCTCGTTTAGCACTCAAGGCTCTATACTTGACACTGAGGTCAGTAAGAAAAAGGCATTCATTAACTCATAACGACCTCAAAGATCGAAAGAAGCTAAGTTGAGAAGAAAACAACTTAGGAAATTACAATTTGAACATGCACTGCACGAAGTCAGTGAGTCTGTCCAGAACAGGGGATTGCGAAACAGGGGTCGTGCCCTGTACCAAAAGATAGCCTCGGGTGTCTAGTTTACTCTCCAGTTCGCGGATCTCGATTCCGATAAACGAGCTAAAAGATATTGCAGTTTCTGTGGAACGTCGCAGAAACTGCCGAGTGAACCCTAATGCTCGATAAAATCAACGCACGTTCTTCTAGGTTCGTTCTATGTTATCGAACTTAAATTCTCACGAATTTTACACAACAAGGCAGTCAACACGTATTTCCATACGTGATAAACTCCTTTCGTTTCTCGTCTATGAGCACGACATTCCAAGCATCGGCTTTCAATCCAAACAATTACTAAACCAAAATCAAATTAACATTTCTCGTTTCTATTCCTCGATTATAACTACAACTCGTTATTTAACAACTCGGACGAACATGTCGTCAACTACAAAGTCATTCCTTAATCCATAACGAGCATTATTATCTAGTTAGAATCCTTAATCGACTTTTTGATTATTACTTACGTTCAATTGATCGTCTCTTACGAAATTTCCAAAGTTAACGGAATTCATTCATTTTCTACAACATTATTCATCAACTAACAAGAATCATAAATAGGCAAATCATATCCTCATATCATCATTTATTCTCGACTTATCTATCATTGTTCGTCTCTTACGTAAAGTTTTACGTTCTCCGTTTTCATTCAAATTTTACGATAACGATTATTATCTAACTAGCATTCCTAACATGGAAATCATATTATCAAAACATTATCGAGCCTCGACTTATCACCACATCTTCGTCTCTTACACTTTTTGTTTTATTTTTAGAAAAATCTCAAATTAATATATATTCATCCTCATGCATCGTATAACTCATTTCCATTAAACAATCGAGCATATCTTAACATTTACTAACCTAAATCGAGCCTTGTTCGTCTCTTAGTGTCACGCCCCGACTCTCGAGGTGCGACTTACGAACAACAACAAACCTAGCAACTAACAACTAACTCAATTAAAGGGAACATGCTCGGGGAAAATAAAGATGGAGTATAAGGCAATCGAATTTGGTTTTCAAAAGCATAATGAATAATAACCGAGCATCTTAACTTCACTTTTAACAGGAATTCAAACAAGTGATTCATGCTGATGGGAAAGGAATTCCAACAAAAAGAGAAATCATACGAATATATACATCAAGATAAGGGATCATGTTCAACAACAATTCAAGTTACGAGCCCATCGCTCGGAATTACAAGTTAAAGAGTTACGAATTCAGCAAGCATTCAAAGTCTTCGAGCACAACGCTCGGAATCAAAAACATGAGTATTAAAGTACTAGCATCAACAGACATTAATTCAAAAGGATTGCAGCAGAAACTTGCATCAATACCCAACACTTGCACGTATGAAGACGTACAAATGCCAGTCTGAAATTCAACTAAACTCAACCAACAAAACCAAACCACACCACCAAGTATCCACGCCATCGCCATCCAGTCAACCTGCATGTTTAGAAACACACGCAGGGCTGAGTACTTCGTACTCAGTGAACACAAGACAAAACATTTGAATAAAGATGCTTCTTAAAGCTATAATAATTGAACTTGCCTTGCCAAACATCACAAGTATATAAGCAGTTTTAAAGACAATTTACTTGTGCATGTCAAAACATTTTCTTTAAAACAGACTGCGCAGTCAAATATCATATAATATAACAGTATGTATCATCTATCACAAATAATCTCACTGTGCCGAGAAGTAGGCCTCCTTCTCAAACACTGTGACCGGCCTAACCGAAGCAAGGCTCACAGTCACCTCAACATATACCACACGTGGGTTCCTACTTTTCACAGGATAGTACATCTCATATAAATAGATGATAACACATACTAACTTCAATAAAATGGCAAGTCAATCACATTTGAAAATCATATCATAATATTCAATAGCATAACTAATTTTCATCGATAGTTTTGGTTCAGAAAAGCCCACCTGACTTCCGAAGAACTAGCTAGGTGGTCTAGGGCTATTTGTCCTGCTTAAGATCCGTCCGGCTCGATCCTTCACAGTTCGACATCGATAGGAAGATAAGATATATGAAAGACGGACACAAAGGCGTTGGACTTTAACTGACGGACTTCTATTTGAGTCGTCTCTCTCTTCGCTCTAACTTTTCTAAAAGATCTCGCGTTCTCGTCCTTAAATTATTAACTCTATTCGAATTGGTTAACTTTACTACTCAATATCGTACACTTTTCTCGTTTTAATTAATAACTTCATTGTTAATATTCTATTACTCGAGCTTTCTTTCAAAGGCTTTAATCAAATCTTGGTTTACAAATCATAACTCAATCATTCAATTATTTTTCACAACATAACTAACATCATGCATTTAAACACTTATTCAATCATATAATGAATTCAAATAAATCAAACATACTTCAAGACACATTAACATTCATTCAATTTAGATTTAAAATCTAACTCGATTATGCATTTCCTTTTTATGGAGGTTAAACTATTAATTCTATCTTTCTTATTTACATAGACAATGCTTTATTTACATCCGCTATCTTATAAGGTATTTCATAACCTTTATTCTATTAACAAAAATTTCTCTTTAATTTCATTATTAACTCTTATAAAATTTGGATTTCTTATTCATCTTTAATTCGATTCTCATTTCTTATCTCGACTATTGTTCCTCTAATTATTATCTCGGTTTATCTTTTTATTTGCTTGGTTAGAAACAACGTATTCAATTAATTATTTAATTAATCTTCTTTCCATTTAATTCTCGACATCTTATTTTATTCTCATTTTCTCGATCAACTTATACGAGTATCTATCTTAACTCGTCTAGTATCTTTTCTTTACTCAATTTAACTTCCTTTTTATTTCTTATCGATTAATTCTTCTTAAACTTGGTTTTCTCTATTTTTGCTTATTTCTTTAATAATTTCTTCTTTATTTGTCTTTAACTTAGGCCATTTCTTACTAAATAATTTCTTTATCTCTTGATACACATTTTTATGAATTAGCTTACTTTATTAGTTACATTATAAAAGATCTTTTTGTTGTAGTTTTAGTAAAATTTCAAGTCTTTAAATTTTAATACAAGATTTAATTAATATCTTTTCATACATCTTTCATTTTTATTCAATTAAAAGCTTTTCAATTTTAAATCTCTTTTTGTCAAAACTTCTATCTTCATTCCATATTCAAATTAACATTAATACATACTTAACATCCAATCTTTTTTATTTTTACAATTAATTTCTTTCAAAACTTCAACATGCAAACTTATTTTCTTAACTTAAACACATGTATAATTATACCAACATCACATACAATCATTTCATTGATCAAAACATCACTCAATTCATCAACAAAATCAACAAAAAAACCTCTATTTTCTTCAAAACTCACGGCACACATGCATATTTTGTGCATTTTATTCTCAATTTTTCATGCATATAATCTCATTCTCAACATGATAAAAAAAAAATCAAGCATCATAATAATAATAACTCAAAGAATTCATATTTTTCCTATTTTTACTAAAATTTTCGGTATTTATCAAATTTTAGGGTTTTAAATTCTTTCTCTTCTCTTAATTCACCGATTAATATCTAATGCTCGATTCTCCTAACGAATTTTTCTCACTCGATTAGCACATGCATATCCTAAGTTTGCCTAAACATAATTTAAATAACATGCATGCATAGATCTTTCTTTTAGGACTTATAGACATACATATTTACAACTAATCAAATGAATTTCATACTTAATTAAATGGGAATCCTTCTCTTGGCTCTTGGAATTGAAATGGATGGAAATGGTAGCTTCAAAGCTTGAACTTGAAAGAAGAAGGAAATCTTCTTGAATCCTCAAAGAAAAAGAAATAACATGGAATTAATCATCCATAGGTTTAAGAATCAAAATAAAGAAAAGTGTTGGATGATTCTTGAATTTAACTTCAAGAACTTGGAAGATTCTTACCTTTCTTTGAAAATATGGATGAAATGGATGGAGATTGATAACTTCTACTTCATTTTCATGGATGGAGAGTTTGAATCCATGGTTGCATGTGAAGAAAAATCAAGGTATGAGGGAGAGAGGGAGATTGCCGAGAAGAGAGAGCTTGGGAGAGTTTGAGAGATTGTTTTCTTTCTTGCTTGGGAGAGAGAGAGAGATCGAAATGAGAGAGAGAGGTGGAGTGAATGATTTAGTCTCCCTTCTTGTCTTAGGTGAGTGAAATTGAAATCCAACATAGGGAATAAAGTGCACTTGTTGGAAGTTGTAGTAAGACATGACTTGATAGGTGATGTGATATTAACTTGCATGCAAACTTTAGGTAATACCATGCATAAGACATAATCATGATGTTTTAGTCTTGGAAATTGAAGGATGATGGGAGAGGAGGTGTGAGGTGGCGTGAGAGGGAGAGAGGTGGATGACACGTGTCGTCGTCGTGTCGTTACGGGTATTAATTATCCGGTCGTAAAGGTTTTCCGGATAAAACGATTCGTATTAATTCCGTTTTGTTTTCTTAACGGGTCTAACCTCTTCTCGTTCACTTTTGACACTAACTCATCAATCCTATTTCACGTCTCAAATTAAAAGATTAAAGGTTTCGATCTTTTTAGTCCTTTAAATCTTAAAAGAATTTAATCGGCTTATTAATCCGTTTATTAATCCTTTTAAAGACTAATGCCTCATTTCTCTTCTCAATTCTCGGATAAGTTCTTACCCTATCTCAGTGATCTTAAAAGAAATTCTAGGTTCGAAGGTTCTAATCAATTCTATTCTAGTCTCGTCGGCGTAAACATATTTCTCGGCGATTAACGTTATGTTATCTCAATCAAACAAACTTCTCGGGATTTTTCCGGAATTTAATCTCATACTCATTTTCATATAAACAACTCAACAAGCATATCATATATCATCATCTCAGTAAATAGAACAGATAAATTCACACAAGATTCACAAGCAAATTAAACGTTTTATTCAATTCTCTTCGATTAGAAAAGAAAAATTTTACTCCTAAATTCTCATCTTTGAACTTACTCGGTTAATTAGACGCTCTCTAAAGGTATAAGAACTCGGGGTATCACATCCTCACCCTCTTAAAAAAAAATTTCGTCCCGAAATTTACTGACCTTAAGAAAAAACTCGGGATACTTTGCTTTCATCTTTTCTTCGAGTTCCCAAGTGGCTTCTTCAAGATCATGATGACACCATTTGACTTTCACTAAGGGAATCGATTTCGTTCTAAGCTGCTGGACTTTATAGTCTAAAATCTCTTCGGGTTTCTCTTCGTAGCTTAGATCGGGCTTCATCTCAACATCTTCTCGACGTATTACATGCTTCGGATCAAAGACATATTTTCTCAACTGCGATACGTGAAACACGTTATGCGAACTTCCGAAACTAGGCGGTAACGCTAAACGATAGATACGGATCCAATCCTCTCGAGGATCTCGTATGGTCCTATAAAACGAGGTTAAGCTTTCCTTTAACTCCAAAACGATAAACTCCTTTCGAGGGGGATACTTTCAAAAACACTTTATCTCCTTCTTCAAATTCCAACTTGGATCTTCGATTATCGGCATGACTTTTGTCGACTCTGAGCTTCTTTAATCTTCTCACGGATTTGACGTACAGATTCTATCATTTCTTCAATCGCTTCTTGCCCTAACACTTTCCTTTCACCGACTTCATTCCAATACAACGGCGATCTACACTTTCCGTAAAGAGCTTCATACGGGGCCATTCCTATCGTATTCTGATAGCTATTGTTGTATGCGAACTCAACAAGAGGTAAAACTTTTTCCCACTCGACTCCTTTATCTAACAAGACGGCTCTCAACATATCTTCAAGAATTTGGATCGTTCGCTCGGATTGACCATCGGTTTGAGGGTGGTAAGCAGTGCTGAACTGCAATTGGGTTCCCAACTCTTTGTGGAAACTTTCCCAAAAACGGGCGGTGAACTTCGAATCTCTATCAGAGGTAATCGTCTTCGGAACTCCGTGCAACTTCACAATTTCTTTGATGTAGATCTCGGCTAACTTGGCTGATCCATAGGTATGTGGAATAGGTATGAAATGAGCAGACTTCGTCAACCTATCCACGATTACCCATACTACTGTATTTCCTCTTCTTGATCTTGGCAATCCTGTCACAAAATCCATTGTGATTCCATCCCACTTCCACTCTGGGACTGGTAACGGCTGTAGAGGTCCATACGGTCTTTGATGTAAGGACTTCACTTGCTGGCAAGCTAAACATCTTTCAACAAACAATGCCACATCCGTCTTCATTCCATTCCACCAAAACTGGTTCTTTAGGTCTTGGTACATCTTCGTTGCCGGGATGAGCTGTATACGGGGTTTCATGAGCTTCACTCATTATTTCGTTCTTCAACTTGTCATCGTTAGGTACGCAAATTCTTCCTTGATACAACAACGCATTATCGCTTGACTCTGCAAAATCTTTAACTTCTCCACTTCTCACCTTCCTTCGTAGCTTTTCTAATTCTTCGTCTTCTTTGGCCTTCTACGATACGGGTTCTTAAGTCAGGCATCACTACTAAGGTAGCAATTACTTGATCTACTGTCGCTGGCGGTACGATTACTTCAATCTTCATCTTTGCAAACTCTTCAATCAGATCGACTTCATCGGTTAAAAGAAATCCTAACTCGATTTTATCCGAATTCTCCTTTCTTCTCTTCTACTTAACGCGTCGGCTACTACGTTCGCTTTACCGGGATGGTAAGATATCTTGCAATCGTAGTCTTTTACTAGCTCAAGCCATCTCCTTTGTCTCATCAACTCCTTCTGCTCGAAGAAGTACTTCAGGCTCTTGTGATCTGAGAATATTTCACACTTCGCTCCATAAAGGTAATGTCGCCATATCTTCAAAGCATGAACGACGGCTGCTAATTCCAGGTCATGGGTTGGATATCTCTTCGTGAGGTTTGAGTTGCCTGGAAGCATATGCAATCACTTTTCCATTTTGCATTACACACATCCTAGTCCTTGAGCAGATGCATCGGTATAAAAACATAATCTTTATCTGGCTCGGGTAGGGCTAGAACTGGGGCTGTCGTCAATCTCGTCTTGAGTTCTTGAAAACTTTTCTCACACTCTTCCGTCCATGTGAACTTCGTTTCTTTCTTCAACAGGCTCGTCATCGGCTTCGCGATCTTAGAAAATCCTTCAATGAATCTCCGGTAGTATCCTGCCAAACCAAGAAAACTACGGATTTCATGTACTGACGTCGGGGACTTCCAATCTTGCACAGCTTTCACCTTCTCCATATCCACTTGGATGCCTTCGGACGAAACTACATGTCCTAAGAAATTTACTGCCTTCAACCAAAATTCGCACTTACTGAATTTGGCATACAGCTTTTCCGTTCTAAGCGTTTCTAACACGATTCTTAGATTCTTCATGCTCAGCTTCACTCTTGAATACACCAAAATATCGTCTATAAAGACAATCACGAACTTGTCCAAATATTCGTGAAAAACTCTATTCATCATATCCATGAACACTGCCGGGGCATTTGTTAATCCAAATGGCATTACTATGAATTCGTAATGTCCATATCTCGTTCTAAAAGCAGTCTTTGGAATATCTTCTTGCTTGATCTTCAGTTGGTGGTATCCAGACCTTAAGTCAATCTTGGAGAAAACACCGGCTCCTTTTAGCTGGTCAAACAAATCATCTATCCTTGGCAAAGGATATTTATTCTTCAACGTAATCTTGTTTAACTCTCGGTAGTCTATGCACATCCTCAAACTACCGTCCTTCTTCTTACGAACAAAATCGGAGCACCCCAAGGCGATACACTCGGTCGAATATAGCCTAAGTCCAACAATTCTTGCAGTTGGATCTTCAACTCTTGAAGTTCCTTTGGGGCCATTCGATATGGTGCCTTGGATATCGGGGCTGATCCTGGTTCTAAATCGATTGAAAACTCTAACTGACGATCAGGGGTAAGCCTGGTAACACTCTGGAAACACATCCTTGAATTCTCTTACGACTGGAACATCGTCGATACTTAACTCGTGATTCTCGTCCTTATTCAGATAGACTAGGTACGCTTGGGTTCCTTTCTTCCGCATCAATCTCTGCGCTTTCATGGCTGAAATTATCGGCACGCTCTTCTTCACTCTCTTTTCCATTCCAAAATCTATGGTTGACTCTTCTCCAGGGGTTTAAACGATATCTGCCTCAAATCGCATCGAATCGTCGCAAAATTCTCGGTTAGCCAATCCATTCCTAGGATTATATCGACGTCACGCATCTGGATCACATTCAGGGATTTCGCGACTAACTTACGGTTTCCGACTTCAAATTCTAGATTCGAGCAAACACGCGATACTAACGCAGACTTTCCTAAAGGGGTTGCGACACTAAGTCTGATTCGATTCTTCTACTTCTAGTTCTAGGTTCTCTACGCAGATACTAGATATAAACGAATGCGAAGCTCCGGTATCGAACAAAACAATAACAGGTATGTTGTTAAGCTTTCCCATACCTGCCAGATTTCCTTTCTCCTTCTCCTGCGGTTTCTGTTCAATCGCGTACGTTCTTTGGAAAAGCGGCGGTTCTTGCTGAGGAGGTTGCTGCCTTGGCTGCGGCGGCTTACGTTGACGTGGAACGAACTTCTGCAGAGGAGCTGCCTCGATAGCTTTCATCTGCGACGGCTGGAACTGGTTTGGTCTTCCGCTTCTAAACCCTTGTTGCTTACTTGGGCACTGGTTCGAGAAATGACCAGGCTGACCACAAGTGTAGCAAACGTTGCTTCCACTCTTACAAACACCTTGATGCATCTTTCCGCATTTCGCACAGGGAGGGAATCCTAAAGGTCCGATGGGTAGGTTGCCTCGGTTCGTTTGCGGTGCCTTTCCCTTCTGTGGCTGCGGTTGGCTCTTTCCTTGCCACTGCTTCTTGGTTGGTTGGTTTCCACTATTCCACTTCCTTTCCTCTTTCCGTATTGGCCGAACTGGGGTTGTTGAGCAGACGTGGTCGTGATCATCTGGCTTTGGGGTTGGGGATTCGCTGGGGGTTGCGATCCTTTTTCCGGTTGCATTGCCAACTCCATATCTAAAGCTCGGTTTAAAGCTTCAGCGTACGTCAAACCACTTTGGCTGGCGAGAACCACTCGAATATCTTGCCTAAGTCCTGCTCTAAACAACTCGCACATCTTCTCGTCGGTGTCGACCATATCGGGCGCAAACGGGCTAACTCGCAAAATTCCCGGTCGTACTCGGCTACAGATCTTTTTCCTTGCTTCAGATTGGTAAACTCGTTGGATTTCTGCTTACGGTAACTTCTTGGCACAAACTTTTCGTACAATGCTTCCTTAAACTGATCCCATGACAACTCTTCGCGTTCTTCGGGAGAATACATCCTCTGCTTTGCTTCCACCAATAATCGGCTGTCCCTTTCAACTGGTACGCCATGCATTCCAAACGCTCGCGATCGGAACAACGGAGGAAACGAAAAATTCGCTCTAAAGAACGAATCCAGTCTTCGGCATCAGCCGGACTGCCTTTACCGTCGAACGTCGGGGGATTTTGTCGGAGAAACAGCTCTTCGACTCGTCTTTTTTTGAGGGGGCGGAGTAGGGTCACGCTGCCCTTCTGCATTGTCTTCGGGAATCCTGACGTTTCTACGTCTTGGCGGCATTCTAAAGATTAAAACAAGGGAAAAACTTTAACCACTCTAGATCTTTAGCTTACAGGGAACCTTTCTCGATTCTGAACACATTTCTCTTTTGGGAGGAACACGATTCTCGATCGGTACTTAGATAATTAATAACAATTTAAAACTTTCTCAATAATTCATTACTTCAATTTCTCATAATACATGCATCTCATTCAGTTTCTAGTAATCGTCACATACTCATATCATCATATATTCATATCATCATCATAGGTTCTTGAAACAATCAATCATAATCACAGAGTAAATATCATCACTTCATACTCAAATATTCAATTTGATTTAATAATTCAGAAATTTCAACTTCAATTCAAAGAACTTAATGTTTCAACTTCAAACGCTTAACAGCGGCCTTCTGAGGACTTATAACACTTAGGGAATTTACTTTGAAAATTTCCCTTTTTCCTAGTCAAATTATGATAGTCTTCATCACAGGTTACAACACAACTAAAAGAAAAATAAAAGAGTTCAACTCTCAACACACTCGAAAACGATTGAATTCAACAACTTTCTTGGAACACCTACACACAGGAGTCATCTTCACTTGGTCCGTTATCATCATACTGTTCCGCTTCGGGATCCACTCCGTAGTGCTCTATAATCTCCTCATCTTCTTCGGGTCCTCTTCCTCCTCCTCTTCTTCCTCTTCACGCATTTGTCCTTCAAACCGCTCATCATCTTCCTCGACATTATCATCCTCTATGGCGAAACACTCGCGCTCGGCTTCTCTCAAGGCTTCTTCGCAATCTTCCAGGGTATAATTCATCGCAGCTAGCTCAGATTCGACCCAAGGCGGGTATTAGGATTCTCTTCTTGATGACGGTGGAGAGCTGCATCGGTGGAGACGCCAATCTGGAAGTCATGTTCGTCTTCTGGCCTTGACGGAGAGTAGGTGTAAAAGAGGTAGGAAAAACATTGTTAGGTAGAGTCTGAAGATATCCGGTTCCTACAGTCGCTGCATCAACTGGCTCGCTTCCATTCTCTTTATCGTCGTTTGAGCGGGCTTGACTAGAGGATTTGCTCTAGGATGGCTTAAAAAGGTCGCTTGGGATGATTCAAATAAGCAGCTATTTGGTCCTCATTTGAAGAAGAATTTTCATTACATCCATTCGGCTGCAATGTTGATAAGTCAGAAAACAAAGGAATCAAGAAAATTAAGTTAAAAGCACACCACTTACAAATGGATAATCTGCGAGGGGGTTCTGAGGTTGAAGATTAGTTCGTGGCGGCGAATTGATGTGGAGAGAAACAGTTCCACTTGGAGGAATTGGTGAAGGATTACGAACAAAGTCATTCAATAAGCTTGGAGTATCATCTTCATAAGGTTCGGGCGGAGGAGCACCATAAGACATAAAACGAGCTGAAATCGCGGAGATAAAAGCATTTACATCGCCGTAAAGGGTTCGGTCGAAGTAACGGTAGCCTAGAAATCGAGGGACAAGAGATGCTGCCCAGTCCTTCCATTCTTGTGGTAAAGCTTGAATCAGGTGCGTCATGCTTTCTAACGGTCCTACGTCCATATATTGAACCTTTCCCCAAATCGTATGGTATGTGCTAAGAATTCTGCTAAAGATTCGTTGTTTTCCATTCTCGCGTACAAATACTCTTGCATCCAATCAACGTTGTCCATCCTATACGAATTTTAAACGCATAAGCACACTTAACAAATTATCGAAAAGAATTACGAATTCTACTACATACTCATTTCTGCGTTCCAAAGAGGGATTTTTGGGCAATTCCAAATCACGTAACCAATCGCACACACGCCTTATTCTTTCCGATCTTTTCACACGCACTCGCAAAGGGGAAGACATTCTAAAGCAATCTAGTTATTAATCAATTCAGCAAATTCATCTCAAATAACTTTAAAGAAATTCTCAACATTTGAATAACTTGAAACAGAAAACTTTTAGAAAAAGACATACCTGGTTGCCGGATGAGATGGAGGATAACTTGGTGTGGTTGACTGACTCAAATAAGTCTAGGAATTAAATCTAGACTCAACTCATCAAAGAATAACAGACTTTAGAACAAATAAGAGCCTTGCTCTGATACCAACCTGTCACGCCCCGACTCTCGAGGTGCGACTTACGAACAACAACAAACCTAGACAAATAACAACTAACTCAATTAAAGGGAACATGCTCGGGGAAAACAAAGATGGAATATAAGGCAATCGAATTTGGTTTTCAAAAGCATAATGAAATAATAACCGAGCATCTTAACTTCACTTTTAACAGGAATTCAAACAAGTGATTCATGCTGATGGGAAAGGAATTCCAACAAAAAGAGAAATCATACGAATATATACATCAAGATAAGGGATCATGTTCAACAACAATTCAAGTTACGAGCCCATCGCTCGGAATTACAAGTTAAAGAGTTACGAATTCAGCAAGCATTCAAAGTCTTGAGCACAACGCTCGGAATCAAAAACATGAGTATTAAAGTACTAGCATCAACAGACATTAATTAAAAGATTGCAGCGGAAACTTGCATCAATACCCAACACTTGCACGTATGAAGACGTACAAATGCCAGTCTGAAATTCAATAAACTCAACCAACAAAACCAAACCACACCACCAAGTATCCACGCCATCGCCATCCAGTCAACCTGCATGTTTAGAAACACACGCAGGGCTGAGTACTTCGTACTCAGTGAACACAAGCCAAAACATTTGAATAAAGATGCTTCTTAAAGCTATAATAATTGAACTTGCCTTGCCAAACATCACAAGTATATAAGCAGTTTTAAAGACAATTTACTTGTGCATGTCAAAACATTTTCTTTAAAACAGACTGCGCAGTCAAATATCATATAATATAACAGTATGTATCATCTATCACAAATAATCTCACTGTGCCGAGAAGTAGGCCTCCTTCTCAAACACTGTGACCGGCCTAACCAAAGCAAGGCTCACAGTCACCTCAACATATACCACACGTGGGTTCCTGCTTTTCACAGGATAGTACATCTCATATAAATAGATGATAACACATACTAATTTCAATAAAATGGCAAGTCAATCACATTTGAAAATCATATCATAATATTCAATAGTACAACTAATTTTCATCGATAGTTTTGGTTCAGAAAAGCCCACCTGACTTCCGAAGAACTAGCTAGGTGGTCTAGGGCTATTTGTCCTTGCTTAAGATCCGTCCGGCTCGATCCTTCACAATTCGACATCGATAGGAAGATAAGATATATGAAAGACGGACACAAAGGCGTTGGACTTTAACTGACGGACTTCTATTTGAGTCGTCTCTCTCTTCGCTCTAACTTTTCTAAAAGATCTCGCGTTCTCGTCCTTAAATTATTAACTCTATTCGAATTGGTTAACTTTACTACTCAATATCGTACACTCTTCTCGTTTTAATTAATAACTTCATTGTTAATATTCTATTACTCGAGCTTTCTTTCAAAGGCTTTAATCAAATCTTGGTTTACAAATCATAACTCAATCATTCAATTATTTTTCACAACATAACTAACATCATGCATTTAAACACTTATTCAATCATATAATGAATTCAAATAAATCAAACATACTTCAAGACACATTAACATTCATTCAATTTAGATTTTAAAATCTAACTCGATTATGCATTTCCTTTTTATGGAGGTTTAAACTATTAATTCTATCTTTCTTATTTACATAGACAATACTTTATTTTACATCCGCTATCTTATAAGGTATTTCATAACCTTTATTCTATTAACAAAAATTTCTCTTTAATTATCATTATTAACTCTTATAAAATTTGGATTTCTTATTCATCATTAATTCGATTCTCATTTCTTATCTCGACTATTGTTCCTCTAATTATTATCTCGGTTTATCTTTTTATTTGCTTGGTTAGAAACAACGTATTCAATTAATTATTTAATTAATCTTCTTTCCATTTAATTCTCGACATCTTATTTTATTCTCATTTTCTCGATCAACTTATATGAGTATCTATCTTAACTCGTCTAGTATCTTTTCTTTACTCAATTTAACTTCCTTTTTATTTCTTATCGATTAATTCTTCTTAAACTTGGTTTTCTCTATTTTTGCTTATTTCTTTAATAATTTCTTCTTTATTTGTCTTTAACTTAGGCCATTTCTTACTAAATAATTTCTTTATCTCTTGATACACATTTTTATGAATTAGCTTACTTTATTAGTTACATTATAAAAGATCTTTTTGTTGTAGTTTTAGTAAAATTTCAAGTCTTTAAATTTTAATACAAGATATTTAATTAATATATCTTTTCATACATCTTTCATTTTTTATTCAATTAAAAGCTTTTCAATTTTTAAATCTCTTTTGTCAAAACTTCTATCTTCATTCCATATTCAAATTAACATTAATACATACTTAACATCCAATCTTTTTTTATTATTTCTACAATTAATTTTTTCAAAACTTCAACATGCAAACTTATTTTCTTAACTTAAACACATGTATAATTATACCAACATCACATACAATCATTTCATTGATCAAAACATCACTCAATTCATCAACAAAATCAACAAAATAAAACCTCTATTTTTCTTCAAAACTCACGGCACACATATGCATATTTTGTGCATTTTATTCCTCAATTTTTCATGCATATAATCTCATTCTCAACATGATAGAAATAAAAAATCAAGCATCATAATAATAATAACTCAAAGAATTCATATTTTCCTATTTTTACTAAAATTTTCGGTATTTATCAAATTTTGAGGGTTTTAAATTCTTTCTCTTCTCTTAATTCACCGATTAATATCTAATGCTCGATTCTCCTAACGAATTTTTCTCACTCGATTAGCACATGCATATCCTAAGTTTGCCTAAACATAATTTAAATAACATGCATGCATAGATCTTTCTTTTAGGACTTATAGACATACATATTTACAACTAATCAAATGAATTTCATACTTAATTAAATGGGAATCCTTCTCTTGGCTCTTGGAATTGAAATGGATGGAAATGTTAGCTTCAAAGCTTGAACTTGAAAAGAAGAAGGAAATCTTCTTGAATCCTCAAAGAAAAAGAAATAACATGGAATTAATCATCCATAGGATTTAAGAATCAAAATAAAGAAAAGTGTTGGATGATTCTTGAATTTAACTTCAAGAACTTGGAAGATTCTTACCTTTCTTTGAAAATATGGATGAAATGGATGGAGATTGATAACTTCTACTTCATTTTCATGGATGGAGAGTTTGAATCCATGGTTGCATGTGAAGAAAAATCAAGGTATGAGGGAGAGAGGGAGATTGCCGAGAGAGAGAGCTTGGGAGAGTTTGAGAGATTGTTTTCTTTCTTGCTTGGGAGAGAGAGAGAGATCGAAATGAGAGAGAGAGGTGGAGTGAATGGATTTAGTCTCCCTTATTGTCTTAGGTGAGTGGAATTGAAATCCAACATAGGGAATAAAGTGCACTTGTTGGAAGTTGTAGTAAGACATGACTTGATAGGTGATGTGATATTAACTTGCATGCAAACCTTAGGTAATACCATGCATAAGACATAATCATGATGTTTTAGTCTTGGAAATTGAAGGATGATGGGAGAGGAGATGTGAGGTGGCGTGAGAGGGAGAGAGGTGGTTGACACGTGTCGTCGTCGTGTCGTTACGGGTATTAATTATCCGGTCGTAAAGGTTTTCCGGATAAAACGATTCGTATTAATTCCGTTTTGTTTTCTTAACGGGTCTAACCTCTTCTCGTCTCACTTTTGACACTAACTCATCTCAATCCTATTTCACGTCTCAAATTAAAAGATTAAAGGTTTCGATTTTTAGTCCTTTAAATCTTAAAAGAATTTAATCGGCTTATTAATCCGTTTATTAATCCTTTTAAAGACTAATGCCTCATTTCTCTTGTCAATTCTCGGATAAGTTCTTACCCTATCTCAGTGATCTTAAAAGAAATTCTAGGTTCGAAGGTTCTAATCCAATTCTATTCTAGTCTCGTCGGCGTAAACATATTTCTCGGCGATTAACGTTATGTTATCTCAATCAAACAAACTTCTCGGGATTTTTCCGGAATTTAATCTCATACTCATTTTCATATAAACAACTCAACAAGCATATCATATTATCATCATCTCAGGTAAATAGAACAGATAAATTCACACAAGATTCACAAGGCAAATTAAACGTTTTATTCAATTCTCTTCGATTAGAAAAGAAAAATTTTACTCCTAAATTCTCATCTTTGAACTTACTCAGTTAATTAGACGCTCTCTAAAGGTATAAGAACTCGGGGTATCACACTTAGGTTTTGGATTTTATTTTTAGAAAAATCCAAAACAATTCATACTATCAATTAATATCATAAGCAACACTAATCTATCATCAATTCGACGAAGAAATCGAGCACGAAAGAAAGCCCTAAAATCTGAAATTTTCGGTATTAATAGGGCTTAGGGTTCTTGATTTTTCCTTCATGATTTGATCCGTAGAACTCGATTCTAAGCATTATAGAACATGTATCGAACAAGAAACCACATACTAAACCATCCCTAATTTTTCGAAAAAAATGAAAGAGAGGGGAAAGAAGATTTGTTCGGATCAAACTAAAGACGAAGTTCTTACCTTTCGATATATGAAATCGGATTGGAATTTAATCGGTAGATGCAAGAGTGGTGGATCTTGGAAGAGCTTGAGTTTGGTGCTTCAATGGAGGAAATTGAAGAAGAAGTGAGAGAGAAATGAGGGAGAGGGGTGGCGGTCATGGGTGATGAAGGGGGAGGGTGATGAGTCACCTTGGTGACTCATAAAGTAGGGGAAAAAAGTCTAACAAACAATGGTGAGTCGTTAAGGAGCGTTTGGCGAGGGAAATTTTTAATGAAATAACTCGTTACCGGCTCTTAAACGCCGTTTTAAAAGTCGGGGAATACTTTTCTAGTTTGTTACGGAATTGAGGAAATCTAATTCGTACGTTAGATTGAAAATAATTAACGTACTCGGAAAACCTAAATCGTTTTTCAAAATCCGAGAAAAAGTCGGGACGTCACAGTCCAAATTTCGTCCGGAAAATCATAAAAATTAATTTTCTCTGGTGAACTCGTCTCGAAGAAAAAGTGAATGTAAATTCTGACGGAATTCGATTCCGAGTTTTCGGGCGAAAAACTTAACGGACGCGAAAACCCTAAATATAGTAGTCGTTCGTCCGATTTCTGGAAATTATTTTTGGAAACGGATTTCACTGTAAATCTTAGAATTTAATTTTACGATCTTAGGCGTGCAAAGCCATAATTATTATTGACTTTCATTTTTTTTAAAGTTAGTAAAGATTTTCTGGGGTATTACATCCTACCCCCCTTGCGAAAAATTTCGTCCCGAAATTTGCTCATCCTCTTTAAACAGCTCGAAGTACTTCTTACTCAACTCTTTTCCGAGTTCTCACATGGCTTCCTCTTGCCTATGATGATCTTATAACGTTTTTACTAATCGTCTCGACTTGCTCCTTATCTTTTGCACTTTTCGATCCAAGATCGATTTCGATCTTTCCTAGTAACTTAAGTTAGTAACATTATTCTTGAAACTGACAACCTTCGCGTGTAGAATCGAATACTCATACTTTCTCAAAAAGAGATACACACGAAATAAACATTTCCAAAACTTGGCAATAAAGCCAAACAGTGTACACTATTGTGTACATTAGCTCTGGATAGCACCAATCGGTGTCACTATCTCAGGTTCCGATCGGTTTCTCCTAGAAAGCACCTAATTGGTGTCACTAACTTAATAATTAAGCAGTTAGCAATCGGCTAACACATAATACACAAAGAATACTTACATAAAGTAAAGTCATGTATGTACCGATAATGAACTTCAGAACGTACTTATCAAGTCGTAAAATAAGCATTTTCGAATATCTCTCATTTATGAGGGCGATAAGTTAACTGTGATACCCCGAGCTTTTATACCTTTTGAGAGCGTTAAAACTAACCGAGTGAGTTAAGTGTTGAGATTTGAGGAATAAAAATTTTCTTTTCTAAATGAAGAACAATGAGTAATCGTTTAGAATGCTTTATGCGTTTTGTGTGAATTTATCTGTTTAATTTCTTGAAATGATGATGTGACATATATGCTGAGTTGTTTATATGAATGAGTACGAGATTAATTTCCAGAAAAACCCCGAAGAGTTTGTTTATTTGAAAAAGAATAATGTTGATCGCCGAGAAAATTCTATGCGCCGATGAACTTAGAATAGAGTTGAATTAAGATCTTTGAACCTAGAATTTCTTCTAAAGTCATTGAGATAGGATAAGAACTTATCCGAGATAAATTGAGAAGAGTTACGAAGATTTGACCTTTAAAGGATTAATAAACGGATTAATAAGCCAACTAAATTCTTTTAAGTTTTAAAAAACTAAAATGATCGGAACCGTTAATCTTTTAATTGAAATGTGAAATAGGATTGAGATGTTTTAGTGTCGGAAATGAGACGAGGAGAGATTAAACCCGTTTATTGCATAAATGAAGTAATACGAATCGTTTTATCCGGAAAACCTTTACGACCGGGTAATTAATACCCGTAACGACACGACGAGGACAAGTGTCACTCTCCCTCTCTCTCTCTCACGCCACCTCACCATCTCTCTCCCATCTCTCTCCAATTTCCAATGCTAATTGTGATGATTATGTCTTCTCCACAATCTTACCAAAAGATTACATGCAAAACACATCACATCAACTATCAATCACTTAAAACATTTCCAACTTCCAATGCTAATTGTCATCATACTTTATTCCTTATGTTGGAATTCAAATTCATGCATCTTATTCAAAGAAAGAAGAGTCATTCATCCACACTACCTCTCTCTCTCTTTCGAACTCTCTCTCTCAAGCAAAGAAGAAAAACAAAACACTCTCCCTCCCTATTCTCTCTCACTCTCACGGCATTCACACACACACACATACATTTTGCTTTTCTTCCATGCAACCTTGAATTCAAGCTTATCATCCATGGAAATGAAGTGAAGAACATCATCCTCCATCTAGTTCATCCTTATCTTCAAGAAAAAGGTAATAATCCTTCAAGTTCTTGAATTGAAATTCAAATAATCATCCCCATTTTCTTCATTTTTGGCTCTTAAGCCCTAAAGAGATGGATGATTAATCATTTTGTTATTCTTTTCTTTGAGGATTCAAGAAGAGTTCTTCCTTTTATTCAAGCTCAAGCTTTGAACCTCAATCCCCTTTCATTCGATCCCAAGAAGCCAAGAGAAGAAATCCATTTTAATTTTCAAAGTATGGTTATTCATTTGATTAATTGTATACATGTATATCTCTAAGTCTTAAAAAAGAAAACATGCATGCATAGTATTTATTTTTTGTTTAGGCAAACTTAGGTTGTTAATGTGAAGATCGAGTGAGAAGAAGTCGTTAGGAGAATCAAACACTAGGTTTTAATCGGTGAATTAAGAGAAGAAAAAGAATTTAAATCCCTAAAAATTTGATGAAAGCCGAAATTAATAAAGAAAAATAGGAAAATATAAATTCTTTGAGTTATTGTTCTTTTGATGCTTGATTTATGATTTTCATCATGTTGAGAATGAGATTATATGCATGAAAAATTGAGAAATAAATTGCCCTAAAAACACTAAGTGTGCCGTGTGTTTTGAGAAGAAAAAGAGGATTTATTTTGTTGATTTTGTTGATGATTTGAGTGATGTTTTGATCATGAAGTTATTATGTGATATGTTGGTGTAATCATACATGTTGTTAAGTTTAAGAAAATGGAATTGCATGTAAAGTTATTAAAGAAAATAAATTGTGATAATATTGAAAATTTTATATTTTGATGTTATAATGTGTACTAAAATGTTAGTTGAAGTCATAGATGAAAAGAGAATTTTTGTAAAAAGAAATGTTAAGTTTAAAAGCTTTTAAAATATTAAGAATTGAAAAATGCATAAAAAGATATGTCTAATAAGTTTTCTTGTAATAAAACTTAAGGACTTGAATTTTTAATAAATTAAATCAAAAAGAAATTTTATAATTTAACTAATAAAATAAACTAGTTCTTATAAAAATGTTTATAAAAAAATAAAGGAAATTGTTAAGTAAGAAAGTGGTTTTAAGTTAAGAACAAAGAAGGAAGAGTTATTAAATAAGTAGACAAAAATTGAGGAAATTGAGTTAAAAAGAATTAATTACTAAGAAATAAAAAGAAGTCTTAATCGAATGAAGAAAAGATGTTAGATGAGTTAAGTTAAATACTCGTATAGTTAATCAAGAAAATAATAGTAGCATAAGATGTCGAGTAATAGTTTTGAAAGAAATTAATTAAAATTAATTAAATTAAATAAGTTGTTTTCAAACCATGCGAATTGAAAATAAACCGAGAAGAATTGTCGAGTTGATAATTAGAAAAATAATAGTCGAGTTAAGAAGTGAGAATCGAGTTAGAAATGGAAAGGAAATTCCAATTTCATAAGAGTTAATAATAAATTAAGAGAAATTTTATTAAATGAATAAAGAGTTTATAAAATGCTTCATAAAATAACGAATTTGGAAAAAACGTTGTTATAAGTCGAGAAAAGATAGTTGATATCATTTGAGTTTTTATAAAAAGAAATGCATAATCGAACTAAGTTCTATTGTACAATTGAATAAATGTTAATGTGTCTTGAAGTGTGCTTGATATATTTGGATTTATTATGTGATTGAATAAGTGCTTAAATGCATGATATTATAAATTACTAAATTATTTGTATGCAAAATGATTGAGCCATTGATTGTTAAATCAAGAACTAATTTAGTTTTTAAAAAAAACCTCGAGTAATGGAATATAAATAGGCGACGTTTCATAATTAAATCGAGTAGAGTTAATAGTTTAAAGACGAGAACGTGAGATCCTTTAGAAAGGTTAAAGCGAAGAGAGAAAATGACTCAAATAGAAGTCCTTCAGTTGAGTTCAACGCTTTTTATCCGTCTTTACGTATCTAAATTTCTATATCGATGTCGAACTGTGAAGGATCGAGCCGGACGGATCGTTAAGCCAGAACAAATAGCCCTTAAACCGCCTAGCTAGAATCTTCGGAAGTCAGGTGGGCTTTTCTGAATCAAAACTGCCGATGAATATATTTATGCTATGAAGTATTATTATTATGATTGATTTTAAATGCGATTAACTTGTCGTTTTTATTGAAGTTTGGTATGTGTTGTAATCTGTTTAGTTAAGATGTTATTATCCTGTGAAAGGCAGGAAACCCACGTGTGGTATGTTGAATGATTGAGGTCACTGTGAGCCTTGCTTCGGTTAGGCCGGTCACAGTGTTCGAGAAGGAGGCCTACTTCTCGGCACAGTAAGATTGATTGTGACAGATTATGCATACTATTATATGTTATGTTTGACTGCGCAGTCTGTGTAAAAAGAAAATGTTTTTAACATGCAAAAGTAAAACTGTTTTAAATTGTTTAAGTACTTGTGATGTTCGGCAAGGCAAGTTCAATTGTTATAGCTTTAAAAAGCATCTTTATCCAAATGTTTTGGCATGTGTTCACTGAGTACAAAGTACTCAGCCCTGCGTGTGTTTCTAAACGTGCAGGTCGACTGGATGGCGATGGCATGGATACTTGGTGGTGTGGTGTGGTTATTTTGGTTGAGTCGAGTTGAATATCAGACTGGCATTTGTACGTCTTCATACGTGCAAATGTTGGGTTTTGATGCTAGTTTCCGCTGCAACCCTTTGAAATTGATGTTTGTTGATACTTATACTCTGATACTCATGTTCTTGATTCCGAGTGCTGTGCTCGATGATTTTGAATACTTGTTGAATTCTTAACTTCTTGACTTGTGCTTCCGAGCGATGGGCTCGTTGACTTCAAACATTTTGTTGAATTTGGTTCTCTTGACTTGGTATATTTTCGCACTCTCATTTTTGTTGAAATCTTATCCCCGTCAACATGAATTTCTTATCATATTCTTGTGTACAAGTGATTTTGAAATGCTCGGTTATTATTTCATTATGACTTTGAAAGCCTTATTCGACTGCATTGCTTTTCATTAATGTTTCCCCGAGCATGTTTCCCGTGTTTGAGTGATTGTTAGTTGATTAGGTTGTGTTTTTGTTCGTAAGTCGCACCTCGAGAGTCGGGGCGTGACATTAACGCTTTCGAAGAACCCACTGATATTAGTTATATTATTCTTTGAAGGATAATCATGAGGAAAATCTCGTCCTCATTCTGTAGATTTAAGCCTGCCGAACGATCTCGATCATTTTACTGACCGTATTTGATCCTAGGTTCTTTCTCTCATTTATCTCATCACATTAAGGCAGTTCTCTCAAAACTTCTTCTTATCGAAGACCTCATAAGACGTAAAGCTCATTATAACTCAATAATTATCGTTATAAACAATTTGATCAATTGCAAAATATTCTTTCATTTCGCACTTTGATCTAATACTATCGTTCCCAATCGTATCAAAGAGTATCTAAATCGTCTTTCTCGGATTGTCCATCATTCTGAGGGTGAAAAGCTATACTAGAGCTAAGCTCGGTTCCCAACTCCCTCTGCATCTTAGTCTGAAATCTCATAGTGAATTTAGCATCCCTTTCGACGTTATCGTCTTTGGTAAACCGTGTAGTCATATACTCTCACGAACATATAGCTGAGCTAATTTCTTGACCCGTAGGTAAATTTGATCGGTAGATAATGAGTTGATTTGTGATTTGATCAATTTCTGCCCAACTAGTAGTGTTATTTTCTTTCCCGACTTGCGCAGTCCTATTACAAAGTCATAACTAAATTCTTCGATTTCCATTATGGAATCCTTAATGGTTATAACAACCATACGGCCGTCTATGCAAAGTTTCCACCTGCTGATCGGCTAAACATCCTTCTACAAACGAGGCAATCTCGTTTCAGTCCATTCCAAAACGAAACTCTTTCCCAAGTCCTCATACATCGTTATACTCTCTGGGTGCGCTGTGTAAGGCGTATCGTGAGCCTCACTCTTGATATCGCTCTGCAATTCTTCGTCGCCGTCAGGAATACAAAGTCTATCTTTGTATAATAACGCATTATCTCGTGCTTCGGAATAATCATCTGGTTTATCCGTCCATATCTTAGTCGAAGTTTCTCCATCGACTCATCCTTCCTTTGAGCATTTATAATCTCTCTCGAAAGTCTGGTGTAGCTACGATTACTATTGTTCGACTTGATATCATTTTAGGTGTACTGTGCACATCTGAATCCCTCATCTCAATTTCTCGTATATGTGTTCTTCCTCGATGACGAGACACCTAAACTTACTCAAAGTCTTACTACTCAAGTCATCTGCTATGACATTTATTTTCCTAAATGGTAATTTGATACCATAATCATAATCCTTTACTATCTCGAGCCATCTTGTTTGCCTCATATTCAGTTCCTTCTGCTCGAAAAGGTATTTCATCTCGTGATCTGTGAAGATCTCAACCCTTACACCATAAAGATGGTGTCTCCAAATCTTTAATGCTTGCTCAACGGTTGCAAGTTCTAAATCGGGGTTAGGTACTCAATTTCGTGAGGTCGAAGTTATCGTGAAGCATAAGTTATCACCTTTTCATCTTACATCAACACACATCCAAAATCATTCTTCGAGGTTTCTTTATAACCCACGTATTCCTCGTTCGTTTCTGGGAGCTAATACTGGCTCTGTGGTTAATTTAAACGTTTGAAAGCTCTTTTCGTACTCATCCGTCTATATAAACTCGTTTCTTTTCTGTGGTAATTGCATTATAGGTCCAACTATTGTAGAAAATTCCTCGATGAATCTTCTATATTGACCGGCTAAAATTTAAGAAACATTCTGATAACATTGGGAGTCGTTAGTGACTTCCAATTTCATACTGCCTCCACCTTGGCAGGAATCAATTCCGGTACCTTCTGCCGCCACTATGTGTCCAAGGAACATCGTTTCCTTTAGCCAAAATTCGCATTTACTGAACTTGGCATAAAGTTTCTCAGCTCTCAGTGTTTCCAACACTATCCTCAGATGTTCTTCGTGCTTCTTCTCATTCTTGGAGTAAATGAGAATATCGTTGATGAATACTAAGACATTTTGTCTAATTATTGGTGGAAAACCCTACTCATGGGATCCATGAATACTACGGGGGCATTGGTCAAATCTAATGGTATAACCAAGAGTTCATAGTGACCAAATCTGGTTCGAAAGTAGTCTTAGGTACGTCCTCGGGTGAATTTTTTTTTTTTTTTAGCTGATGATATCCTGATCTCAAGTCTATCTTTGAGAAGACTCCTGTACCCGTGAGCTGATCAAAAGATCCTCTATTTTTGACAAAGGATATCTATTCTGAGGGTGATCGTGTCCAGCTCTCGATAATCTATACACATCCTCATTGTACATTTCTTCTTCCTAACAAATTGCACTGGTGCTTCCCAAAGTGAGACGCTTGGTTTGATGAAACCAAGGTCTAGCAACTCTCGCAATTGGATTTTGAGTTCCTCTAACTCCTCCGGTGCAAGCTCATAATAAATGGCGTTATTGGTAATAATCAATCCATCCCATGGATTTGATCTACGTTGAACATTTTCCTACGTTCCGATTGATTGCTATGATCTTAAGAAGATCCTAAGTTAAATTCCATGTTAAAGCGTAACTGAGGGGGTAACGATAATCTCTCCTAAGGCGTAGCTGTTTCCATTCCACGATTAGCGCGTTCTAGTCCTACTCCTAAAATGTTAACATGTGCTAACATTAAACGAATATGAAAACTCTGGTATGAAGCATTTATGACGATATCCAAAAAAAGTTCGTCCTATTCCTGCCAAATTTCCTTTACCTTTATATGTCTCTACTGTCTAGTCATGTAAGCCCTTCCATTTTACTGTTGCTGTGTCAGTTGTTGCTGTGGCTGGGCTTGGATTGCCTGCAATGGTTGGGGTTGACTATACTGATTTGGTTCTATCGTTTGAGACGGCTCTGGGCAATACCTCCTCATGTGCCCCATTTGCCCGTATTTTAAACAAACACCCTGCCCGTAGACAGACACCGGGGTGCGCCTTACTACAATTAGGACAAGTAGGAATATCTCGTTTTTGCTCTACCACTTGCAATGGTTCTGGGAATTTTCTTCTCGCATGTCCTTTCTGATGACATTAAACATCGTCAAAATTTGCTAGGCACTTCCCAAAGTGCATTTTGTTGTACTCAGGACAGGTAGGAACATTATTTCTCCTAGATTTTTTTTCTTTTGTCCTTGTGACTGACTCGTGGTTGGTTTCCTTCCCATTGTTCTGTTTGATTATTTCCTGGTCATGGTTTCCTGCCATGGTTGTTATCCTGGTTAGGCTATTGAAAGCCTTACTGTTTACCATTCTCATTTCCTTCTTCCATTTTCGTTTTCCTGTAAAAGTGTTCCTGTTATTGGGAAGATTCTGCGTTGAAGCCTGGGTTGGTGTTGATATGAAAACTGGAATCTTTCCTCGATCCGGCACCAATGCCTCTATCTCTAGGACTCGTCCTAGTAATTCTGTGTAGCTTAGTCCCTCTCAACTAGCTAATGCTACTCCCAATTTGTGTTTAAGTTCTCCTTGGAACTTCCTGGCTTTTCGTCTTCGGTTTCTATTTGGTTGGACGCACATTTTCCTATAATGCCTCCTTAAAATCATTCCACGAAATTTTGAGCCATTTGCTCCGTTGGCAAAACTTCTGTCTAGCCTTACACCAGTAGTTAGCTGGTCCAGCTAATTGAAACGCAACTCACGCGAGGCGCTCCCTATCGGTACATCTAAGAAGCTCAAAGATCCGTTTTATAGATCATACTCAAAACTCGGCGTCGTTGGGATTACTGGATCCATTTAAAAAAAAACGGGGGATTTCTCCTGAAGAATAAATCCTTAACGTTACGATGCCGTGGAGATGGTGAGAGTAAAAGGCTGCTGGGTGTTTTTGCTCTTTTCAGCCTCTATATTGTCTTTGACCTTTATCAGATCCTCTAGGACTATCGAATCCTCTCTGGTTGTTAACAACTCTTAACGACACTTCGGTACTATAGTAACAATAATTTTCGTCAGCTCTTTACTTCTAGACATTCCTTTACTCATTTGCCTCGTTTTCGAACTTAAACAAGTCGCGCAAAAGGATTTAGGGAAAACGTTATTATTAGCTCGATAATCTTTTTAACTTTTCAAGTTGAACGAAACTTTCGTTACTCAAGCTCATTTCACATTTTACCCCCCAAGGGTAAACTCAGCTCTAATAAACAGGTTCATTTAGCATTCTGAATTTAGTTACACGATTTAAAAGACTTTCTCGAGCTCAAAAACCCTCTCATGGGTCATATACATATATATATATATATATATATCGAAAGAATATTTTGTTTTGCCTTTATCAAGGACTTATACAAGAAAGTCTAGACTACAACGAGTCTAAGCTAGGCTAACTGCCTATCTGTGTACAGTGCAACCTGGTTGCATTACTGTACTACTGGAAGTACTAGAACGGAAATGGTTCATAGAATTTCGTATCCGTGGAGTACTACAAAGGAACTAGTTACTGATTCGACTATTTACAGTACTAAAAGGAACTACTACAACTGCTACTATGCGTTTACAATGCCCTACTCATCTCACTGCTGTCGGGCCCCACTGCCCTCTACGGCCTGCAAACCCTCGGAGTCCTACCGGATCCTCCTCCGGGTCCTTCCTCTGAGTCTGAGCCAAAGACGAGCTGTAGTGCCTCGTCAACCCTCAAAGCAGTGTCGTCTGTAAGTGAGTGGTGGTGGGGCTGGCACCTCTGAAACTGTCCTCCCTGAGTCGGACACTAAGTAGTCACAGCTGAGCTCAACTGTACGCTTCTTCAGGGGAAGAAGGTGCTCTGGACAGAACCGGACTCGAACTCCTTCCAGATCGGACCCTGGACGGTCCTGCCTCCATCTGTCCTCTGATTATCTCCCACTTCGCACAGATCTGTTCAAGTGGTCGGTGGAGTGGGTAACTCTAGCAAGGCAGCGAACTCTGTGTCTGTCTCTGGGCGCCATCGTTCCGTCTCAAACGGTCCTCTGACTCTAACACAAACGTCAGGTAAAAACGTGAAGATAATCCGAACAAAGCGGTTGTCTCTGCATCAATCTCTACTGATCCTGGCCCTGGAATCAACTCCTCGATCTGTGTATGAACTGGCGGCAACTTGGTGTAGCTACAGGTTTCTCGTAAGCCTCTAGTACTCTGTCTCTGCCTCTAACTCCTCGGAGTCCTCACTAGGTTCATAATCTATCAGAATCTCTAACCAGGTTGCCATCTCTGGGTCGTTACCGAACCATCCTAAGAAATACCATGCCCTGTCGTGTGCCCAACCACGCCATTCCTCTGGTAGTCGTCTAATCAGGTCGAATATAGTCTGACTCTCTGCAATAGTATACTGAACTAACTGTATGGTAGGCTGCTGAAAAGTAACTAATGATATGTCCTACGTCATGATTCGGGTTTGCCTCAAAATCTTGATACTCATCTAGTATCTGATCTGCCCAAGTACGCTGTGGTGGGGATTGACTCTCCTAAGCCGAGTCATCTCTGGAATCCATCCTACTATGTTTTTAAGAAACACGGATCAGTAACGGGTAAGATAACAACTTATCTTACGGAGAATCTCAAGTTACAATTTGAATATTCCTTATTCAATTGTAATGTCATCATCACTCAAACAAATAACTTATCTCATCGTCAAGCAATTTCACCGAGAATTGCACGCAATAATATATAGAAATAAAATTTTAAGATTTTATTTCCATTCCCTATCTCATTATCATTAATACATTTTCACGTTATTTCAAGCTCAAGGGAATTTTTTTTACGGCTCCTAATATTTAAAACAAAGTACGTCTACTTTGTTCATGTTACTCGTACGGGAGTAATATTCGTCTCCTTAAACCACTCATACCCTACTGAAAAGGTTTTGCTGGCGGGGCATAAGACCCAAATTACTGAGTTCATTATTATGTGGGTTGATCAGGTCCACATAACAGTCCCTCAATCACATGGAACTTCTGTCCCGTTCAATCATTCATTTCATACAAAAATTAATTTTTCCAAAATCGATTAGAAATTTCACGAAATGCAAACACATAAAAAGAAACTTTCGGAAACTTTTCAACTCGTAGCTCAGAATACTCAATATCTCGAGGAAGATACAAATTTTTAGCAAATCGAATACTCGAACGGTCCTAATAAGTAAAACAAAGTCAACTCCAATAGACTTTGTTCATGTCACTTACACGAAAGTAACATTCGGCTTTTCGTTTATTTTGATTCCCTTTATTCTGACCTCTTTAGCTCGACTATTTCTTTCTCATTTCGAAGCCAACGCTCTCGAACATTTACTCATTTCTTTCATTCACTGATACAGCATTAATTTAGCTCATCATTATTCGTTTCATTTCCTCGAAGGAAATTCATTTCGGCTCCTAATTTTAAAAACAAGAATTGGCCCCGCCGAGTCTTGTTCATATCACTATACGCACGTGACATTCGTCTGTAGAAGTCATTCTCGTTTCAGGATCTCTTCTCGAAATCATTTGGAATAATCATTTCTTAGAAAGTCTATGTTCTCAAGGAATAGGGAAGTCCTTAGAGTCATAGTCTACATTCTCAGTGAACCGGGAAAAATCTCTAGATCCAATCTAGGTTCTCGTGCCATCATACTTTTCATAATAAAGGAAATATTTGCGCTATAATTTCCTTTATTATGAAAAGTATGATGGCACGAGAACCTAGATTGGATCTAGAGATTTTTCCCGGTTCACTGAGAATGTAGACTATGACTCTAAGGACTTCCCTATTCCTTGAGAACATAGACTTTCTAAGAAATGATTATTCCAATGATTTCGAGAGAGATCCTGAAACGAGAATGACTTCTACAGACGAATGTCACGTGCGTATAGTGATATGAACAAGACTCGGCGGGGCCAATTCTTGTTTTTAAAATTAGGAGCCGAAATGAATTTCCTTCGAGGAAATGAAACGAATAATGATGAGCTAAATTAATCTGTATCAGTGAATGAAA
>JANLIY010000196.1:0-45819 GCA_029490685.1 Schizonepeta tenuifolia
CCAAAAAAATCAAATTTATATCATACATGAAGATAATTTTTCATGTATGATACATACACGAAGATAATTTCATGTATGCATCATACATGAAGTTAGGCTTCGTGTATGATTCAAATTTTTGCCGGAAAAATTAGCCGAAAATTGTCGCCGGAAATTTTTCGCCGGAAAAATTAGCCGGAAACATTTCACCGGAATTTTTTTAGCCGGATAATGTCGCCGGAAAATTTTGCCGGAAATTCATAGAAGAAATTAATCTTCGTGTATGATACAAATTAAATGCAATCTTCTTGTATACATGAAGGGCATAAAAGTCCTAAACAAACTCAAAAGGGTATTTTGAATTTTTTTAAAAAAAGAGCTATAATTTATCTTTTGTGTTTGAGAAGGGGTATTTTGAGTTTTTGCTCAAAAGAAAAAGGGTAAGGGAAATTGATCAATTTTTATAGTATGCTTTAATACAAAACGCCACTTCATGGTACGGTACATAATATGATATGAGGTGATGATATATGATATACTAGTGTGTAGCCCGTTGGACAGGTAATTACTTAACATTATAATTTTATATTTTTTTAAAATAACTTTATAAGTATTTTATAATATTGCAAAAATTAATTGAAAGAGTGTTACACCACTATATCAAATTACAGTATATAATAAATTGAGGGATAACGTTACTCAACATTTTTTATCCTAAAAATGTCATATAGGCATTTTTTTTCCTAAAAATGTGTCAATCTATATTGTAAAATTCAATTAAAATAAAGACTTTAATATCCCATAATAAAATTCTAACTACAACTTCTATCTAATTTTATTTTTACCAATATTTTTTATCGTCTCTATTATCATTGTAGTAGTCTATCTTTTAGACAAATATATTAGTATGTGATGATAAAATATTATACATTCTATGCAAATTAATTGAGTTTAAAAGTTCTTGTTTTAATATTAAGTTTCTAGTTGCATATACATTTGTTTGCACGTATTGTTACGTCTTTTTATTATTTTTTTTATCAATTGATTGTTATGGTTATTGCAATTTGCGACAAGTTTAACTGTGTTAATGTATTATAATTTAGATTTGAACTAATGCTCGGGTAATTAGGGTACCCTAATACCTTACCGTTTAGATAGCCCTAGTTAGTTTTAAGCTGCATTTGTTGACAAAGGCAAAAAGAGAAAAATGGAAAAAATAAAATAATTGATACTAAAATAATGGTATAATCAGTTAATTAAGAGCATACTATACTATACTATCTTCCGTGTGTGATTTAATTAACTTAAGTGGTGCATAGCATTTTTTTTTAAAATAAGTGTTATTGTTCATGACTTTAAATATTTATTAAATTTAATTAATTTTATTATGATTTATTAATTAGAAATAATATTTGATTTGATTTGGCTTGGCTTGGTCATGGTCAATTTTTATAGTAGTATTAATTTGGCCATGTAAATTGGAATCCATCATAATGTCAAAATCGGCCATATGTATATTGGAGTTGGGGGTGGGAATTGACCACTGTAGCGAAATAAGTTGGACGGCAAGTTTGCGATTTTGAATTGAAATGAAAGTTTCTAACCACTTTGGTGGCAGCAATGTTCACTTATACTTATAAAAGCCTTGCTCAGCTAAGAGTTCTTGTGTTTTTGAAAAAAAAAAAGATAAAGAGTTCTTGTTGTTCTTGTTATTCCACTTAAAGAGTTTAAGCATGTCCACTTCGACCGCCTCCGCTCCCGTTTGGCCACCGCAACCCATGTTCTGCGATATTCACCATATACAACTGGCGGTGTCGCCTTCGGGAACCCCCGGAATCCTTTCCGGCGATATTATGGATGCCCCATATGTGGGTGGAAGGACTGGTATGATCCCGAAATGCCTCCTTACCAAAAGAGATGTGTGGCTAACCTCATGGCAGAACTCAAAGCATGTGTGAAGAAGTTGAAGATATGTATGTTTGCTCTCCTTCTGGTCATTGCTTATCTCCTCTGCTCAGAGAAAATCAAAGCTAATGGTGTCCTGGAGCTCGAATTTGGCAATTAATTTTGATGTAGGTTGTTAACTCACTACTTGTAGTTTTAACTTGTATGTGTTGTGTTTTAATTTATTAAGTGAGCACCAGGTGTTTGTAAAATGTTTCTATCAATGGTTGTTCATTCAGTTGTTGTAGTTTAACTTGTAGGTGTTGTGTTTTAATTTATTATATGATGGTCTGTGTTTGTATTGATACCAGTATTGTTGTGAATGGATCATCTCGGCACAGTTGCAGTCTTTGAACATGGTTTTTTGTATAAATACTTGTGAATCACAAAATACTTGTGCAATCTGAATTGACCACAATTGCATATAAGAAAGAATGCATAATAATAATTCCATGAGAAAGTAAAAAATATCATTCGAAGTTTAGTTAACAAAATAGCCAAACTTGTAAGCAAACGGGCAAATTTAATCATTTCCAAACTCAAGAAGTCAAATTTGCAATAATCAAATAATGTCATTCTATAACCCTCCAGTTAAACAACTCTGCACAATATTCATCTCTTGATTGGGGAGCAAATCTCCAAGATGTCAAATACGATAACGGACTGCCTGAGATTAAACATTCCACAAACTTCAATGCGTAAATACCACAGTCATGTCTGTTTGGCTGCTGAGGAGTACCAGGGTTTTGTATAACATCCCACTGTCTTTCGGAGGTCCGTTGAAGTGCGTAACGTCTGCTTCAAGGCACAACCATCGCAGTCTTATTGACATTACCCTAAAATGCTCCTTCACTGTTTCCCACCTCATTTCCGAATTGCACATGGAATCAAAAACGACAATTTCCTGTTCGGGAATTCGAATCTGGTACGCAGCAAAATGATTCCCACTTATCAAAGCTATGCCGCAGACCTGATCAACATCTCTCCATGGCTTGCCATACGTCTCAGGTAATCCACCATTGGCATATTTCAAAAGAGCTGGCATGTTTGAGGTCATGTCATCAGCCTTAAGAAATTTATGGGATTCATGCAAGTGTTTGCGTTAGGGTTTATTATTATTGCATAGAGAATTAAAAAACTGGAGTTGCGAAAAAATATACCCAGGCATCACTGTCCACGAGAGTCCACCGATTAAGGAATAAGTATGGTTTGCTGTTGGCTTTGAAAAGCAACAAGTTCAGGATTGCATCACAATTCTGTAATAGTAATTAAAGTGTTACGAGCAAAACTTATATAAGTCAAATATAAGAATATCCACTTTGGGAATTTTTAATATAAAGAACATATTTACCTGTGTCGACAACCATTCTGTTTTTCTATACAATTTCTTAAGAAACCACTGACCTATCTTAAGATGGCATGCAATGCGCAGTTTGAAAGATCTGCAACACATGAGTTTAAAAAGTGGATAATACTCACCACCATTATATTTTAAAAACACAGGCAGAATGCATTATTGGCCAAAAAAACATTCCATACCTCTCACCTCATGGAGGATTTCCATACCACCTCTCCTCATTTCAGTTCTCTTCATTTGCTCAGTCCTCATTTCCTCAAAATACAAAAACAATTTGCTCACTTTCTCATTCAAACTGCTACAATAAGCCTCCAAGTTATTAAGTCTTGAAGTAATGACTTGCAAAGAATGACTATCCCATGTCTACAAAGGGAAAATAAATAATTATGGATGTAACAATAATGATTGAGATTAAAGAAAGTAAGGAAAATTATTAAAAAAAAAGAAGCTTACATGGTTGGCTGTTTTCATTGGTCTGGATTTTTCATGTACAGGCTCTTCATCATCTTGCAGTGCCGATTTCTCAGCCTCATCTTTTGCTACCTCCTCAACAGAAGAACACAATTTATAATTACCCTTCACTCGGGGTTTCTTTGAACATTCACCACTTCGAAGATTAAGTTTCCTCTTCCGTGGTTTCCTCTCCAGAACAGGAGAGTCTGGTTGACACATCAGTGCTTCAATGTCTTCCTCCAAGAATTGCTCGGCCTCTACAAATCTGGGGTGCTCTTCATCTGACATGATCAGAGGATGAAGCTGCCAAAGGAATGAGTTCAAACTATTATTCTTACCATAACATGAATTTATGCATCCTTAAACATAAATATTCTGTGCTTAAGATTATGATTACCACAGCAAGGCTAGCCGATCGTGAAAATAAATCATGCACTTTCTTGAATGTCCATGGTCCAGGTGCAGCCTTCCATCTGAGCACTCTTAGGTATATGTTTTCCCACCCCTCACTCCTCAAACCACAATTCTCACCCAATAATGGAAATATTTCATACATCCAGTATTGAAACACAAATAGGAATCCAAATATTTCATAATTTGGCCTCCCATCCGCTGTACTCACAAAATCATTCATCCTATCACAGGACAAAATAAACTCACGCACGAAGTAATTATAACTAACCAAGCCCCAAGGATACTGATTGAATTTCTCAATATCATCAACAATATGCAAGTAACGGATATCAAATTTCTTCTTCTCCATATCGCGGCATAATAGAACACCGTACACAAACAACAAATTTGCAAGCTTCAAACATAGTTCCCCACCCCCAGCACCACCAGGACTGTCTTTTTTAGCAGTAGCAAAAGTCCGTTTAATCACATTCATGGATAGAGATTTAATTCCAAGAAAATTGGTTTTATGAAGGTCAGAAGTCAAAGGAGCTTTCTGTATAGGACCAAATTTCAGTCCAGACATCAAGAAGTAATCACGTCGACTAAAATGAACCTCAGAATTGTTGAAATTGAAGACCAACACCCCTTTCCTTTGTTTCGATTTGTTCAACATTTGCATGCAGTCATAAAAAAGCTGACATTGAAAATTCTGGGGTGCATGTTGTAACCCAAGCAAGTGACCAAATGGACCATTTTGGAATTTTACAAGGTTCTCATTATCTAGCGTCTTGGTGATCAAATCAATCACTACTTGGGAGTGACACCTCGCAGACACATAGGCACCTACATATTAATAATGAAACAGAGCAACAATAGATTACCAAAATTTAGTATTACTCACTACTACAACCCTATAATGAAAGAGCAAAACTCTAATTCAGTTACTATAAGCAATACCGCAAATAAATTAATGCTAAAACTTATTCAAATCTGGAAAAGGAAAATACCTTCCCAAAAAATTGAATCTTCAAAACAACATCAACATTAATTCTCCGGAAAAAAATCAAACTAACAAGAACATACCTTTGGAATGCATATTGGCACAGAGACGATGAACTGAACTGTTGAGAGAAGGGTTCGCGACTTCCGCAAAGCTTGCCCAAAATAAACCAAAAATGTCAAGCAAAACCCTTTAATTGCAAAATTCAGGGAACAAAATTAAACGCCGAACGTGAATAAATTACCTGCATAAACTCGTAGTCTTCTTCTACAGCATTTTTACTTCTTCTACAAGTTCTTATGGCCTTCTCAGTGCTGGAATCGTCGTTCTCAAACTGAAATTTCTCAGAGAGTAGCGGGAAAGGGGAAGGCAATGCTTTGGTCAAGAAGAAGAGAAGTATTAAAAAAAATGAATTTTAAAGTGAAAAGAAAAAAGAACGGAGAAGTAACCCAACAGTGGGGTTTGCTTTGATTTGAATTGGGGCTTGGGCCACTTATCCTTATCTGGCGATGACCACTGGGTGCGGGCCATGTACGTTAAACCAACCAAGCCCAAAATTTTCTATTTTACCATGATAATTCAATTCAATTCAGCCAGCCCATCCCAGCCATGGCCACTTATCTTACCTGGCCATAATAGAAATTAGTTGAGACAGAACAGAACACACACGTCTTTCTCTTCAGTAGTTTCTTCTCTTCTCTTCTCTCTTCATAGTTTTTAGATTTAGAATTACATTATTTGACTCTCTCCAGTACTACTAGATAGACGAATCAGACCGTATTCCGTTGAATCAAAAGCCCAGGACTTGTGGAGGTAGAAGTCAAAGAGGGAAGGAAGGAAGGAGGAAGTTGGTCGCTCGAATTTTTCTTCACTTTTGTCAGAAAAAAAAAAGAAGTTTTCATTGATAATCCAGATTTTGCAGATGGAATGCAAAGAGTTAGGTACGCATATTTCATTAAATTCACTTGTAATTTCTATGACTTAATTGTTTTCTGCTTGTTTAGATCAATTAGTATTTGATTCGCCAGTCTAGATTGTGAAGTCAATTTAGGCCTTAGGGTTTCACTGTTTCCATGCGAAGTCAATTTTGTGGGAGAGACTATTCTTATGAATTCCTTTGATTTCGTAACTAACTTGTGCTTCTTACTTCGTCGTTGTCCATGTTTTCCAATTTCTTAATTTCTTAGGGTTTAGGATTTTATTAAGTGCATTATGTAATATGAATATGCTTGAACTTAATTGTCGGGGGCGAAGTCTGAATTTCATAATTCTGGTGATTGCGTTCTTTGTAGGAGCTTTTATATCAGCTAGGTGTCATCTAGCTGATGCCGTCAAGCTTATTGAAGATAACTTAGATAGTGACAATCTCGATCGGTTTAAGAAATCTTGCTTCGGGCATTTGATGGATCTGGGACACAAGAAATTGAACTTTCAACTTTAATTAATTTATTCAACTCTACTTAATAATTTTAGTGATATAAAGCGGTCTAAGAGTGTTCCTGTCTTCCAATTTAACAACCATATTATAGAGTTTAGCAAACAAGATTATTATGTCATGACCGGACTCCATTTCGGCGCTACTCGAAAACCCCTTATGCAGTCTGAGCTTGTTTTCTCCGTATTTGGTCAACGCGGCACCATTAAGTACGTTGATATCAAGGAGGCATTTGTAGATTCATGTGATGAAAAGCATGGTGGTGGAGACCGTTGTTTAAAACTTGCATTACTTGTTTTTTTATATGGTGTCCTTCTTCCTCGTGATAATATAGACAAGACTGTGGTCACGCGTTACCTACATATTGCCGATTCGATTGAAAAATTCAACAATTGGCCATGGGGAGAGATTAGTTATAATTATTTATGTGACGAGCTGTTTAAGTCATACGATCGCATGATGAAACAAATAGAAGCAGAATGCCAGCAGCCCGCAATTGATGTATTTGGCTTCCTGTTTGCATTACAAACATGGTTTTATGAGGTTTTGCCTTCAGTTTGTGAAAAAATAGCTGTCAGAGAACCTTCACTACTAGAAATTTGCGCATACATAACACACTATACATAACGGTTCTTAAGAAAACCGTTATATTTGTGCGTCTTCTTATCAGAGATAACGGTTCCTACGACAACCGTTATGTATGAGCGTGTCCTTATCCACAATTATAACGTTTCTTATGACAACCGTTATGTATGAGCGAGCCCTTATCCGCAATAATAACGGTTATTAATCAACTGTTACGTAACCGTTATGTATGAGTGTTACATTTCTTTTTCGTTTCTTTTCTTTTCATTTTTTTATTGCTTCCTTTATTTTTTGTTTTTTAAATTTCCTTTTTTTCTTTATTTATTTTCATTTATTCATAAATTAATAACAACTATTAGTTATTTTTTATCATTTTTTTAAATAAAGATAAAAAAAAAGAAGACAAGAAAGAGGTAAAAAAGTAACAAAGGAAAGAAATAAATGAAAAGAAAAAAGGAAAAAAAAACAAATTAAAATAAATAAATAAATAGGGGAAATAAACAAAAATAATAAATAGAAAAGAAAGAAAAATAAACAAGAAAAAAAAAGAAAAAAAAAAAAAAAGTAAAAAAAAAAAAAAAATAAAAAATAAAAAAAAAAAAAAAAGAAAAGAAAAAAAAAAAAAAAAAAAAAAAAAAAAAAAAAAAATAATTAAAATAAAAAAGGAAAAGAAGTTAGAATAAAAAAATAAAAAAACTCACCCAATTAGCAAGAATCGAACCCACTACCTTCAAGATAGGAGAGGCACCTCACCCACTCTACCAGCAAGGATAAGTTAAATACTTCTTCAGCTATTATATATATAAGTTCTCATAACCGGTTCCATTATATATTGCAGAAACCCCAAATTTTTCATTCTTCCCGCTTGCACACTCCATCGTTCCCGCTCAGTAAATCTCACCCACTCCGGCGAAGACTCGACACTGCTCCGCCACTCCGGCGAAAATCGGCGCTGCTCCGTCACTTCGGCGGAGACTTGGCACTGCTCCGCCACTCCGGCGAAACTCGGCGCTTCTCCACCACTCCGGCTGAGACTCGCGCGCTGCTCCGTCCCTCCGACTAAGACTCGGCACTTCTCCGCCACTCCGGCGAAACACGGCGCTGCTCCACCACTCCGACGGAGACTCGTCGCTACTCCGCCCCTCCGGCGAAGACTCGGCACTTCTCCGCCACTCCGGCGAAACTCGGCGCTGCTACACCACTCCGGCAAAGACTAGTTGTTGCTCCGCCCCTCCGACTAAGACTCGGGCTGCTCCGCCACTCCGGCACTCCGTCTCACTGCCATTAACTAGACCAAGTATTTCTTCTTTCATTGATTTTTGAAATTGCTTAGTTGAATGTTCTTTTAGTTGTTTTAGTTTTGATGAAATTAAGATTGTGATGTGAGGGTACTTTAGAATGCGCTATGACAGAGATATGGAAATGAAGAATGAGTAATTATTTTTCTGGATATTGAAGGGATTATTGAAAAACTAATGCAGAAAACTCGATACAGTGAAATTTTTACTTATCTTCAAGTTGTGTGTGATGTATATGATTACTTTGTCTAACTGCCTGAGTGCCTGAAGCAGATTATGTGGTTTAATTTGATTTTTTGTGTCACCTTTTGCACTTTCCAGCTCTTATATAGGGTATGGGGCTCCATTTGTAGTGATCGATATAATTAATTATATTGTTGCAAAATTTGATATAGTTCACTTTTAGTCTTGCTGGCCATGGCCATTTCTTTCTCGTATACAGTAGATCAGTATTTTTAATATGTTAGGAGTATATCTTTTATATTTGACGGGAGTATTGTTTGATCGAGCTAGATTGCCTTAATTCAAATATCTCATATTTTGTTTAATTGTTTTAACATTAATTAATCTCATCGTAAGTAGACTAGCTAGCTAGTATGTGAAGTGTTCATGTTCGAGTTTCGCCTTGTTCAGTAAGGCAATTATCCTAATAAGGATGTGATGCATGCGAACGAAGAAAATATGAGAGGTGAGAGAAGGATATGGGAGAAGCTAGGTAGGAAAAATAGATATTAAAAAAAATAGTGGAGTAATAAAAAAGAGGGTGAAGTTTCAAGAAATTTAGTTAAGTTTTTATATTTTATATTAAGTTTTATTGATCGATCTTTGTATGTGTGTGATGTATATAAATTATTTGATTTTTTGGTAATGGCTTAGGTATACAGGTGGTTAATTGTTCATTAACAAAATGGATAAATTATGGGTGACAATGAATAGATTATCACAAGAGTATGAGGCTGGGGTAGAGGCTTTTCTGAATTTTGCATTACAAAATGGCAGTGATGTTAATTCTATGTTGTGCCCCTGTGCTAGTTGTGCTAACACTAGTAAGAAAAAAGTTAATGTGGTAAAAGCACATCTGTTTTGCTATGGTATGGACTTGACATACAAGAAGTGGATATGGCATGGAGAAGGAAGGTCTTCGTCACAATTAACACATGATAGTAGTCCAGCTTGCCACACTACTGAAAGTTGTAGAGTTGATGAGCAAATAGATATGATTCAAGATGCATATGATGCATTCGAAGATAATCCAATTCATTTTCACACGTTGCTTGAAGATGCGAAAAAACCGCTGTATCCCAACTGTAGCAAGTTTACCAAACTTTATGTGACGGTAAAATTGTACAATTTGAAAGCAAAATATAGTTGGAGTTATGCAAGTTACGAACGGATACTGTAAAATATATGTTATCAATCCATTTTATTCATAGCTTGTGTTGTTGAAATTGGTGTAGTTTTGAGGCTTGTGCTATTGAAATTAGTGTAGTTTTGAGGTTTGTGTTGTTGAATTTAGCTTATGCACTGTGAAAATGTGTTTGCCAAGGTTAATAATAAGTGTTGTTTAAAGTCGTTTCATTTTTATATCCGTTGGTACATTAATATATATACTAACAAACATTTTACGTTTTATTGTAGAACTCGATTGGAACTCGATCAGCGCATCAGAAGGAATTGTGGCAGAAAGGGCTTAGCTTATGTAAGAAAAGTGTAAATTGAAGACATTAGCATTTTGACTAATTTTGATAATGTTTGGATGATAATACAATGTTTGGATGATTTAATATATGTGATCTTGTTTCGATGGTAAATATGTATCATTTTTTGTTTTAGATAATATTATTAATTATTGATTCATATTTCGAAATTAAAAAAGGGAAAAAAAATCTGAACGATGAATTCTTAACGGTTCAAAACCGTTATGTACATAATATCTAAAGATAACGGTCGGCAAGCGTTATTACAAACAAAGATAACGCATATTGATCAACACATATATAACACTATAAAATATATTTAATAACGGTTAGTAACGTTATGTATATTAACTTTTAATAACGGTTATAAAAACGTTATGTAATATATCTCAACCGTTATATATGAGAGACATACATAACGGTTAATAACCGTTATGTATGAGCGCACTTTTTATAACATATCTTTATATAACGGTCAAGTTTGCACATACATAACAGCTATTACCCGTTATGTATGAGAGAATTTCTAGTAGTGCTTCTTGGTCTTCTACTTTTCCTCGTGTATTACGATGGAAAAATAAGGGGGTATGGCGATATCCGAAAGTTAAGAAATTGTTGGAAGACCCTTACCTTGTTGTGGTAAGATTAAGCATAATTAAGCAATGTTTTATACAGTAATAAGTTGTTTGATTAAAACATTATTATGTAATGACTTGGTTTTATTCCATGTGTTTTGCAGAGGCCTATGGTTTTGTCAAGCTTGGAAAACTCCTTGCTTCCTCCCATTGCTATGTTTTTGGTGGAGGAGCCAGCATGCCCTTCCAATGTCCGAGAGAAAAAGAGAGTGGTTAAGAGGAAATTGTCGAATTGTTGTTGTGGTCCATTCTCTACTAAACCAGTTAAGAAAAAATATAGACTCCGTTCATTGGTGGAAGAGGGTGATGCTAGAGTAAATGAACATCTTCCTCCAATTCAGAAGAAATTGTTAGTCCGCGTGCAAAAGCTCGAACACACATGTGCCAACATAAGTGAGAAACTAGATTTGATTTGGGAATCCATGAAGGCTGCTCACACCACAAATGAGCATCAGGATGATGATGGTGGTTATAATTATGGTGAAGTTGTGTTACCAAAAAAACCAACTGTGGATGATTGTATGGATGTCGTGGTTGATAGTGATACACATTGTGTGGGCGACAATAAAGTTGCCTTGGCTGTTGATATTAAGGTTAAAGAAACTTTTGGTATGGATGATGATGATGATCATCAAGATGATGATGATGGTGACGATAATGATGATGAAGCTGTTTTACCAAAAAAAACAACTCTTGATGATCGTAAGGATGCTGTGGTGGTTGATAGTGATACACATTGTGTGGGCGACGATAAAGGTGTCGTGGTTGTTGATACTGCAGTTAAAGAAACTTTTTGTATTGATGCTAATGTTGATGCAGCTGTGTTAAAACAAAAACAAAGTCCAGATGATTTGAAACAAACGTTTGACACATGGCAATGGTGGTTTATGGATGAAAATATATATTCATCGATGGTTGAATAATTTTTTTTGTAGTGAATTAACTATTTTTTTGTTTGAATTGGTGATAATGAGTTGTTTATATTAAGATCTAAATGAATGTTGGAATAACTTTTTAATGCATTATCCAATGTTTGTTCATATTAAGATCTAAATGAATGAATGTTGGAATAACTTTTTAATGCATTATCCAATGTTTGTTCATCCTAACAGTAAGAAATTAAGATTGGATGGTTGCTTCGTTTGAGCATCAACTTGATTTTTATTTTTTATCTTATTTTTATTTTTGTGTTTATGTAGTGTGACGCCGTTTTTCGCTAAACGACTATGATTTTTGCTGTATTTGAATCGGAATTACATAGACGAGATATGGGACTATTAATCAATTTTCTTTTATTTTTGTCATTGCTGGTTGAAGTAATCGGCGAATCCTGGTCGGAATTGAATACATAAGGTAGTCGACTTATTCCATGATCTTTCATTTCTTGTCGGATTAATTATCAACTTTTCTGTAATGAATTGGGAAAAAAATCCCAGACATATTAACAACTAGAGGTAGTGCGAGAAAATTTAGTAAGGTTTCATGTGTTGTAGGAGAGAATAATGACCAAAAACGAAAAATGACTATATTAGTAGACCTTTCAAAATACAATACTATATCAGTCTAAATATGTTGGACAGAGATTATTATGCAAACCTCAACAGTAACATCAGCATGACAACTCTTCCTTTTTGGTTTCGATTTCATACTCCTCTTTTTTTTATTCTCTTTGTTTCTTCATTCCCCATCTCGCAAATACAGTCCGTCGTCACGAACACCTGATCCAGTTGAAGAAGATGAGTAGCCGCCACCAGAACACGTAAAAATTTGACCGCCCCTTTGTGATTTCGAGTAGCCCTCAACAATCTTAATATGTGACCGCTAATTTCTGTATGAATTTATGAATTACCGAATAATCTTGATTTCGAGTAGCCCTCAACAATCTCAACAATTTATGAATTACCGAATAATTTTGATTTTGCGCCGTGATTAACTGATTGATGGTGAATTTTACGAAATTGTTAATTTTTCTTCTTCTTCAACCAACCAATACTTAGCTGGCCCACATAAAATATTAAATCAAAAATTGCATATTACAAACGGGAGTTAAATTTCCGTCACGAATTGGGTTCGATAAATTGTTAATAATCATTTTTATTAGGCTTAATCAGGATTTACTAATATTTTCAATTTTCACATTTTTAGCTAATAATTTAACATATTGATTATTTATATCATAATTAACTTTTTCTAAAAAAACACGAAAAGTAAAATAATTAAATTAAAACTTGCACATCACATCACAACACAGCTCCTCTTGTAGAAACGGAACGGCGTCGTTCCTGATTTGCATAAATTCAAACCATTCGAATTAAATTGAGCCCTAGTACCGCAATCCAAATAGAAATCGGGAGGTGAGAGGATAAAAGTTGTAGAGACGAAGGCGACTGAGGGGAATTCATGGCTAGTTCAAGCGCATCGGACAATTCGGTCCAAATTATGAATCCCCCAAGGTTGTTGAAGACGCCCAGGTGGTTGAATCGGCCCATATTTTGCAAATGTGGAATCGCAAAGTTCGAGACTTCGCATACCCCGCAGGATCCCGAGAGGCGCTACTATTGTTGTCATTGCATAGGGGTGGGTATTTCTGTCGTGTAATTAAGATCAGGATTCTTTGTTTTGCTTTTATTTTTTTGCCCTAATTTTTGCACTAATTTTTGCCCTAATTATTGCCCTAAGTCAAGTGATCAATGTGGAATGTGGGACTGGTTTGATGCTGAACTGTCGGACTATTACAAACAATGTTGGCATAATATGAAGCTTGAGCTGGAACAACAGGTGAGACATCTCAACGCAGCAAATAAGGCTCTTGAAGAGCTGCAGTCCACCAATGAGGAACTACATGCTATTATTGATACTCAGCAATTGAATATTAAGGCTCAGCAGTTGAAGTTAGGGGTTTTCAAGTTCCTATTTGCCTTTGTGGCATTGATGTGTGTTTTTATTTTTGTGAAGTAGATGGCTACTAGATGCAGTGGATTAGTGTAGCATTGAAGATTAGGGCTCAGCAGTTTAAGATCATGATTTCTATGCTATGTTTATTATCTACTTGTCCATTACATTAATTAGATAGAAGTTCATGATCTTGCTTATTTCCACAGAATATTTGAGCTTCATGATCATGGACATGCTCCAATTAACTAACTAACATTTGAATTTGATGATGAAGAAGCACACATACATGACATTCAACAAATAATCATTCGAGCTTCAAACTGTCCCTACAAAATAATATAGATGCATCCTCACAGCACATCAACCATTAGCTGCATCTCACAGCTTCAACATATTACGGATGCATCTCTAAACTAAACAGTAATGTAAATCAAGTACTTGTTTAGACATATTGACAAAATAGGATTCTGAGATCCTCCAAATCAAGTTTTTCACATCCAGTTTTTCAAAAGATAGATTGTATCCCTCAATCTCAAGGAGCGGCTAAAGGAGCAGCTTCGGGGACGTCTACTGGTGGCTCGTCGAGCGCTGCTGCTACTCCATACGCATGGAGCATAACACAGTACTCACGCCTATATTGTGTAGCACATCTTCAATCCAGCCGAAGTTGCAAAGGGACTCCACGTATTTGGTAGAGAGAACTCCACAATTGACTACATCAACTTGTGGAAGCAAGTCCCTTGATAGCACAACCTCTCAGTAATCACGCAGAGGATTCGTCTCGTCCCACCCCTTCCTTTCCCACAGCCTCTCCTCCCGAAGGAGAGTTGGAAGGTGACCGCTCAAGGTAATGAAGGGTGGAGAAATATCATCCCATCCCAAAAACATAGAGTCATAGACAATAACCCGCTGCTTCCGTAAATTCAGCTCGTAAGCCACCCAATGATTGCCTTTAACGTGCCCAATGCCGAACACCTTCTCAGCCCAACGCCAGCTGCTACCGCATAGAAGCGGGTAGTGTCCTCGAATGTAGGGGCCAAGGGCACCCCTTGCAACATCGATGTCCCCATTGATCATACCATCCTGCCAAAATTAAATAAAAACATAGCTTCAGCTCTCCACCCACTGCTTATACAGATGATGATTCACCCAAGTAAAGGAAAATAGGGAATGGAATGTACAAAATAGATAAACCAAATAAACTTTGGCCTAGTTATTTTATCCATATTCATTAAAACACTTACCCAGCAAAAGTACTCAAGAATTGACCAGTCACGCATGTATACACCGCGATCGATGTCAAATTTCACCGCAAAGTAATTAAGAAGAACATCGATGTGCTGCATGGAAAAATAAGTGAAGATTATAACATGCAGCAGAAAATGTGACAAATTATCATGATTGATATATATACCCCTTCGTGGAGGCGTATGCTTGGACTCCATAGCTCATCAAACCAGTTGACGTTGCCAAATCTCACAATTTCACATGGCAACCGCATAGTCAGAGGCCTAAATGATTAAGAGGTCACGAACACTTATTCACACTTCAAGACTATATGTATATAGATATTTGAAATAAGGGTTTATGTGTAGACAGTTAATTTCAAATATCAACATTGATCCAGTGCAATATTTCAAAGAAATTGAACATACGGTTGGCCATTTCTAGCACTTTCCAGCCATTGCAGAAATAGGCCAGCATCCATCTCTAGGGGGAAAGCTGATGCTTGAGGGTCCATGGCACAAGGGTTGAATTTCCGAGCTTCGAGGGGGCTGCCCTTTATCCCTATGATTTCACAATCAGTCTGCGAAGCACAGTCTCGTCCCAATTTAGACTGAATAATGTGCTGAGACTGTATAATCTGCAGCAACATTTCCTCATGTTGTGCCAGCTGAGCACGCACATCAGCAATCATGCTCATGCTTTCACTCTCCTGTTAATACATATGATTCTCCGATTAATTTACCAGAACAACCTAAATAATTACAAGCTACAAAACAGACAAAAAAGCTTCATAACTGAGGAGATTTTTCCTTAGGCATCTCTTCTAAACCGTAAAATTCATCTCTAAACTGTGATACATAAATAAAGAAACAAACAAAACAGACATGAGACAAAAAAATAAAAAACCAAGGAACGAGTTTCACCTTTTGTTTATCGGCGCTAGCGACGGATGAAGATGGTGACTTGTTGAGCGGTTGGGTTAACGTCCATGGAAATTTTCCGTCGAAGCGACGACTGGCCACTTCCTTTCTTGAGAGTTGTTTAAACGGTCTTCTCTTGTTCACTCTGGCCCGCCGAATCTCCATCAGATCAGGAGTAGGCTTCATATCATCGTCGAAGAGACGACGTGCTTTCAGGCAGTGAGTCTTGTGGATTCTTCGGCAGGGCTCAGTCACGAAAGGCTTACCTTTCTCAGGCGGAGTCACCCGCAAAGGAGAGCAGTGGGAGGAAGATGATGCCTCCTTTCTTTTGCTTTTGCGTCGGTTGTCGTTCACCTTATCCATTTTCGGTGCAATGTAAATGTGAGGGAGAAGAAGAACTGAAGAAGACAATAGCGTACAATATTATAGAAGAGATAGTAGTTGGGGTATATTTGTCCAGAAAAAAAAAGATTGAATCTTAGATCAAATTCTTCAATCTTTGCCTTATTACTCTCCATATATGGATAAAAATTGAATGGCGATAAAGATATAGAGATATCTATCTTTGATCTATAAGATCTTATACAGTCGAAACGTTGAAAGTTCATTCTTCGAACGGATTCTGCAAATCGAGTACTGGACGATGAAGAATAAATTTGAAATAAAAAAAGACTTGACCCTCCAAGGGTCATGTGATCCCCTCACGTGCACATATCGGTCAAAACTAGTGAAAACTTCCAATATCGTTGACTAAGCCCACGTTTTGTCTTGCCACGTGGCGGCCATCCGCTGCTCGACTCAATCACACTCGACCTAGCATTGACTTAGCCAGTATTATGGCTATGTAGATATTGCAACCACCCAATGTGGCACCACTTTGCTTAATCTAGTGACATGTGTCAATGACTTTTTGCATAAAGAAGTAATTCAATAATAAATTGGACAAATCATGGTTGGGCTTCTTCCCAATGTTCATCATTGTTCTATGTTGATATACACTATTCATGTCAATAATAAAGTAGTTGGTACACGTTCAGATTTTTTGCCTCCTTTTTTGTATTTTATTTAGTTGGGCTATACACAGTTGTATTACTTAAAACTTCTTCGTTTAGCAACATTTTTTCATTAATTAACAAATATGCATTGTGGGCTTAAATGAATAACACAAATAGAAAAAAGCATTGGGAATTAGTCCTGATTATAATATTTAGATTAATTTTAAATACAGCTCCTAATATAAATATTTAGATTAATTTTTAATTTAATACATTCATTAATCTGAAGTTGGGAGATAGCTCCAAATCCAAAACTAATAAAAAATTATTAATTCAGGGACATAAAATGATTTTTAGGGGGAAAACGATATAAACAATAATTTGACGTTAAATGGGAAAATAAATTGAAATTAAGGATGAACACTTGAGAGAAAGAGAAAGTGACGACGAGAAGGCTCGTTAACAAGCATTGAACAAGAATAAATAAATTTTAGGTGGGTCCCACATGGGGAACAATGAATACAAAATAGGTGTATAAGAGAACAGTGCCATAACCTTAACATAGTTTATTTTTAATAATGTCTTAGATTTCTTTTTCACTTTCTTTTATTTTTATTTTTTTTTGTTATCATTTTTTAATATACTACAATTAACTATGAAAGAATTTTCAAACTAACATTTCTTAGATAATTTGTTTTTAAATTTTAGCACTTTTTATAAATTCTTTAAATTTTAGCACTTTTTGACTTTTTTGTCCTTCCATCATTTATTTAGTAACAAAAAAAAAATTTGTAACTGAACTAAAAAAAAAAACATTCCATCACCCCAACCCCACCGCCGCCGCCGTACCACAACTGTCGCCGTCGCTGCGGCCACAAATTTTTTGTGAAGTCAGAAAAAAAAAATTTGTAAATTCACAAAAAAAAATGGAAAAAATTGTGATTGAATAAAAAAAAATATTCCACCACCACTTTTCCACCTCCGTCGTCGTGCCGCCTCCACTGTCGTCGGCGGTCACAAAAAAAAATTTGTGACTAAAAAAAAAAACTTCAACCACCACTTTTCCGCCACCGCTGCCATGCCACCACCGCCGCCGTCGTGCCGCTGCCACTATCGCCAGCGGCCACAAATTATTTTACATGCTTTTTGTGAAATCACAAAATAAAATTGAAAATTTTGTGAAGTTACAAAAAAAATTGAAAAATTTTGTGAAGTCACAAAAAAAAGGAAAAAAAATTGAGACGTCACACAAGAAAATTGGCAAAATTTGTGAGTACACACAAAAAAAATTGGAAGGTCCAGCCGCCTTCCATCTGCGCTCCCATTAAACCAACCAACAATCAAAATACAAATTTGAGGTGAAAATACCAAATTAAATTACAGTCATCTCCACCAACTCCTAATTAAACTACTACTACTACCGATTGGTCCAAAACAAATCAAAATATTGTAAATACATACCGATTCGGCAATTCTCATCCCAAATCAAATAATAAATTAATCAAATACTCCCTCCATCCAGTTTATGTCTACCTACTTACCCCTTTTTTTCTGTCCAAATTATGTCTACCTAGTTTAACTCATTTACACATACACCCTCATCCCTTCACAATATTTACCACCAATTGCCACTCTGGACCCATAACTAACACCAAACCCAATCTAATTAAAAACCTAATTAAATCACTAATTAAATCCAACCCAATTACACCCACCCCAGCCCAAATTAACAACACCCACCCCCAAACCCAATATACTCGATTCTCTTTATCCCCAATTCACTCTGTAACCCTAGACACTCTCATTTCCCTCTCGACGCCGCAGCTCGCTCTCACTCTTCTCCCAAACCCTAGACAGCGCAGCTCACTCGATCTCCATGAAATCTTCATCTCCTCCATCGTCTTTGTGGGAGGAATTACCGCGCCCAGAAGGGTACGAAACTCCCCCTTCTCCACGGATTGGGAGATGAATCCGTCTGATGTTTCTGATCTACCTCGCCCATATGGGTACGAATCCTCCACAATCTCCCCAAAATCGGAGATGATGTGCGATGAATCTCTCTCTGAGATGCCTTTGGTGACCGGCGGCTCTGAGATGCCGATGACGACCAGCGGCGATGATGCTGTGTCTGATGCCGTCCCGCTCGGTAACTCTGAGATGCTGATGACCACCGGCGGCGAAGAATCTCTCTTTGATGTGGTCCCGCTCGGTAACTCTGACATGCCGGTGTCTGCTTTGGAGATGTCCTTCCCTCGTGGTGCATTCATGACAGCCGCCCTCTATCTATATCAACTCCACTACTTAGCCAACGAAAAATGGAAAATTCATGATGAATCTGAATCGGATTTGCCCGGTTCTCTGTAACTGTATATCAGGTTATTCATTTCTTATTTTTGGAGGATGGCTGGTGATGCCTTAGTTATGATTTTGCTGCCTTATTTGATGCTTGTTGTTGTGCATATGATGCAAATGGTATGATTGTTGATGCTTTATGATAATGTGCATATGACATTTGATGCCTTGTGATTTTGCTGCCTTAACATTGGCTTGTTGCTGTGCATATGATGCAAACTGCTCTCTGTTGATGCTTTATGAATGTTGTACAGAGATTACTCTTGATTTGATGCCTTAACTATGATTTTATGCTTTATGTTGCTGGTGCTTCATGATGATACTACTTGAACTGAAATGCATCTAGATACTACTCTTCATCTTTGCCTTTAATTGATGCCACCACTAGGTGATTACATCCCTAGTTTAGGAGGCACTAATTAGAGGCTTGAATGCTAAGTCCAATGATGAAAATGTGCTTGCTGAGACAACTTGATCTGATTTGATGCTATGCTTCCTGTTTGTAACCATATCCCTAATTGTAATGCAAATATGAGGAACTGTACAAAATGAGGAACTGAAATATTGCAACAAATTGTTTTTGTTTACATTCCAAACAATTCAAAAAACAAAAACAGTCACATTGTTTGTTCCTGTAAACCATATGCACACACCCCTGTGCTCTTGCTTGCCTTCAGTCCTCTATATGTGCTTGCTCCCAATGCGTTTGCTATTTCATCTAGATTGTAGAATCTGTCTTCTACATTTCCATGCAAGTTTAAGTACTCCAATGTTGGCTCTAACAAGTTCTTCATCAACTTCAATAACCTGTGGTAGCACCCCTTGCCTTTGCATGCTATCTTTGCCCATATGAGGAATTTTGTAGTTGTTACCATCCCTTCACCCTCATTATCTCTTCATAGCAGCTTTGCAGTGTAAGGAATATTTTGTTTAACTTGTCTGCCTGGGTAATTCCCATATGCTTCCTTGACGAGGCTGTCGTTCGCACTCTCAAAATGAATTTGTATCCTATCCTCACAGCTATATAGTTAGCAAGTAAGTACAAGGTCGATCCACAAGGAGTTGAATGTTACTATCTCTTGAAACCTCCTCCACCCTGTTCAGAAAAGTTGGTTTTGCTATCTTGGTCCTAGGGCTCTCTTGCCCAATTCGAGAACTCAATAAAACACTAAAAAGTAAACAAAGAACTTGATCAATAATAAAAAGGACTTGGTCTGGATCTAGGACATCGTTAAGTGAAAACTCTAGCTTGGTCATTAGTGCAAATATATTCATCACATGCATGCATCGTTAGTTATAGGACTTGAATGCCGAGATCCCTTTTTACTCGTCACGCTCTCAACAAACCCTTCCCTTACCAATCCTTACTTAATTCGGCGACGCTCCGCCGGCTCCCTACCTTGGGCAATACCTCTGTCGGAGTCATCGTTCAGGTTTCTTGCCCAAGGTGCATTTATCTCTAGAAAAGCCTAACAAGGAATCATCACGTCTAGCCCAATAGGGGTAGACACCTTCCTCTAATGTTAATCGATCTAAATCAAGGAGATGTTGGAAAACACTCCTACTCCCCAATTGATTGGTGATCTAATATTTCCTAAAGTGATTAACGGCCTATTAATCCCCTATTCGTATTATATCTCATATTAGAACAAGCTCATTAACATTATGGGCAACACATGCTTGCAACTATCTTAGCACAATTTAGACCTCTCAAGCATTGGTTAACCACTTAACTCGTCTTGCCCAGACCAAGTATAAAAACTTAGCTAGACATAATCATAAAATAACAAACACATGAATTGAAGAACATAATAAACACTATATCAAAACTCACGTAGTCTGTGCAGCAAAATAAACTCAGCCAAAAGTGTCGATCAACAAAGCATGAAATAAAGTATGCCCTTAGGACTTGTTTTTCTCCTCACCAACTCTCGAATAATTACAGGGAAATAAAGCATAAAGACGGCGTATCATGCAGCAGCAGGGCTTCAATATTTATAGGAGAGTGCTTAGGGTTTGGGCCCCCTAGTCTTTAACATGGAAAGAATCCACGAGCTACCTTAGGATGCAAGTAATACTTGACAAGCTCGACCCCAACAAGGAAAGTCACATCTATATCCAAGAGATCCCTTGCGGATCCTAAATCTAGTCGGATAAGGAAAGATATTTAAGTTAGATCATCTTTTCCTTATCCTTCTAGACCTAGGAGAGAAACTTCGCCTGTTGACCACGGCACTACCTCCTATCTGTCTTGGCCAATATGGTTCTCCATGACCTGCTTCCAGAAATGCTGCTTCTTTTCCTTGTTTGCCCAACTTCCACCTACAAGGCAGCAGACATCCTCCTGCCCAATATATGTCCTCCCAGACATAGAAACAAGACAAAAACATACACACAAAGACTCGATCTAAACTACCTAAAACAAGCACTAGAAAGACATGAAATATGGACTCTTCATTCCTTCACATTATGCAGCAATTCATCACATTGTTAGCTGGTTTCTGATCTTTGAGTGATTGAATGCTTCTAAAAAACCGAGATCATTCACATTAGTGTTTGGACTGTTTGGAGGTTGGCAAATTAGTTCGAAATGGAATCTATCTGATCTTGCAATAGCTTGAAAGTCTGGATCACTATCTAGAATGTGGGGTTTGGCATTATCTTGCTGGATGTATATGTGTTTGCTTAGACAAGATGGCCACTTAGCTTTTATGATTGGCACCGTCTGCATATAAGTGAGCAACTTGATGTTTAAATTCATGATACTACACTTAATTCAAATTGATGCAAATGACGCTCTCTGCTTTTGGTGATGCAAATGATGCTCTCTGTTTTTTCTGTCCAAATTATGCTCTCTGATTCATATGTTTATGATGCAAACTGCTCTCTGATTCCAGATGGTATGATTCATATGTTGATATGATGCATATTTGTTGCTGCAAATTCAGATACTACACTTGATTCTTGTGCATGCAAATGATGCAAATTGTGTCTGCTGATGCAGTGATTGCTATGCTTCCATATGCAGTTTTATATGATTGCACACATGCATGTTGGTTGCTGCAAATTCAGATACTATACTTGATTCTCATAGCTGCAAATAACTTGATTTAGTAGTTGCTCTTTCACATCTTGCTCGTGTAACTTGATTCATTGCTTTGGTCTCAATTGTGCCCTTGGGTCTGTTCTTTGATGCTCTCTGAGTTGCCTCCTCTGTGATGAATGGAATATTCCAAATTTACCATCAACTATGACTCCATCTCTATCTATGATTGGCCTTGAAACTGCAGAGTTGAAACATGATTTTTTTGGATGAATCGCTTGGAACTTGAATGTCCTATGTGGCTCCACTTCATCTGCATCAAGGGTAGTATCTATCTTTGGTTTTTGAGAGGTAAAACCATTTCTCATCTATATGTACTGTGTTGTACATGGTCTGAAACTTGACTTTTCCACCCTCAATGATGTTTCCTAGTTGTCTAAGACTCCAATTCAGTCTGCACAACATGTTTTGGGGGGTAAGAAATGGTCTAATAGCATTGGTATGTGGTTTGAGCTTGCTCTCTTTCAACCAGATATGAACTTGGCTCTTACTTACACCAAGATGTGATGACATAACCCTCAATTCTCTGCAGGACTGAGAGGTTTTTTACTTTTTTGGCATCATATGGCTTCGTTTTCCTATGCACTGACCCCCTTTTCATGTTTTTAACTGAAATAGGAAGCCCCATGGCTTGCTGTGCAGCTGCCCTACTCCAAATAGTCCAGATTGTCTTCAATGAAAGGTGGAACTCGTCTGCAGCAGCCTTTTTTGCTCCATAATCCAGTTTTCCAGCTTTGCTGCGTTGAAGAAGGAAATGAGCTACGCTGTTTTGTTGTTGATCAGTGAGATCCCTTCTTGCTGTTTTTCTCTCTCTCATTTCTGCTTCCTATTTGTAGTGTATAGTTTTGGCTGTAATGAATGCTGGATTCTGCATTCAATAGGTGTATTTATGGAGGATTTAGGAGGGTAGTATATTAGATTCAAAATTCCCTCCAATTTTTTGGATCACATCATTGTACTTATATTGATTGTTTATTGAATGAAATCAGATTTGGCTCCTTAATTTGCCTCCAAATTTCATCACCTGTTTGGCTTCCATTTTTTGTTTTCGAATCCTGATGCATGGGTTTCAATACAGCATTTTTTGGATGTTTTTTTTATTTAAGGCTGTGCAGAAAAAACAACATTGTCCATAAAATACAGTAAATACACACTGTAAAAAAATTCGACTAATTAAAAATTCGACTAAGTACGCGTATTATTGTGAATGAAGGGAATTAATCACTACACAACTAAACCCTTTGCAGCTTTTCTTAATCAAAAATTAACAACCTAAAAGCATTGATTAACACTACCCCTCAAAACACATTTATTCCTTCTCTCTCCTACTTTATCAATTTTCTTAAAACCTGTGCCACACCCCAACTAGGTAGAGATAAACTTGGACGGAGGGAGTATAATCTAAATCTCCCAAATCCCTAATTTTTATTCAGACCACACGTCTGCATTTGAGCAAGACATGATGAAATATCGAACCTTCGAATTGGCGGAAGAGGCAGTGGCAGCGGAGCTGCGGAGGGGTGCGAGGCGAAGGACGTGGACGTTGGCGAGGCCCGGCTGACGATCGCCGGAGAGGTCTGTCGAGTCGCGACTCAGAGAAGTGAGAATAGAGAGAAAGAGGCCGTCGCGATCCGACGTCAATAGAACCTCCTCAGATCGAAGCCCGGCGTTGCCGACCAGATCGAAGCCCGAGCGTCGGCGACCAGATCGAACGCCTGGCGTCGCAATCCACCAGTCGGAGCCATCGAAGAACCTCCTTAGAGTCGTCGATTTCGAGGATTTCCACGATCCGACGGTGGAGATCAACCTCAAGCCCTCAAGCCCCTCAGCCCCCTCCGCCGACGCCGCCATCGTTGTCGACGGCTCCGTCAAAGGCCTGGTCCTCCTCCGCGACGCCAATTACAAGCGCGAGGCTCTGTACATGTGCAATCCTCTCACGCGTGAGTGCATCGAGCTTGCAAACCCTAACCAGATTGTTTCGTTACCCTAGCGTGGTGACGCACGGATTCGGCATGACGAAGAGTGAGAAATTCAAGGTCGTGAGAATCTATCAGGTGAGAGAAATTGACGGTAGGAGCCGGTGAGGCCACGGATCAGCTTCTTGTTAACGTCGCCTAGCGGAATCTCCGCAGGTCACAAACCGCTCGACGGCGGAGAGAGAAGGAGAGAGAGAAATGTGAGAAAGACGTGAAATTACAAAAATGTTACAGATGAAATGAAAAGGTGAGGATAAGATGGGAATTATAAAATGTATTTGAGGGTATAAAAGAGACAAAGTTCTAAATTTTAAAAAAATTATAAAGGGTGCTAGATTTTAAATAACTATAAGAAAAGTGCTATTTTGGAGGAATTTCTCATTAACTATTATAATTATTTTTTTCATCGTTTTTTATCTTTGTAAGAAAATATTTGTTCCAATAATATTTTGTTAATCCAATGAGTATTTCCTTTTTACTTTTTACCTCTCTTTTTAAATTATATTCTTTTTTTTTCTTTTAAACTTATTAAAAAATTACATTTATATTCTACAAGTTCTCGTGAATAAAAATAACATTTGTCGTGAAGAAAAATAATTTTTTTAAACATTACTTTGCTTAATGTCAATAATTATCTTTTCATACGACAATAATTATTTGATCAAATAACTAAAAGTACATATTCTCGTGAACAAAAATAAATATTATTGTGAAGGAATGTAATATTTTTGAAATATTACTTTTTTATATTAATAATTACTTTTCCTTACGACAATCATTACTTGACTGAATAATTTAAAGTACAAGTTGTCGTGCACAAAAGTAAATATTGTTGTCGTGCACAAAAGTTGACCGTCAATGATTACTTTTCATCACGACAATAATTATTTGATCAAAAAACTTAAAGTACAAATTGTTGTAAATAAAAGTAAACATTTGTCGTTGAGAAAAGTAATGATGGTCAAACATTACCTTTCTTCATATCAATAATCATTTTTCATCTCGAAAATAATTACTTGAACAAATAACTAAAAGTACAATTTGTCGTGAATTAAAGTAAACATTATCATTAAGAAAAGTAATAATTACTTTTCTGACGACAATACTAACTATGGATGACAATAGTACCCGTATACCCGATTAGCCGCGGGTACCCGCCCCTAATGGGCCGGGTAAGGAGATGAGATTTCGGAGGCGGGGTCGGAGGCGGGTACGGAGCAATATACCCGAGTCGGGTTCAGGTTGGGTTCGGGGTTATATATACCCGCCCTGAATCCGCCCCGATTATACCTCATCAATTAAATAAATATTTTAATATTATATTTATTACCTTTTCAAATAGAATTTTGTGTTACTGCTGTAATGTTCATGTTGAAACTTCATAGAGTTTTTGTTAGAAGAAAAATTTGAGTTTTAATTATGAAATTTATAAATAAAATGCTCGTTGTATAAGAAAATATTGCAAAATAAATAAATTTGTGGTATCCGATGGGTACCCGTCCCCCACTGGGTAATCCTCGCCCCGAACCCGTGCCGATATTAATGGGGATGGAGGCGGGTATGGGGATGAAGTTTTGAGGCGCGTATGGGAATGGAAAAGTAATCCCCGCCCCATACCCGCCTCGTTGCCATCCCTAATAATAACTTGACCAAATAAGTAAAAATACAATTTTGTCGTGAATAAAAGTAAACACTGTCGTTTTTTTGTTCTTTTTTAGGAAATAGTAAACAATGTTGTTAAGAAAAGTAATTGTTGTGAAACATTACCTTTCTTTATATCAATAATTACTTTTTATCATGACAATAATTACTTGACAAAATAGCTAAAAGCACAAGTTATTGTAAATAAAAGTAAACATTGTTCTTAAGAAAAGTAATACTTTCGAAACATTATCATTCTTCATATCAATAATTACTTTTTCTAACGATAATAATTACTTGAATTATTTATATATTTTTATTATGTTTCCAATTACATAAAACAACCAAATATTTTAAAAATACAAGTTCTCATGAATAAAAACAATTAATTCACAAGGAAATTTTATATATATTTCTACTGAATTATTACAATACATTTACTGAAATGTCACAAAATTTCATTTTCAATATTAACCGACAAGGCATTACAATCAACAATCAACATCATCTTCCAATACAAATCCATGAGATGAGTCCTCAGACCCCTTTTCCATTGCATCCAGGGCGGAGCCAGTAAGGATGGGGGAACCCAAGATTTCCCTTTTTTTTTTTTTTTCTTGTTGCCAAATCGTTGAAAATATTGAGAATCGAGCTTCAGCCCCGATTGCCGCGATGCCGTTATAGCAAGACATGCCAGATTCTTGAGAGGGAGAGGGGTTGATTACAGAGAAAATTAAGAAGAGTAATATTAGTACAACAATGGCGGCAGCAGCGGTGTTAATGAGGAAGAATATGAAAAAGTTATTTTTAATATAAAGAATGTTAGTGACGTTTAACTGAAAACAAATACAGTAAGTAATTTTACTTTAATAAAAGTAACACTTTTGTATAATAATTAACTTTTTAAAGGAAGAATATGAAAAGTTATTTTTAATATAAAGAATGTTAGTGACGTTTAACTGAAAACAAATACAGTAAGTAATTTTACTTTAATAAAAGTAACACTTTTGTATAATAATTAACTTTTTAACATATAGCGTGACACTTTTATTAGTTAAATTATTTATCCCAATATTTGATTTTACGTTTTTTATAAGAAAAAAGATCGATATATATGTTTTTAATACAAAAAAATTGAACAGAGAAGATCAGTAGATATATATCACTTTTTTAAAAAACTTTATTTTGTTGTAATTCATAATACAATGATGTTTAGCTCATATTTATTTGAGGTCCTTCTGTTTGTAAGCTCACCAATCCCTTTGCCTCAAGTAAATAAAAAAGAAAATTTCTATTGATTTCATTATGTGCAAATTTTGATCTTATAGTTCAAGCCCCCTCCCTCGATAAATTCGGCTATGCCACTGATTGCATCTTCAAATTTCTACAACAAAAACAAACAATGATGCCCTTCTTGGATGATTCCAACAATCACAATGGACCAATATCAATATGTTAACAAGTGACTTATCATTGCTCTAGTAAATCTCACATTTTCTACCTAGATCTCTTAATCCCGAACCCGAGTTTCCAAATGCAACTTTTATACTACGTGCCATAGCTACTACGTATTATTAAGAATGAGAAATCCAGTAAATCAGGCCACTGCAAAGAAATTAAAATGAAGATATCAAATCAATCCTTCCATGTTTAATGTGGTTAAAGTTAAAACAAATAAAACTATAGAAGCTAAATCTGCACATGGTGAAAGCAAATTCGACCTGATTAGTACAAATACAAATTGCAGAACACCTGCAACATATGTCAGTGCCGAAGGACCAGTCTCCACCAACGCATCTTGTATTAGTAAACCGACAAAAGAAGCTAATGAAACAAAGGCGACAATGTATGAAATGAAAACCCAGAGCTTAACCCTGCAAATTCAGAAGCTACATCATCTGAAAAACTAACTGAAATGGTATGACATCAAATAATTACTTCTTCAAGAGATGCAGAATACACGTTCTTAGAAAATAAATATATTGTGTCGATGTGAAAAAAAAGATGCAAATGACCTCACATCAATATTTTATTCTATGAACGTCTTTGAGCAACTCACTCTAATGGTCTACTAAACCTATTTTGAGAAACTAATCACAAAAAACCCCGCTTTCATTCCTCACAACATACATTTTTTTCTACGAACATATCAATCAAGGTGAATAAAAGTATACATTGAGCTACTAATGCTGCACCAATGAACAGAGTACAAGAGTTGCTCAGCTACACTCAGATCCCAATTTTCATCATCTCTATCATTAAGTGACCAAAACCTACCCCAACCTGATCAAAGAACATTACAAGTCCCACTATCAGCTCTGGGATTTTCATGAGAATGTGATAACAAATGATACTAACTACTGCATATCCATTAAAAAATATTGAAATACAAAACTGATGATTAAATTTGTTACAGTCCAAGATTCATTTAAATATTCATGAAAAAGATTCAAATTAATCACAGCCCAAACTTAAACAAGCAGCTCCAACTTAAAAAAAAAATGAGTAATCAGAGAGAAAACACACTCACACATAGAGAAACTGACCAACCATAGCTGCAGAAGGTAACGCGAGCTTCAAATAGGTAACAACGTGGCTGAAACAATCCCATGTAAGTCTGCGCCACGTCTGCTCCAATTTCTCCCCCTTCACCACATACACCCCCAGCATCACCGCCGATATCCACACCGAAACCAACGCCGCCAGAGGCGCTCCCCTGAACCCTAACGTCGTCCAATTCACCAGCGCGTACGCAATCCCCACGTGCAGCACCAGTGGCACGGCGGCGCACACCACCAGCGGCGAAACCACCAACTCCGTCTGCATAAATCGCAGCATGTGTTACAGAAATCCCTGCGCGAATAGGCCGGGTATCAGATACTTAAAATAGACCGCCGTCTGAGGATCCTGGTGCAGCGCCACCAGCACGATCTCGGAGTTCCACCACAGAATCGATACGAGAGCGTAGAAAAGTGCGCATAATCGATACGGAAAATTTTGGATGGAAAATAACTAGGGTTTTTCATAAAAAAAAAAAAAATACAAAATCAGAAAATAGCGAAGAAGAGAATCGAACATAGGATGGAGAATTGAAGAGAACCGAAGAGAGGATGGAAGAGGAAGAAGAAGCGGAGGAAATCGACGAGGGGAATGGGGGGAGCAGACTCGCGAAGAGAGGAGAGAGAAGAGTGAAATGAGGAAAAAAAATACTCCTGTCCCGCTCATTTTATCTCTTTTTCCTTAAATGAACGTCCCACTCATTTTGTCTACATTCAAATATAGACATAATGAGTGATTATAAGAGTTTTTCTCTTGTCCCTTTCCAATCTTATCCACTAATTTATTAAACAAACAACTTTCCTTAATCTCCGTGCCCAATAATAAAGAAACATAATGAGCGGGATGGAGAGAGTACTACTACAACTATTAACTTAAGTATTTTTCTGGAACGGATCTGGGGAAACGGGTCGGGTCAGTCGCATGGAACCTGTCTCCTACACTGCATAAGTTTTTGTGATGGGGAGGAGGTTCCATTCTCTTGGAAACCTGCCATAATTAGAGTGTTAACAAAAAAAACCAATTTCAAAATCCACCACCTGTTTTCCCCAAGTTAGAAAAGAAAAAAAATCTTTAATGACACGGTTTGGATATGTTACGCTATATGCACTTATATTGATAATTCTTAATGTTGTGAAAACCTGCGACCGCTATTTTTAGTGTGAATTGAATATACTCTCATCCTTGTATAATAGCCTGTAAATCATATAAGACAGTATATTTTTCAAGTATATATGACAGGCTCGACCTATGGATACATTAACATGAATTGAACCTATAATTAAAAATTTGTTAATTATTTAAGGCTTTACATTTCAAAAATAATAAAATTTAATTATATGAATTATATATAGCGCAATTCGTGTCAGAAAATAAATTGCATAAGTTGATCAACTGATTACCAGGTTAGGGCTTCGGTGCCCGATTAATTTTTCATTCGAGATCTTGGATTTCAGCAACATTTATTTTTCCATTCACATATTTCTCGATATGAATCTTTTTCAAAGCCATTTTTTAAATATATTCTAGATATGTAATTTTTAGGGACGGAGGGAGATCTTTAAAGCTAACATCTTTCACTCTCCAAAACTCTCAACATCTCAACTTTTTTTGAAAAACCGAATATTATAGAAGTTGGAGGATTGATATTCTAATTTTATTTTATTGATCTTTGATGCTTGAGATTGATAATTCATGGTTTAGTTCAAGTCTAAAGCTTTTTCCAAACTCGAAATATATTCATGGTTGTAGGAAGTAATTGGGATTTTTCTAAAAATATTTATATTTTTGATAAGAGAGACAAAAAGCTCAATATTGCTCAAGTTATATGGATGATTTGGATATTGTGTTTATATATTTGAGCAATTAATAGGAATTTAGTTGATCATGTATTTTTATTTGAATTTCTCTAAAACTAAAACGAAAATCGTTTGATACAATTGATTGAAATCAAAAGAAAAAAAAATAGTGTGAAGATTGTAATAGGATAAGTGGTTACTAGTATGTTTGTTGCTCATTGTGTAATTAATTTGAATTTTCTTAGCACTTGTTATTTTTCGTTAGAGACAAAAAAATCCAGTGTTTGCTAAGTATGGAATGTGATATGAGCACAAGGCCTTCATATTAGTCAATTTAGGTGCATAATAATCAAAATGTCAAAGTTTGAGAATTTTCTAAAAATATTTCTTGTTTTGTAAGAGACGAAGTATCGAGAATAAATCTCGATAGAAAAATAAAAATGAAAAAAGTAATTAAGGATTAATGATTAATTATGTATGCTAAGAGAGCTCATTTTGTAATATATTTAGAATTAATGAAACTCGACCAAGTCTTGGTTTTGTCTATTCAACAATGTTAACTTGGTCCTATTAATGTAATAAACGAAATTATTAGAGAATAATTTGGTTGGTTTGAAATTGAAATTTGAAAGAAATTAGTAAGCGCTTAGGCTAAGAAATGACATCAAGGCCTTAGATGTTACAACTTGATATATAGGGTATGGATTGGTAGGAGTTCATCTTTGTATGAATCCGTAGGAACCAACATAAATATCACTTACGTGATGCACAAAATACAATACATTAATGTACAAATATGTTAATGCACAAATAACACTAACTTAATGTACGAATTATTTTCACACTTTTAATGCGCAAACAATAATCTAATGCATCAATTTATCTGGATCATAGATTAAAAAAAATCAACGGTCCAGATTAGTTTCTAGCCCCTACCTAATTAAAGATGAGTTCCTATATGATTCTTCCCTACGTATATTGTTATTGAGCATGTTGATAAATGTTTAATGTACGATTTTATTAGAATTAATAAAAATATTTTGGAAAACTAACTACACACGTCGTTGCTCAAAAAAAGTTGTATAATGGTGTAAGTTATGGATCAAATGACTGGTTGATAATTATCTCGTTTAATAATTGGTTCAAGTGTGCTGAGAAAATAAAGTACTACTCCCTCCATCCATGAATCATATCCTTATTTGGGTTTCGACACGGAAAATAAAAAAGCTGATAAAGTTATTTTGAATGGGGTAAAAGTTAGAATGTAGGGATAGTAGGACAATGACAAAAAAAAGGATGTATTGACCAAAAGTGGGAATAAAATTATTGTGATGACCAAAAAGTGGGAATAAAGTTGTTGTGATGACAAAAAAATAGGAATAAAGTTGTTGTGATGGTGGGACCACCAATAGCAAAGGATAGTAAATAAAGAACAAAGTAGGAGGATATGGTTGTATAAAAAGGTAAGTAGAGATTTAATTCATGGACAAAAAAATGTGGGTAAGTAGGGATTTGATTCGTGGACGGAGGGGAGTATGTGTTTAGACAAAAACTTTTGTGGAGGTTCATCCAACCGTGCAACACACTATGACCCGACCCGACCCGACCTAGTTGACCTGGATTTGACCCAGGTCAACCCCTTTGACCAGATTTATTTATTTATTTATTTATTTTTATATTTTTCTAATTTTTTTTTATTTCAGTTTTTTTTTTACCCTTTTTTTTTATTGCCGCTTTTTCTGATGAACAAGATTCTAGCGAGGGGAGCCGAAGGCCTCGGAGCGAGCCGAAAAAGTCCAAATCGTTGCCCGCCGATTATCCTTATTTTAGTAATCGGAGAGAAGGCGGAGGACCGTAAAATCGGAGCCGTGCCCGAAGGCTCCGGCGGAAAAAAAAAACTGGAAAAAAAAAGAGAGCGTGTGAGGTCCACACGTGAGTCGAATGGGGCGTGTGGGCGGGTCAGGTCGGGGCAGGTGACCCACTTTCCATCGTAGAGATGTCTCCCACTGGAGACTGTCTCGTGTGTTTAATTGCGTTATTCAAGTTTCCAAGAAAAATGCTAAGAATGCTAAGTATAGAAAAGTCGGAACTTGAGAAACGAGAAACGTATCGTTTTATGTGTTAAGAACATAGAGTTTGCATGGTTTGCATGGCTAGGGTTTGCATGGCTATTTTGGAGACTAGGCAACTATATGTCGAGATTAGGGATCATCAGATTTCTGGCAGCTCCATCACCCTTCAAGGAAACGGCCATAACTTTCTGCTTGTTTAACGAAATTGAGATCCTTAAATTGACAGTAAATTAGACATATGTGGCTTTCCAATAGAATCTCGCTCATCTCCTTTATTAATGTACTCTGTTCTGAATCGCCTCTGAACCTACTGCATCTGTGCCGATTTTTTGATCTCCTGTTTCCTTAAGTTAAATTCTTCTAAATTGATATCTTGGGAATTTCTAAGTCAATTTTTGTTATCTACAATCGTTATAATTGTTCCAACAATCGATTAAGAACCAAGTTGGTTTCCAACCAAGATTTTTCTTGATCTTTCACTCTTTAAAAAAGATTAATTGAGCGCAAAATCCTAAAGCTTTATCGTCGTTATTAAGACCGCTTTTCACTTTCTTTTTCCATGTCGATCGATTTACTACACAGCTTGATTGTTTGCGTTAGAAAGGAATCGCAATTAGAAGAGATGACGAAAGATGGAAGCTCGTTGCCAGTTCTATAATTTCGTTAAGGATGCTTTCTATTTATAGAAAATAACATAAACAGAGGCATTTAAGGAAAAAAAAAAGGAATGTAGTGGAGAAATTACTTTCGCAAATGATTATATGACATGAACTCATAAATATCGCTCTTACAATGCAGAAAATAAATTACGCAAATACCAACCAATCATCGATCGACTTGTAAAAGATTAATGTGCATGATAGAAGAAACCGTAATATAAACATTTCAAAATACATATATATATACAAGGAGTTTCCCACCACTTCAAGTTTTCATCTACATTTTATTTTATTAATATATATCATTAGTATTGCACATTTGAAAGATTTTCATACAATACCATGACAATATACTAACAAAATAAAATATACAGATCCAAAATAACTCCATATAATAACATCCAAAATAGACTACCCAAAATACTACATGAAACATTATATTTTTTCACAGCAACGTACCCCCTAAATCAGAAGAAAAGGCAAAGTCAGAGAAGAAAGACCGGAAGTCATCATCGTAGTCATCATCAACATTGCCATTTTCGACCTTCAAATTTTGAATATTTTCATCAGTAAAATTAATGATTGCATGGTTGCTGGAAAAAAGGCGTATAATTAATCCCATTTTCGTTTCCATTTCCGATCAACCTTCTCTTCTTGTAACTGGCCTTGAAGCAGGCTTGTCTTAATCGTTTTGTTTTCCCCTCCAATTGAATATCTGGAATTTCTTCCATCCTTTTCTTTTCTTGCTCCAAATATTCTAACGCCTCAACCACATTTTCCACCCCTTCCTCGTCTCTCATTTCCTAATTAATTAAAGCCAACAAAATGTAAAATTTCACTTAATTGTACTTCAATTAGCATAAATTAGGAATTAATAGGTAAAATTGGATTCTTGAAAACATGGACCACCAAAGGTATTTATAGAGGCCTAGCTAGGTAGAGAGGTATATATCAAGTTATTTATAGAGGCCTAGCTAGCTAGCTAGCATAAATTAAGAATTAATAGTATATATAATACCTTGAGGTTGTTGATTAGTGCTTGGAGGCTCATCAACTTCCTGTGGGGCCACCTTTTAATTCCCACTCTCTGCATCTTCTCTTGAGAAACGTGAGCCCCACCTTCATTTCTCTTGCCGCGTCGGCAATGGCATGTAGAAGTATTTAGCAATCGTTTCTCTACACAGCAACTCCTTTTCAACTAACATTTCTTTCTCAGGTTTCAATATTTCCATACTGCTACTGCTGTTATCCATTTGCATTTGTTTATTTCTGCAGCTGCTGCTGCTCTGCGATTAAATTATACAGTTTACACATCGATCATTAGTTCCATTTTGCGGATATATATACATACAACTACAACAATAAACATACAAGAGTAAATATTGAAACTCTCGTGTGTGTGTGTGTGTGGGTGTGATTTAAGAAGAGGAATTCATTAATGTACCTGGCGGAAGGAGAGTAGGGACATAGTCTAGAGAGGTAAAATGGTGGATCATTCAGAAAAATATCCGAAAAGAAACAGCAAAATCTACTCCAGGCTCCATTACCCAACCACCATAACCACAAAATGCACTGATTTCACACCAACATATATAAATAATAATAAGCAATCATTTTCTTTTTCTTCTTGAGCAAAAGAAGTAAAAAAAAAAAAAAAAAATCTAAGATGAAATTAAACCTGAAATGATCTTCATATTGCTCTTTGGTAACTCCGTAGTTATGGCGTTCCATGTTCACAGAATGAGCTTCCATTTTTCTGGAAAATGAAAAGTCGCCGTGGGAGAGACTGTTGAGTGTGTGTGTGTGTGTGTGTTAAACAGAGACAGACATGAAAGAATAGAAAGAGGCGGCTAATAAATAAAATTACTTCGAACGGAGTAATTATTATTTGTGGTGATTGTGTGCATTGTAAATCGTGTGCAGTTATCTATATACTGTATCTACACATTTATAGAGATTATAGGTCTAATCTGATTAGATGTTCGAGAGAATAAGGAAATTAAATACTGAGTTAACTACAAAGTCATTAAGTTTTCTATTCAAATTAATTAATACTAGTACTTCATTAATAATTTCAAATGCAAGTACGTAACATTGAGTTTGTTATAATATTCTGTTTAAATGTAGTTGAGATGACAAAATTACTCACGGTCAGTGATATAAGGCTATCTGCAACACTTAGAGACTTCTATCCATGCATTTCAAGGGTGCTCTATCTTTAATATTAAATAATTCCTTATTTTCATTTATTAAATTAATTCATAAATTTTTATTTATGTGAAAATAACATTAAACATTACATTATTCAAATAAAATACAATTTACATTAATTAAAATAAAAACATTACATTACTTAAAAAAATTACACTAATTAAAAATGCTCGACTACTTCCCTGTAGAGGTCCAAATTTCTGGTTAAACGTGCCTCAATGAGATCATTGGTAAGCCGGGTGTGCTTTCGTTTATCTCTCAAGTCGGCTTTCCAAGCGAGATAGGTCCTAAAGGCGATCGGACAGGTCCTCCAGAATATCCCGCTAGTGGACGGAGAATCGGAGTCGTCTCTTCAATTCTCCACATCTTCCCGCTCGTCTTCGATGATCATGTTGTGCAAAATAATGCACTCGCGAAACATGATGTCTCGGAGATGCTTCTTGTTACAGCACCGACCCGGAGCACGTATTATTCCCCATCGGCGCTGCTGGAGCATTCCAAAGCCCGCTCTATGTTCATTTCTCGCCGCACTCGCTGCCATCCTCTTGAACCTCGCCGGTTACTTTTCGTCAGATTCAACCCTCGGTCGCTTTGCATCAGTGTTGCCAAGAAGAGTAGAATCCCGCTCGGTCAAGTAGTACCCCCTTTGTCGTAGCGGTTATCCGTTGACGGCGATAACTTGCATCGGCGGAGCTCTAGTTCCTCTAAAGCACGTCGATTGAACAAGGGCGATTGGATTCGAGGACGTTGATGTCGTTGGAAGACGGCACACCCAAAAAAAGCATGCCAGATCCACCAATCCTGCGACGCACACCGCCTCCCACGATCAAGGTTTAGACACGTCCATGATCCGCCGCGAGTGTGGAACACACCCGCCCACCCTTTTCGGGCAGTTCCTACTAAGCACCAGTGCATGCAATCCAAGCTCCTGAGCATCCCCGGAAACCCATGCGCTCCTCGTGCATTTGTAGCAGACGTGCAGTGTCGGCAGCGTTGGCTTCCTCAGTACCGCTCGCCGAAGAGGCGATGATTGACTCGGCAAAATTTTTGAGGCAAAGTCGGCTTGTGCTATCGCCAATCTTCAGGTACTCGTCGAAGGCGTCCTAGCACTACACCGGTGGCCAGTTGACGCACCGTCATCATGCATTTTTGCACCGACGTCAGCCCCTAACGCCCGAGTACATCTTGTCGATGCATGAAGAAGGGACGTTTTCCTCCAACGGCTGCAGATGCACAAGAACAGATGCTTATGCATCCGGAAACGGCAGTCCGGAAAAGTGCTCGCCGTATGGTAGGGTAAGTAGGGTGGTGTAGGAGCGCACACGCCGCTTCTCGGTCGCGGTCGACGAACCTCCTCCGCCCTCTTCTTCTTCGTTTTTCTGCTCGCTAGGTGTGGCACGTACGTAGCGATCCACGTCCGCCATCATCTCCATTACCTCGTCGTCGGTGCCGCCCTCGACATATTCTATCGACGAAGATGAAGATATTTTTTTGTAGTTGAATTTGAAAGAGAAAGAGGATGATAAAATGGTGTGAGAAGAATGAGATTGAGGATATATTTATAGTAGAGGAAAATAAAAAAAAATTAAAAATATTTTTAAACCGGCTATTAGACGTTGAACGGTCGAATTTTTAAAAAAATTTACGTTAATATATATATATTGGCCGCGCGTCGTCGCCACGCGCCAGACTCGAGCAGCGGTTGAGCGCGGGCACGGCTTGAGTTGGCATTGCCTGCCACGCGGGGTGCTCGAGCCACCCCCTGCTCGATCCGCGCTCGAGCACCTCCGCTCGAGCCGCGATGCAGAGAGCCTAACTATTTACTCTTTCCGTTCAAGAAATGATATCTAGTTTCATCCCTTATTTGTGTTCACTTAAGTTTTGATGAATTCCAAAACCGGCTGACCCCAACCGAGTAGATGTTGCCAGGACCTAATGCTATAATTTAGGCTCGCTGTTTGAGCAATGTTAAGATTTTATCTTTACAGGTCTCCGGCTGAAGATGGCAACAAGACGTCACTCAGACAGAACATCAGTTGTGAAGAAAGACAACTGAGAGTTCATTTGTTCAGATGCAAACAAGGGGAAGTCTTCAGAACATCAGTTGAAGGAAACCAACTGAGCGAATATCAGATGAAAAGGAAATCATCTGAGGGTTCAAACCCAACTGAGTAAATACAAGGAAGGCAACTGAGTGTTCAGTTTCAGAACCTCAGTTGTACAATCCGAACAAGGAGTTCATCTGTTTGAAGTTCGAAGTCAGCTGAGAGCTCGACAGATCGAAACATCAGCTGAAGATCACTCAGATGAAGGTCAAGACTTTCAACCGACAAACCAAAGTTGACTGTCAAAGATTTGAATTTCAAAAGGAAGTCACATGAGGGTTTGACCGTTCAGTCACTACCCCATCTGGCTCAACACAAGGCTGTCTCAGATGGAAAGCAGAAGAGCACAGATGCCATATCGGGAAAGTCTGCAGAGATGAGAGACAAGCCATCGCTTTCAACCGATCAGAGATCAACTGCTCCTCCAACGGCTAGTTGATTCTCTCCGCCTATAAATAGAGGCATCCTCTCATTCGAGAAAGACAGACATGCAGATAGACACATAAACGACGAAAAATTCAAGAGCTTTCTCGAGAGAAATCAAAAGCAAATCTGCAAAATCATCATCTAAGAGCATCAGCAGCTGAGAGTTCAAATTTGAGAGAACATTAGTAGCTGAGGGTTCCTAGAGATCGAAACTGTTTTTTGATCTTAGGTTGAGTGTTTGTTCGTTCAAGCCTTAGATCCAGCTCTCATTCGTGATCGAGCTGTAGTTGGAAATCTTATCCTTTCTCACACCCTAAAAAGTGTGCTAGGACCTTACTCTTCCTGTAATCAAGTAGTTAGGTCGTCAAGTACCCGCAAACTTGACATAGGCTGTTTAGTGCCCGCAAACTAAACTGTAACGGTTGCTCAGCCGCGTAAGCTGAGTGGTTCTGTCCAGAAGAACTTGGACTGAGGTGTGTGGACTCATATCTCCCCGTGGACGTAGGAGTTCTCTCCGAACCACGTAAATCTTGTGTGTCGTGTTTTTTTGTGTTCAGTCTTTATTATCATATCTTAACTGACAAACTAACCGCATACAATCTGCATACTTTCACAACAACAGTTTTGGTTTTGACCAACCGTGCATAAAAGCGTGCAATTGCCAGCTTAAACCAACGACTCGACCTAAGACACACCACCATATCATCCTCGCCATCCTCATCCATGCTAACCTGCACGTTTAGAAATACATGCAGGGCTGAGTACTTCGTACTCAATGAGCACATGCCAAAATAATTTGAAAAACATCGCTCATTAGAGCTATATAATTGAACTTGCCTTGCTACTGCATCACAAGTGTTAGTATAATTTAAAACATTTTACTTGTGAATGCAAAAATATTTTATTTTCTAAAATTGACTGCGCAGTCAAGATATAATATATAACATAGGCATGAATCATCTACCACATCCTCTTTGTGTCGAGAAGTAGGCCTCCTTCTCAAACACTGTGACCGGCTAAACCGAAGTAAATCATCACAGTCACCTTAAACAATTCAAATACCACACGTGGATTCTTGCCTCACACAGGATAATAATAACTCAAGCAGATGATAAAGCATACCAAACTCAGATAAATGGCAAGTCAATTAACTTTAAAAACTCACGTAATAATACTCAATAAATAATAGATTCATCAGATTTTCGGTTTCAGAAAAGCTCACCTGACTGTAGGAAACTTAGTCGAGGTAGCTTACTCTGTTTGTCTCCTCTTTTACTTTTCAGTCCCGCTTGGCCCTTCAAGAATAACATCGAATAAGGACGAGATTACTATCTCGTAAAATGTAAAACGTAAAATAGACTTTGGGCTCGGCTGAAGGACTTCTACTTGACTCGGGTCTTTCTTATCTTAACTTATCTAATTCGATTTCTTCTTCGATCTCTCATCTATATTAATTTCTCAAACTCGAACTCTCGACTCTAAAATAATATTCAAATATTTCACGCAAAATTAGAATTCACTATTTATCTCGTCTCGTACTTCTCGATTTCTCGAGTTATACGAACTCAGAAAATTTTAAAATTAATTCTCGACTATTAATATCACAAATCATTCACATTAACACTTTCACATCAATAATCGAGCATTCATATACAGGCAAACGATTGACTTCATAAATAGGCGGAAAAAGAAAAGTTCCGCTTAATCACATAAATTCAATCAAACATAGAAATGAACTCATAATTTAATTCACATTTCAAATGCAGTCTCATTGTCACTGACTTGTTCCCTTAACAATGAACCATGCGGCCTTTGCCCTTATTCCGCCCCTTGCGGTTAGCAAAGTCAGCCTAACTCTCAAAAGGTGTTGTGTGTGCGATGTGTGAGAAAAGTGGTTAAGTAAGGAAGCTAAGAGCACAAGAGAACTTTAAGAGAATGTTTGTTACTAATTTGCTTGATGATCCCAAATGGGGGGGGGGGGTAGTTAAGCAATTTATGCGGGTCGTGACATCCTCCCCTGCCTAATTCAGCGACGCCCTCGTCGTCTCGTACTCGCGCAACTTATCTCGGAACTGCCACAAGTCGTCTTTCCCTTCCCAAGTTGCATCGGACTCGGGTAGCCCCTTCCATCGGATTAGGTATTGAGTACGAGGTCGGATGCCTCGCTTGCGAAATACTCTTGACATGAGCACCTCGTCTACTTCTTTATCAAACGATTTGGTCATGACTGGTGGTGCTCGCTGTGATTGCCCACGGCTTTGGTCTTCCTCGTCTCTAGCCGAGCGAAGAGTTCCTCCATCTCCGTGTGGGAATCGAGGCAAGACTGAGTGCTGGTCTTGACTGTCTCGAGTTGTTCGAGAACGTGGTTCTCCAACGTCTCCACGTTGTGCTCGACTTTCTCGATTCGCTCGTCCAATTCACCAATAACATGGTCCGCGGGAGGAGCCTTGCTACCCCCATGTTTCTTCCTGCCCTCAACAATAGCAGCGTCCCTCCCGCACTCCATGGTCACATTCGAGCCATTAGTCGCCATCACGTGCACGTTCACAACACAAAGCCCAACCGGGCTCTGATACCACTTGTCACGGACTTGTTCCCTTAAAAATGAACCGTGCGGCCTTTGCCCTTATTCCGCCCCTTGCGGCTAGCAAAGTTAGCCTAACTCTCAAAAGGTGTTGTGTGTGCGATGTGTGAGAAAAGTGGCTAAGTAAGGAAGCTAAGAGCACAAGAGAACTTTAAGAGAATGTTTGTTACTAATTTGCTTGATGGGGGGGGAGGGAGGGGGGGTCTCCCCTTTATATACAAGTTCTCATCCCTAATGGACAGTTAAGATTTATTTGATCCAAGGGTGGAGAGTGGCCTTCTAGAGAATTCTCCTCACCCTAGAATTAACTACCACGTTTTAGAACTAACTACCATGTTGAGGATTCTCCTCAACTTAGAACTAACTACTATGTTCTAGACAATTCTACACAACCTAGAACTAACTACTATGTTCTAGAGAATTCTACTATTCTCTTCCAATCTTAAGCATAAATGGGCCTATAGGCTTGGGCTACAAGTATGGGTTTAATTAATTATGTTAATCTCTTAACTCAAAATAGTTAAGCAATTTATGCGGGTCGTGACGTCATGCTTACTTATTACTACTCGACTTTCAACTTTAGAAAGTTATAACTTCGGATTTCAACGAAAATAATTTCGTTAGACTCTTATTAAATTAAAGAATTTAAATATAGGTTTGGATTTAAAATCCCAAAACTTCTATTAATAATTTTCTCGATTTTAAACTACGTCATCACTTATCAAAATACGAGCTCAAACTCGGATAATTTTCTCAACTTGATATCTCAACTTCAAATAATATTATTTAATCTTTTTCTCCATTAAAATTTCTTAAATTTTTATTTTTATTAAATAAAACCGTATTTTTCATTTTTAGACTTCAATACTCGATAACTTACTTCTACGTTTTAACTCCGATTAAAACGATTCAAAAAGTAAACTCGATTATTTTTACTCAAACATCATCATCAAATCACTCAATATATCATATAACATCAAGAACTCAACTTCCAAATATTAAAACTCATTAACTCGGTTTTTCTCTTATTAACATGCAAACTTGTTCGCTTTTCAAACTTTAAAACTCTAACTTATGCAAATAATACTTCATCTCATAAAATCGTCATCCAAACATTCAAACATACTCAAGCATGTAAACATCCAACTCATATCTCATATCATTCGAAATTTCTAGTTTTTAGGGAATTATTCCACTAAATTAAATATTTTAATTTTATTATTATTCTTCTAAAAATTTCCTTTGATCGCTTTCTCAATCAAAATAAATAAATAAACGAACTCAACTACATGAAATTTATCTCTTATCTCGTATACTCGATTTTTAGGACATTTCTTCATAGAAAATTCAATTTTCTTTATTTTAATTCCTATTATTCTTTAAATAAATTTTAATATTAATATTCTATTTTTCTTTTATCTCTTAAAATACTTAAACATCAAAACTTATAATTTCTACTCCTCTTATGCATCAAAATTTTCATATTCTCAACAAAGAAATTTCTTTCTTTGTTTTTTTCAACAATTGAGCTCATAACTCAATATTATTATTTTTTTCCTCTTATAAGGATCGAATTTTCCTAAACAAAATTCATAGAATTTTATACCTTATCAATTAATTCTAAACATTCTCAAAATCTCATTTAATCTTATATATTTATCATCACATCAAAGAAATCCATCAACTTAATAAATATATATATTTTTTTATTTTTATTCTAAAAATAATAATTAATAATTATTTTATTTCATCTTCAAATCTTAAAAAATTTACCAAGAACACTATGAACTCATCTTCATATCTTCATGTTCTTCAAGAACATCAAGAACACTTATATATTTTTTTTTCTTCGAAAATTTTCATAAAATTTTGCAAGAAATTACTATCTCTTAATTTCTTATCTTCTATGCATTATACTTCTTTCAAAATTCATCAAGAACATCATAGATCATTTAAAATCATCAACATCATCATACCTCACTTATAATCATCTATTGCATCACAAATTCATCATCTTCATGCATATATATATATCGAAATTTTCATATAAATTCATAAGATAATTCAAACTCTTAACTAAATCATATTCTCATACCTTTATATACTTATATTCATAAAAAACATAATCAAGTCCATAAATAAATATCTAAGCTCAAAATTCTTATTATTTTTTTCATAATTTTCGGCACTTATAGAAATAAATCAACAAAAATTTCTATATTCATAATCATGCATACAAATCACTCAAATCATCATAAACATCAATCATCAAACATTTCATCAAAGAAATCATCAAACAAATAATCAAATAATCATCAAAATTTCCTCTCTTTTCTTCTTCCTCTTCTTCGATTTTTAGGTAAGAAAAATTAGGGAAAATTCCTTCTCTTTTACTTCTCATCTTTTAACTCCTATGTTTCTGGTGATGTCGATCAAGAGAAATAAGAAAAGGAGGGAGAGTGAGCTTCACACACTAGGGAGTGATAGTGGGGGAGAGATTTGGGTAGATTTAGGATAGATATGCAGATTTTTATCTACTAAAAATCCCCGGAAGAAAATATCCCTATTATTCCGTTTATCTCTCGAACGACTTAAAACTCTCCTCGAGTCTTTCTCGATGTCGAAAACCTCTATACTTCATCTTATTTCACACCAAATAAATCAAGGATTCCAAATATCAAAATTTTAAATCAAAATTCCAACTAACGAAGAAAAACTTAAAAATTGCTCGGCTAATTAAACCGTTAAGCAATAATATTTAAAACTCTCTCATATGATCTCGGAAAATTCTCTGACATAGCTCAAAAGTCTTCAAATATTTTCTAGACTCAAAAGACACTAATTAGATGAAATTCAGAATTATTCGATGAATAGTGAAATCTCGGTTATCATACTATTCATCAAAAAGTAAAAATTCTCAGAACTTTCCGAAATTCAAACTCAAGCTCATACTCATATAATAAGGCTCAAACAATGCATCACATACTTGATTCGAATAATCAAAACGAGAAAAATCACATAAGAGCACATAAGGGTATTTTAGTCCTTTCACAAGAAAAGTTCTTTTCTTGGAAAGTTTTATCACTCAAAGCACATCATATAGGTATATAAACTTATTTTAAAATGCATTCAAAGACTTAGAAAAGTTCGAGGTATTACAATTATCGAACACGAAGGAGTTGGTGCATTGAATTGGAGAGACGAAGATGCCGAGAGCTCGAGTAGTAGTTCACAACCACGACAAGCCCTTCCTATTTGTTTTGAGAAATATCTCGAGAAGCCGGACAATTTGAAGGATAAACGAATGCATCACCGCCTAACAAATGATTCGATTGAGCACCTCTGGATGCGATGTGGACCTATACCGACGAAAGATTAGCTTTTTATTTTTAGTTAATTTAATTTTTGCATTTTAATTAATGTAATTTTTATTTTTAGTTAATGTTAATTTAATTTTTAAATTAATGTAATTTTTATTTTTAGTAATGTTAATTTAATTTTTATTTTTCTACTAATTTTATCCAACATCTCAAAACTAATTCTATCACGCCCTTGTAAAGCTACCGCATTACATGTAAGTGGCACAATCTAAGGTCCACAACCCTTGAGCCCCTTCTAATGGGATATTTATAGGGGAAGATATCCCATTTTATCCCAATAATTTATTTTGGCGCATTACAATTTATCTCAATAAATACATGATGACAAATTGATTTACCAATAAATTAAGAGTGATGTTATTATTCTATAATATGACTAGCCATAGCTTAATTCATAAGTAAGTGAAAGCAGATGAGTTTAGTCAGGTATTTGATTCATCAAAGAAGTACATGTATATATTTTATGCTATTGTTATATCCTTAACTTAATTTTTGTTATGATTAGTGTAAATATATTTCTCTCATTATTTCCACAAAAATCCTTGTATTCCTTCTATTATATTCATCTATATTTATGTTGCTTCCAAATCCAAATATATCAAGATAAATTTGTATAAACTAAAAAAGTTGAAAATATTAGAAGTCACTTGAACCAGAAAATTTTAAGTCAACCAATTTTATTTTCTTATTAGATAATTAATGAGGGGCACAATATGACCGCAAAGATTTATTAATTTATTGATAAATAAAAACTCATTTTAATTTACTCTCTATATTTCTCTATCTCAAATTCAAATTTCGGTACTGAAAAACAGACATCATCTAAAAGTGATGGCGTTTTGGCCAGATTGGATGTGTGTTTTTCTATTAGTACTGAAATTTAATTTTGGGATATAATTAAAACGAATTTTTATTTATTGAGTTTGGAACCGATTTTTGAAAAACGATTCGTTTTCACCCATGGATCAATTATGGATATCTAAGGAACACATACAAAATCCACACCTAGCATGCTCCCATGTATTTAATTACAATCGTAGAATGTTTACTCGAAATACCTGCAAATTTGATGCACAACGACTTCAGAGTAACCTTCCAAACTGTTCTCGGCTAGAGCTCATCGATGGATGGAATCGAACTACGAACTCTCTCTCTCTCTCCACAGTAGGCGTAGACTACTCTCTTTCTCTCTAGGGTTTTAATTGCATTGAATGCAAGTAAATAATGAGTCTTATGAGCCTTGTATTTATAGATAAATAACTACTCACATTCATCGAACCTAGACAACTCTAACAAGCCGTAGAAGAGTAGGCGTCTAGCCCACTAGAGATACAGGCCATTGGGCCAGTTCAGGGATCTACTAGTTTAAATAAGATTGACTTGATAATATTCAACTTAATCAATTCAGTCCAGAATATAAATTTGATATAAATATTAATTCATTCCACTAAAAAATTAATACTGACTTACCATCTTATTTATTTAGTTGAGTCGGGGCTAGTATTAGACTTAATTAATCTCCGTGTGTAAGATTATCGAATATCCATTAATTAATTAAAATACTTCTGACAACATTTAATTAATCAATTAATTATTTACTAATAAATAGTTATCTCGAGTGCTACCACTTAAACTTAGTATTATACTGGAACTAATTCCACATGCAGGGTTTAGTATAATAAACTTATTAAGTTCCTCAAGAGGATATCATCATCCCATTATTCATAGGACACGGATTCTTATTGCAGCTTCATCAATATCAAATAAGAACTGCCATTGCCCAAAATATGAAATATTCGAACAACTATTAAGTTCTCATTTATGATATATCAAAGCAATAGCCAGATACTTATTCATACTGATAAGCCCAATTAAGGTTAAGATATTTAAGTCACCGAGATCTTTAATTTTTAATAAGTCAGAACAAAGAATTAATCTCACTGTGATCTTTTCAATATGATTAATAGTCAAGATAAACTATTTAATACTATTATTGTAATACCCCGAATGTTTAATTCGTCGTTAAAATAAAAAGTTAATTATTAATTAGGGCTTTGCACGCCTAAGTTAAGAATTTTCGATTCTAAGATTTATGGTGAAATCCGTTTCAGAAAATAAATTCCAGAAGTCGGTCGAACG
>JANLIY010000197.1:0-45817 GCA_029490685.1 Schizonepeta tenuifolia
ATTTGAATATATCACCTGATTGATTGTTTTGAAGCATGTGTATGGTGATTCAAATTAATGTTTTCTATGTTATAATGCCTTTGCCATTACATTTTGCCAATCTTGCAATCTGGTTTGGAAAAGCTAGTTTAGATTCGACTTTATGATGTTGCTAGTACACTTTTTTGTGTTTACAAGTAATAATTAAAGATACTGTATTTGATACAATCTGCAGATTCACCATGGGCAAAGAGAAGACTCACATCAACATTGTGGTCATTGGCCATGTCGACTCTGGAAAGTCAACCACTACCGGTCACTTGATCTATAAGCTTGGTGGTATTGACAAGCGTGTCATTGAGAGGTTTGAGAAGGAAGCTGCTGAGATGAACAAGAGGTCCTTCAAGTATGCGTGGGTGCTCGACAAGCTGAAGGCTGAGCGTGAACGTGGTATCACTATTGATATCGCTTTGTGGAAATTTGAGACCACAAAGTACTACTGCACTGTCATTGATGCTCCTGGACATCGTGACTTTATCAAGAACATGATTACGGGTACCTCACAGGCTGACTGTGCTGTTCTCATCATTGATTCCACCACTGGAGGTTTTTGAGGCTGGTATCTCCAAGGATGGTCAGACCCTGCGAGCATGCATTGCTTGCTTTCACTCTTGGAGTGAAGCAGATGATTTGCTGCTGCAACAAGGTAAAGCGATGTTTATCATCAACTGTTTCTTTCATAATGACTCAATTTTATTCCTTATAACAATCTGACCTATTGATATCAATGGTGTGTAGATGGATGCCACCACACCAAAATACTCCAAGGCTAGGTACGATGAAATCATTAAGGAAGTGGCTTCCTACCTCAAGAAGGTTGGATACAACCCCGAGAAGATCCCATTCGTCCCTATTTCTGGATTTGAGGGAGACAACATGATTGAGAGGTCCCAACCTTGACTGTACAAGGGCCCAACTCTGCTGGAGGCCCTTGATGCCATTTCGGAACCCAAGAGGCCATCGGACAAGCCCCTACGTCTCCCACTTCAGGATGTGTACAAGATTGGTGGTATTGGTACCGTGCCTGTGGGTCGTGTTGAGACTGGTATGATTAAGCCTGGTATGGTGGTCACTTTTGCCCCATCTGGTTTGACTACTGAAGTCAAGTCCGTTGAGATGCACCACGAGGCCTTGCAAGAGGCTCTTCCTGGTGACAATGTAGGATTCAACGTGAAGAACGTTGCAGTGAAGGATCTGAAGCGTGGTTACGTTGCATCCAACTCCAAGGATGATCCTGCCAAGGAAGCTGCCAACTTCACCTCCCAGGTCATCATCATGAACCACCCTGGTCAGATTGGAAATGGATATGCCCCGGTGTTGGATTGCCACACCTCTCACATTGCAGTGAAGTTTGCTGAGATCTTGACAAAGATCGACAGGCGTTCTGGTAAAGAACTGGAGAAGGAGCCCAAGTTCTTGAAGAACGGAGATGCTGGTATGGTTAAGATGATTCCGACCAAGCCCATGGTGGTGGAAACATTCGCCACGTACCCTCCTCTGGGTCGTTTTGCTGTTCGTGACATGAGACAGACGGTTGCTGTTGGTGTGATTAAGAGCGTGGAGAAGAAGGACCCAACTGGTGCCAAGGTTACCAAGGCTGCTGTCAAGAAGGGTGCTAAGTGAATGGTGCATGATTTTTGGGTGAGGAAGCTTAACGATATTTGTTATGAAACTTCGTTCTTATATTGAGACAATTGTTGAGTCTGTTGTTTTTCATTTGTTGTAATGTAATGGTTAGTCTTTCTCAGAACTGGGTTCTTGATAGAAGGTGGCGGGATATCCCTTGTGTTTTGATATTTCGTTTAGTATGTGTCTTTGAGGTGCTTCTGCTCATGTAGGGCGGCTGGAAATTTTTGTGTCGTTTTTTTTTTAGTTACTACATTTGAAGTTTTGAACTAATTATGCTGTCTTGTTAGCTTTAATTTCTGTGTTTTTCTTATTAATTAATTTGTTATGCGTTTGTTAACCTTTTCTGTTTATGATCCTATATTGATTATTCTTTCCGTTGACTGTAATTTTTTGAAATTTGTTTTTTCTTCTGTTAAAGATACATCCTTTTGTTCTGCTATTAAAACATCATTTCCCTACATAACTATTAATATTATAATCCCCGTCTAGACCAAATATTAAAAAGTAGTCTTTGTTTGCCATAAGATTTCAGATTTGGTTGTATTTTGAACGATAAACCTTTTAATTTTAGTATATTCGTCTACACCATCTTTTGCACTTTTTTTTTTCCATTTGTAACATATTTAATTCATCATAATACTTTACAATGATGTTTGATATCGACGTTACTTTTCTTCAGGATAATGTTTACTTTTGTTCACGACAACGTGTAATTTAAGTTATTTGGTTAAGTAATTTGATTAAAAGTAATCATTGATATGAAGAAATGTAATGTTTCAAAAATATTTCTTCACGAAAATGTTTATTTTTGTTAACGAAAACTTGTGCTTTTAGTTATTTGGTCAAGTAATTATTGTCGTAAGAAAAATAAGCATTGATATGAAGAAAAATAATATTTCAAAATTCTTTTTTTTTTCATGAAAATTGTTATTTTTATTCACAAAACGTGTTATTTCGTCAAGTAATTATTAATATAAAATAAAAGTAAAAGAAAGATTAAAAAAAATAAGGTCGTTAATCAAAAATTGAAAACACAAAAAAGAAAAAAAGAAATTGTATAGTGAAAACAATAAAAAGTAGGAAAAAAAAAGACAAATTTTGTGTACTCGTACTTGTTTAAAATTCTTAGATAGTTTGAATAAATTGTTTGAGATTATTCTTAGATAGTTTGAAATTTGTTTACTCGTACTTGTTTGAATAAATTTTGATAAGTAGCCAAATCTAGCACTTCTTAGATAATTTTTTCAAATTCTAGCACTCCTTATAAAAATTTAAAAATTTAGCACTTTCTCTCTTTATTACCCTCCTTTACAATTTGTATTTCCCATCATATCCCACCTTTTCATTTTCATCTCATTCTCTCTCCTTTGGATTTCTCTCTCTAAAAGAATGGTTTCTTCTTCTTCGAAGAATTTCAAAATCTGTCTGTAAAAGAAGGGTTTCAATTTCTCTCACTAAAAGAAGGGTCTTCTTCTTCTTCGACAAATGTAAGAATCTGTCTGGTTCACTTCCACATCTCCCTCTCTCTCTCTCTCCTCTTTCTCCGGCGACCGAAATAAAGAAAATTGCAGCTTTTTGCAGCATCGGAGGTGGAGAATCCGAGCACGCAGACGACGAAAGGGCAGCAGGCAGTGTCGATGCGCGAGGCGAGGGAGAGCTCATTCTGGAACTCGCGCTAGAGATATATTAGTTTGTAGGGGGTTGATATCTGAATTTTTGTTTCTATTTTGCTTGATGTTTGATGATATCTTTCCACACAATCAATTTAAATTGGCAATGTGATCTACTTCGACGCATATCAGAATTGGTTGAAATTTGGATATTTGCACCCAGCGCTTTGGCAATTATTGAGATTATCGGTTGAAATTCTTTTGTGAATGGGGTAGGTTATTTCTGTCGATACATGTGGACATTAATTTGGAATAGAATGTTGGAGTTAAATACTGAGAAAGTGGGGTTTTCTGTGTGTGTATGTAGTATGCTTAATTATTTTTAGGATTTTTTTTTTGTTCTGATTACAGTAAGTTTGATCTTAGAATTTGTAAGCTTGTCTTGGTGTTACAGAAAAAACAGTGGTCTGTCAAGGAGAAAAGGGCAGAGTCAATTGTTCTTCCCTGAAAAGATAGTTTGTTTATTGGAGAATTGAAATTTCAAAACGATACATTCTTAGAGGGAACAGAGAATGGCAGCATGGCTGGTGTAAGTGGAGAGAGTATCTTTGAAGTCGATAGCAATATTGATGGTGCTGAAGATGAGGGACTGATAATCATTGCAGAAGATAGTATGGTATCTTGCTTCATCTTAATTGCTCACACATGGATTAAGTTATGAATTTGAATTGTGATATCAACTTGTCATTTTAGCTACTACTTGAAGTCTTATGATGGTCCCGAAACAAGTTACTGGTGTATAGGGGGGGGGGAGGGGGAATACACCAGTTAGGATTTTCAAACTTAACCCTGAAAAATACTTCAACCGAGTAAAAAGACTCAGTTGGAATCTCACTGCTGAGTAAGCAACCTCAGCTGGAAGAGTGGTGTTGTGCGGAATGTGGTGGAAATTAACAACTCGTAAAACAACTCACGCTTTTGTGCAAGGTTGATCAATAACCAAAACAGTTGAGTATGAGCAGATGCAGTTTGTATGCTGGTTAGTCAGTTGAGAATGCAAGAAATAACTGAATAAAGATAAACACAAGCACACAAAGATTTAACGTGGTTCGGAGATAACCCTCCTACGTCCACGGGAGTTGTGAGTCCACACAACTCTGTCCAAGTTCTTCTGGACAAACCACTCAGCTTACGCGGGCTGAGCAACCGTTAAGGATAAGTTTGCGGGTACTTATCAACCTTACAGTTTTGTTTCCGGGTACTAAACAACCTATCTACTCAGTTGCAGGAAGAGTAGGATCCTAAACCTTTTCAGGTGAAAGAAAATGGGGTTCCAACTAAAAGCTCGAACGTGAAGTGAGCTATGATCTAACTCTCTACGAACTCTCACTAAGTGATGTTCTCAAGGTTCGATCTAAAGATACAAAAACTAACTAATTCTAGAACTCTCAACAAGTGATGTTCTAAGAGATTAAATTCAGTTCAGCTCGTGAAGAATATTGCGCTTTCTTTCGCTCTCTAGTTTCTTCTCGTGTGTGTGTCTTATATTCTCTTCGAATGAATGAAGGCCTCTATTTATAGGCGGAGAGTATCAACTAGCCGTTGGAGGAGCTGTTGATCTCTGTTCTTTGAAAGCGATGGCTTGTCTCTCATCTCTGCAGACTTTCTCGATATGGCATCTATGCTCATCTGCTTTCCATCTGAGATAGCCTTGTGTTGGGCCAAATGGGGTAATGACTGAACGGTCAAACCCTCACGTGACTTCCTTTTTGAAATTCAAATCTTAACAACAGACTTCCAACAAGGAGTGGTCGGTTAAGACTTTCGATCTTCAACTAACTTGTTCTTCAGCCGATGTTCTTATCTGACAACTAACAGTTGAACTCTCAGCTGACTTCATCTTCAAAGCTGTTGATCTTCTCGGTTGAGTTCTACAACTGATGTTCTGAAACTGAACACTCAGTTGTCTTCCTTGTATTTGATCAGTTGGGTTCGAACGCTTAGATGGCTTTCTTTCATCTGATGTTCTCTTCCCCTTTACTGTTTCTCATCTGATGAACGCTCAGTTGTTTTCCTAACAACTGATGTTCTGTCCGAGTGATGCCATGTTGCCATCTTCAGCTGGAGTCCTGTAAAGATAAAATCTTAACAATGCTCAAACAGCGAGCCTACCTGCTAACATTAGGTTCTGGCAACATCTACTCGATTGGGGTCAGTTGGTTTTGGAATTCATTAAAACTCTTACTAATAAATTTCCCAACATCTTATTACCACATTATTTCTTTATTGACTTCAATTTCCATGATGTTATCAAATATGGTTAGTTTTTTCTTGCAAACATTTAATAATTTTGACACTCCTAGTTTGCTTTTCTTTGAAGAAATTCCTAACAATTGGCCAGATGCAGCGGACATACATTCCTATCACTCTTTAAATCATAACTTCGTTTCGCTGGTAGTTGTTTGTCCTTAATCCCTTCAATTCATTTCTATGTTTTGTTTGTTGGTTTTGCTTTTAAACATCTGTTAATGTCCCTGCAAGGTGAACAGGTCCGATTACTGGTACGTTTGTCAACTAATAAGCACAATTCAGGAATTCTTACACCTTCAGAAAATGTCCTTATTTTGTTAATTGAATTAGTTATGTTGTTGAGTTGTTATTGTTTTCTTAAATCTCTATTTTAAACTTCTGACTTTCTTATGTACTAAACTTGTCTTCATTTTTAGTATGACCTATATCTTATTGCACCAAATCTACATTATTAGCATGAATTATTGTTACCTTACAAAATAAACCTTGTTACCTAACAAAAAAGTCGTTAGGTCACAAAAAAAATGTACAAAATCATTAATACTAGAATTATTTATTATTTCACCAAATTTTAAGTTTTGTTACTTTACAAAACAAACTTTGTTACAAAAAAAAAAAAGTTAAGTCACCAAATAAATTTGATAAGTAGCCAAAATATATAAATTATTTGTTCTTACACTAAATTTTACAAAGAATTTTTGTTACAACACCAAAATTTCGTCAAAATCAATTTTTGTTATATCCCAGAATACAACTATGTTATAAAAATAATTAAATTATTTGTTACTTAACAAAAAAGACGTTATGTCACAAAAATAAAATTTGTGAAGTTTCATTAATATTAGAAGTATTTGTTATTCCACCAAATTTTACAATCAAAATCAATACAACCCAATATAAATACACAAACTATTTCTGGATCCAACAAAAGCTTAATTGCACAAACACACAACACAAAATAATTACTAATGTCAACCATATAATATACATCAACAACACCATAATTTGTTCTGAGTTCCACTCCAACACAAAATATTCAGTTTTCCATCCAAACCCAAAAGAAGCACCTGTACTGCAAAATCCAACAAACTTTGTGTGCACTTTTGCCGCTTATACCTCCAGCCCTCCTACACAAATTATCAAAATAAACTTACGGAAGACAGATAAACAAAATTTCGCCAAAGCCAATGTCAAATAAGCAAATAAATACTACAAATTGTGTTGTGTGGTAACAAATTGTACGGTTCATAGACAAATATTTATCCATCAATATTTCCTAAAATTATATAACAAAATATAATTGGAAACTATTTAGCAGATATGATATGATTTAACAATTTGTGACTTCACAAAACCTAATTTGTTGACTTCACAAAAAATTTACGATTACTACATATAACAATTGAATTACATTTTTTGAGCAGTCACAAAAATGGGTACACATTTTTTGATGATTCACTAAATATGTCTGTAGACGCAAAAATTAATGAAAAATATTAATTTTATATTTTATTTATATTTTAGGAATTTAATTAAAGATAATTTCTAAATTAAATAAATATAAATTGATATTTAAAAGATGGAGATTTTCGACCAATTAGAAATTGACAAGTGTCATTTCTTGGTCATTAAGTCAAAGATTTGATGGAGATAACTACCAAAATTGAGGAGCCAATAGAATTGTGCCACTTCAGCCCTAAAGCCTGTCTTGGAGTCCAAAAGCCACCAAGTCCACTACATTTTCACCTATAAATAGGGGTGATTGGAGAGGTCAAGAGACACTAAAAAAAATCATATTGAAGAGCTCAAGAGTGTAGGAAAATTCTCTACAACATTCAAAGCGTTCTTCGCGGCATTCAAGGCGTTCTTCGTGGAGTTCAAGGAGTTCTTCACCAAAAGCGTCCCAAATCTAGCGTTTGATCCAGAAACAAGGCGTCGGCCCTCCGGATTAACGTTATCAAGTCAAGTATCAAAACCGATCAAGATCAAGGAGGCTAAATCTCCAAGGATCCCGGAAGCTGCTAGAAGATCGTTCAAGAACAAGTGGAAGAGACGAATCAGAGGATAAAAGCTAGAGATCGAACCCGCATTTTACTTCAAATCTTCAAATATTTATTTGTACACGATTTATTGTGTTTAATATAAATACATAAAATTTGTGTTTACAAATTTTGGCACGCCCAGTGGGACCTCTCTACCTCTCATCTCAACTCTTCCCAAAATCTTGAAGAATGTCTCCGAAAGGTAAGGATGTTGGTGACTCCACTTCAAAGAACCTTGTCAAAGGTGGCGGCATGATGACGCGGAGGAAAGCTAAGATGTTGCAAGAAGCTGCGGAAGCTGCTAAAGCTGCCAAGTCAACTTTCGCCATGGAGAAGGAGCCACACGTCAAGGAAGATGACAATGATGCAAGTGATGGTTTTGAATCCTCCGAAGACAGTTCGACGAAGAATCACTCATTTGAGGTGGCTGTTATGACAACCGGTGCTACGGGTTTAGAGGAGCAAATGGCAGTCTAATGGCGATGATGGAGGCTATGGACAAGCGTATGATCAAACAAGATGCTATGATCCTAAAGCTTGCAAAAGGAAAAGGAGTACTTAAGCATGATGATGAAGATGAGAAAGATGAAGACGAGGATGATGATGATGATGCATCCAAAAGACGTGAAGAGAAGCAGTTGGATGATAAAGAGTCTAAATCCGCTTCAGGCAATCTCATCTCAATCGAACAAGTCAAGCAGCTCATTGAAGGAACCATAAAAGATAAATTCGATGGGAGTTCCAAGTCTTCGTTGGTTTACTCTAAACCATATACTCAAAGAATTGATAACTTAATGATGTCCCTCGGCTATTAGCCTCCCAAATTTCAGCAGTTCGATGGAAAGGGTAATCCGAAGCAGCACATAGCTCACTTCATCGAAACTTGCAATAATGCCGACACCTTTAGAGATCATTTGGTGAAGCAGTTTGTTCGCTCACTTAAAGGGAATGCTTTCGATTGGTACACGGATTTAGAGCCAAACTCAATCGACCATTGGGAGCAGCTTGAGCACGAGTTTCTCAATCGATTTTATAGCACTAAAAGGACGGTCAGCATGGTGGAGCTCACAAGTTCCTGGCAGTTTAAAGATGAGCCAGTAATTGACTACATCAATAGATGGAGGAACCTTTGGCTTAACTGCAAAGATCAATTGTCCGAGTCATCTGCCATTGAAATGTGTGTTCAAGGGATGCATTGGGGCCTGCAATATATTCTGCGTGGAATTCAACCCAAGACGTTCGAGGAGTTGGCCACAAGAGCACATGATATGGAGTTGAGCATGCCATCAAATGGAGTTGGAGGACCGCCTGTTCAAGAACCCCGTCGATTTAAAGAGAAGCAAGAATTCAAGAAAGGAGGCAACTCTTTTGACAAAGTTCCAAAGAAAGAATCAATGGCGGTGAAAACAACTCCTGTTAAGTTTGCAAGGAAAGAAGTCAATAAAGAGGATAAGCCGAATGCTTTTCAAGACATGGGGCAGAGGAGGCCGACTCTAAAAGAGCAACAACAAAAGAAGTATCCTTTCTTGGATTCGGATGTCTCTGGCATATTTGATGACTTAATCAAGGAGGGACTTATTGAACTGCCTGAAATGAAGCGACCGAATGAAGCAGGGCAGACTAATGATCCAAAATATTGCAAGTACCATCGGTTAGTGGGTCATCCCATACATGATTGCTTCATCTTCAAGGACAAGGTTATGCAACTAGCTAGACAAGGAAAAATAACGCTCAAAAAAGACAATGTCGGGGCAAACCTCATCCCTGTCGAAAGCATAGAAGAAGATAATGAAGCTTTTTGCGGTGTAGTGAATCAAGAGAATGAAGATGCGTTGATGGTGGCATTTTCCAATGAAGATTTACAGCTTGGATCCGAGCCTTATAACCGACCTCTGTTTGTGAGTTGTTATACCAACGAGCAAAGGGTGAATAGAGTACTCATAGATGGAGAATCTGCGGTAAACATATTGCCGTTGAGAACTTTGAAAGAGTTAGGAATCCAAGTTGAGGAGCTCGCAAGCAGTCGGTTGCTGATTCATGGCTTCAATTATGAAGAACAAAGAGCTCTTGGGACATTAAGGTTGGACTTACTGATTGATGATATGAGATCAACCGCATTATTCCAAGTAATTGATGCAAAGACCTCGTACAACATGCTTCTTGGTAGACCATGGTTGCATGAATATGGTGTTATCCCCTCGACATGGCATCAATGCTTCAAATATCACCAAGATGGTGCGGTAAAGACAGTTGTTGGTGATCATAAGCCCTTTGCGGAAACCGAACCATACTTCGCCGAAGCAAAGTACTACATGGTAAGGCCAAAAACTCCAAAAGAAGAACAAGTTCAATTCCAAGAGAGAGTTGAAAGGAGCAAGAAGGAGGATAAGCCTTTAGATGGGCTCACTATGCCTTTAACAAAGATTGATGCTACGAAACCCGCTCAACAATCATTTGGAGGATTTGTTCGGCCAAAACAAGGTAGTGCTACGGAGCATGGCGAACTTACAAGCCCTAAAGTTGCTAAGTGCTTTGGACCAAAGGCATATGAACTGCTTGTGAAAGCCGGATACGATCCCAAGGAGAATTCGAAGGTTACGAGCCAACATGAGCCTGAACAAAAGGTAGGCATGAATGCATCAAAGAAAGATGGCCCTGTAGTCCAAGGTACTAAAGCAGGCTTGGGATTCATTACACGAGGTCCAGTTCGTATTGCCATCAAAAGGGCAACTACAAATTATGTCTTTGAAGGAGAAATATCATCTGAATCGTATGCTCCTAAAAAGAAGAAAGTTGAAAGAGTGTCGGCCTTCAAGAGGATAGGAAAAGGATGGGTGAAACAAGTCTCTGTTTTCAAGAGGCTTGGTAAAGATAAAGGGGTCGAGCAAAGAACGACTCGAAAGTTGAGGAGTATTGTTCCATCTCAGATGAAGAGAAGTACTATATTGACTGTATCATGTGGAAAGATGTTGAAAGCCAAGATGAAGACGGTCATTCATACGCTAGTCCCTAGAAAGGATGAAGATGAAGAAGATAGAGAAAGTGTGGCATCATGTAACTATGCCATGGAAGGTACTCAAAATCAAATCGCTCAGGATAAGCTACGTCGAGATATCGCCCATCTACTTAGGAGTGGCATCATTAGAGCAAGTGACATTAGAATAATAGGAGAAAGACAAAGAGATGGAACGATGAGATTGCGCATAGACTTCCAAAGTCCTGTGCAAAGGAGTGAAGAACCTGTTAAGGAGGTCGCTTTGTCACATCATATTACTCTTTATGAAGAAGAGAGTGTTGAAGAAGAAGATGCGGATATAGCACCCCCACAATTTGAAGAATGAGTCAATTCCACCGTCGATGAGTTAAAAGAGGTCAACTTGGGTACTATTGATGATCCACGACCCACCTACATCAGCGCTTCATTAATGCCGGATGAGAAGCATGCATATGTTGAGCTCTTGAAAGAGTTTAGGGACACATTCGCTTGGACATACAAGGAGATGCCTGGTTTGAATCCAAAGATAGCTGTTCATCACTTAGCTGTTAAAAAGGGGGCAAAGCCTGTCAAGCAATCTCAACGTCGATTTCGACCGGAGTTGATCCCGTTGATTGAAGCCTAAATTAACAAGCTCATCGAAGCCGGATTCATTAGAGAGGTGAAGTATCAGACATGGATCTCTAGCATTGTACCAGTAAGGAAGAAAAATGGACAAATCCGTGTTTGTGTTGACTTTAGAGATCTGAATGAAGCCTGTCCTAAAGATGATTTTCCACTCCCTATCATTGAATTGATGATTGGTGCTGCCACCGGACATGAAGCTTTATCTTTTATGGATGGATCTTCCGGTTATAATCAAATTCGCATGTCGCCAGCCAATGAGGAGATGACAGCGTTTCGTACTCCGAAGGGAATATTCTGTTATGTTGTTATGCCGTTTGGATTGAAGAATGCTGGCGCCACATACCAAAGGGCCATGCAAAGGATATTTGATGATATGCTCCATAAAAACATTGAATGTTATGTGGACGATGTGGTTGTGAAATCGAAGGCAAGAAGTGATCATCTCCAAGACTTGATGATGGTCTTTGAACGATTGAGAAAGTTTGAGCTAAGGATGAACCCGTTGAAGTGCGCATTTGGAGTGAAGTCTGGAAAATTCCTTGGTTTTATTGTCCGCCATCGAGGTATAGAGATCGAGCAAGCTAAGATCGACGCGATCATGAAGATGCCGGAGCCTCGAAATATACATGAGTTAAAAAGCTTGCAAGGGAAGTTGGCATATTTAAGAAGGTTTATCTCAAATCTTGCCGGACGGTGTCAACCCTTCAGTCGGCTCATGAAGAAAGGTATACCATTCGAGTGGGATCAATCATGCCAAAATGCCTTTAAGAGCATCAAGGATTATTTGATGAAACCTCCTGTTCTAGCTGCACCGGTTGCGGGCCGTCCGTTGATTTTGTATCTCGCTGCTCAAGAGCTCTCTATGGGGGCATTACTTGCACAAGTTAATGAAGATGGGAAAAAGAATGCATTATACTACCTGAGTAGGACAATGATGCCAAATGAGCTCAATTATTCGCCAGTCGAGAAATTATGCTTAGCCTTGATATTCTCGATTCAAAAGCTGAAACACTATTTCCAAGCTCACACGGTGCGCTTAATTTCTAAGGCAAATCCGTTAAAATATGTCATGTCCAAACCAGTTCTGTCGGATAGGCTTGCACGTTGGTACCTGCAGTTACAGCAATTCGAAATCGTTTATGTTCCCCAAAAGGCAGTTGAAGGGCAAGTACTAGCGGATTTCTTGGTTGATCATCCACTACCGGCTGAGTGGGAGTTAACTGATAATCTCCCTAATGAAGACGTGTTGTTGATTGATGTTTGCCCTCCTTGGATTATGTATTTTGATGGGGCATCTCATAGAGAGGGAGCCGGAGCCAGAGTTGTATTTGTTACACCCGAAAAGGAAGTGTTGCCCTATTCTTTCACTTTGACTGAAAATTGCTCCAATAATGTAGCGGAGTATCAAGCATTGATCCTTGGTTTAGAGATAGCTGTGGATAAAAGAGGTTGCATATGAAGGTTTATGGAGATTCCAAGTTAGTGGTAAACCAAATACTTGGACTGTATGAAGTAAAAAAGCTAGAGTTGCTGCCATATGTCGAGTACGCTCAACGCATCATCGCATGGCTTGGAGATGTGGAACTTGGGCATGTTCCAAGAAGTGAAAATAAGCAAGCTGACGCATTGGCTAAACTCGCTTCTACAATAGCTATGTCCGAGGAAAAGATTTCTGTACCAATTTGCCAAAAATGGGTTGTTCCACCTATTTTTAGGATGAAAAGGAAGATTGTGAAGATGACGAAAGTAATGTCGTAGAAGTCTTCAAAATAGAAGAAAAAGATTGGCGTCAAGTGTTTGTTGACTACTTGAAGTATGAGAAGTTGTCAAGTGATCCACATAGAAGAATAGATATTCGTCGTCGTGCTGCTCGCTTTATATACTTCAAAGGCACGCTCTATAGGCGCTCGTTTGACGGAATTTTCTTGAGATGTTTGGGAAAGGAAGAAGCTGCAAAAGCCATGGAAGAGGCACATTCCGGGATTTGCGGTGCTCATCAATCTGGCCCAAAGTTGCACTTTTGAATCAAGAGGATGGGCTATTATTGGCCAACCATGGTAAACGACTACATGGAATATGCTCGAAGGTGTAAGCCTTGTCAGTTTCATGCAAATCTAATTCATCAACCACCCGAGCCGCTACACCCCACGGTCGCGTCTTGGCCTTTTGATGCTTGGGACATGGATGTCGTTGGACCTTTGACGAAATCATCAAAGGGGCATTTATACATCTTGGCTGCAACGGATTACTTCTCCAAGTGGGCCGAAGCAATACCTTTGAAGGAAGTGAAGAAGGAGAATGTTGCTGATTTCATCAAAGGTCATATCATTTATCGTCATGGCATCCCTTGATACATCATTACTGACAATGGAAAGAATTTTAGCAATTCCTTCATTGACAAGTTATGTGAGAAGTTTAGGTTTAAGCAGAGGAAGTCATCCATGTACAACGCGCCGGCTAATGGATTGGCCGAGGCTTTTAACAAGACTTTGTGCAATTTGTTGAAGAAGGTTGTCGCAAAGACGAAGCGTGACTGGCATGAGAAGATCGGAGAAGCATTGTGGGCTTATAGAATGACTTATAGAACTCTGACACAAGCGACCCCGTATTCCTTGGTGTATGGTGTAGAAGCGGTGAATCCTCTCGAGCAACAAATTCCATCGCTAAGGATTGCTATCCAAGAGGGCTTAACTGAAGAAGAGAATGCTCACCTACGGCTTGAGGAGCTGGAAGCCTTGGATGAAAAACGATTGGAGGCTCAACAAAGATTGGAATGCTATCAAGCTCGCCTCTCAAAGTCTTTCAATAAGAATGTGCGGTTGCGTTCTTTTCAAGTTGGAGACTTAGTGCTAGCTGTGAGAAGGCCGATCATCACCACTCATCGTGTTGGAAACAAATTCGTCTCTAGATGGGACGGGCCTTATGTCGTCACCAAAGTTTACACCAACAGTGCATACAAGTTGATTGATGAAGAACGTGTGAGAGTTGGTCCGATTAATGGGAAGTTCTTAAAGCGCTACTATCCTTGAAGATTGGAGTGCTACCTGTGTAAAAATATATATATAAAAAAAAAAAAAAAACAAAAAAAAACAAAAAAAAAAAAATCGAAAAGGAGAAAAGCCAAGAAAGAGAAAGAAGTCTGCTCCATGACGCACGAGCTTAAACTGCATGTTACTCCTGGCCCGTATGAGTATAAACTATGTAAAGGCACCCACCAATGAAAGTGTACATGGTTAAACTGCTAACTTCTCCACCAAGAGTTAAGTTAATGTGGCTAAACTTAATTATCCCACCAAAAGGTAAAGTTATGTGGTTAAACTGTTATTTACTCCACTTTGTCTATATAGTGGTTAAATAAATAGTCACTCCTGGCCCGCATGAGTATAAACTGTGTACGGCTTCTCCCCCCCCTCCCCTTAAAACTCAAGTTAGTTTTATTTCTTGAACTACGTTTTGACTTGATCCTTTTTATATAAAGAGGTACGTAGGCAGCTTGGATAGATTCTAAGTTCAGTCATGCTTTTAAGTCAATCATGCTTTGTGTCTTCCTTTAAATTGGATGGATGCAAGTAATTGAAATTCAAAATTGAAGCAAGTATTCAAGATAAAAAGACGACATCCATGAATGACGAGAAGCAAGAGGAAAAAAGAAACAAATACTTCATTGCATAAAAGTGTTTAAAAAATGCAGCAAAAGAGAAAAGAAGTAAAACAAAGTACGAAACAAAAAGGAAAACTATGCCTAAGCAAAGGGCTTTTGGTCCTTCAATGATTGTTGAGCGGCCTCCAAAAGTTCCTTCGAGTCCTTCAAGTTCTTCAACACTTCATCATTCACTAAAGGTGCATCCATAAGTTTGTCAAGTTCTTCTTTGAATCCAAGCACTTTGTTTTGGGTAATTTGGAGTGTGCCTTGGAGTTGCTTCATCTTCGATGATAGCTTAGCAACCTCTTCCTTCATGGAGTCGACTTGAGCAGCTTGTTCCTTTGCCTCTTCACTTGCATCATGGAACTTCTTTTGGGCTTCTTTCAAGCGTTGTGCAGCAGATCCTTCAAAGTTATGAGAGGTCGATCAGGCTTTGTCATAGTTACCAGCCTTATCAAAAAGTGTGTTCAAGCTCTCTTCAAGATGAGATATATCAAAGCCATAAGAATACTTCTGCATGCATGACATTCCCTTGCGAATTTCATCCTCTATGGATGACAAGTCATCAACCGAAATTCTTGCTATCATGGCTTGAAGATCGCCCCAAAACTCTTGCAAAAGTCTCTTACATCGATCGGCAAAGAGAGCGGTACTATTGAACTCAGACTTAGTTTCGATTGGTGGAATTTGCCTGTTGGAATGGTGCGTCCCAAGTGACTGACTTGACCCGCAAGATGGATGACAGCTTTGAGAGTCTTCAAGATTATCAATGCCAAGGACTTTCTCTAACTATAAAACAGATAAAACAAAAGTTTGTTAGAAATAACTACTTACATGAAAAAGAGGAAAGTAAAAATGGAGAAGTGAAACCACAAGAGTAGCTTTGCGTCTACGATCGATACTATTTTCGCAAGAAGCTTCCTTAGGCAGACTGACATGACTTTGCCAACGAGGATTTGCATTGTTGCTAAGAGAACCATCCAAGTGATTTGATGATGATCTTCGCTTTCCATTAGAGGATTCGTCCAAAGATGTTCTTCTTTTTCTTGAACCTTTCAACGGAATCGAAGTTGTTTTCTCCTCGCTCACTTGTAATACAACTTGTACATTTTTTTCACATTCTTTGGAAGCATCATGTTCTTGAAATTGGGCCGAGGTCTTAAATTTCTTCTCAACAAACTCTCCATAGACTTCGTGCCACCAATTCTTGTATCCAGGCGAAGTGAGCTTCTTAGGATTTTGAAGCGAGCTCGGGATCATAGCCCCAGCTTGGGAGTCTTCAAGCACACAAGCCCGCCAAAATTGAATGCCATCATCCAAGTTAGCTCTATGAACATCTTTCTTGAGGATGCCGGGAGGAAGCTGATAATATCCAAACTGACGGCCAAAACGATGCTGACTATAAGGCTCAACAATAAATTCTTCACCAAGTCGCCAAGTCAAGTAGTTGGAGCGGATGGCCATAAAGAAGCGACGATCGACTTCGTTTACTTTCTTGTCATCTTTGTATGGAGTAACTTCTTTGTTCTCGATCATGGTGGAATTCCAAGCAATTTGATCATACTTGTAGATCCGCTTCCGTGCATCTTCCATATTGTAGTTCCTTGCTCCTCCTTCGCCCAAGAATTGAACCATTTGAGGCGCGCGCACCTTGTCATCAAGAGGGAAGTGAGTCTTGAAGTAAAACGCCAACCAACCATATACGAACTGAATGGGAAAGACTGCATCGATTTGAGTAAGGTCATGAAGTTTTGAGATCTTGTTAAGACCCTTATAGATGCTCGTCAAGACAGGGACAACTAGTGAAACCTTGTTCCTATTCGCCATGGTGCTCGTCATCTTGAAAGTACTCGGCCAAATTACATTGCGTCATCTTCAGGAAGAGCGAAAGTGCTCAACCAACAAGCAAGGTAGGCCGCCAAATAAGCTTTCTCCATTTGGTGATCTTTAGCGCCTATGTCCATGAATGGGGCCTTGTGAGTAAAAGTCCACGCCACATGCCTTTCAAGCTTCCCATTTAAATTGTGAGTTACCTTAGGACGCGTCTGACACGCACCCATCGTATGGTACGATCAAAATACCTGTGTATGCCCCAGACGGACAGTACACGCTCCAATGCCCACTACCGGACTAGTTAGTCTTAGCAGCAAGCTAGGGTCAATCCCACGGAGAGTGATGAACCACCTTACTCTTCGGTATACAAATCGAGTTGTCACGATCTCAATCTGTGTATCTGCACAATAAAATAGACGGAAATCAAATATAAAAGGGGGTAAGATTTGGAGCAGGTCATGATCATTGTTGACATGTTAATTCGGTCATGGGCACACTAAGAATCCGTCCATGCTTCGTATAAACTCAAGGCGTGGCCCAAAGACATTGGGGCGTTTCAAGAGTTATACTCCACACTTGGGATGGTTGAATCCCTTGTTGTCGTCCTGGTCCGAAGTCACGCTTCACCCCGGTCACAAGGCCGTGCTTCACTCCTCCTTAGATAGTAGTCATACCCGATCTCTCCAAGTATGACCCTCACCAACCTTCTCTTCCAAACTTCCCATGTCCGCACCTACAGAGTAACATCACTCGCGGGATACTCATTTCCGGGACCACGTCCAACCGGTCATTGCAATGCCTACGATACGCGAGATGAGTCCTTTGGTCGATAACCATGGCTTGATGCCTCGTCACAGTTGATGGGTGATTGTTAGAGAAGCCCAAGACTGAAGAAGGACGCAGTATCCCCTTGTCCAATCCTCACCATCCAGATCTACAGCACCATGCCAGGTGCTGCTTAGCTACTCGGTCCTGGGCACATCGAACGCTGCCGTTTGTCATGCCCTGCCTTTGCTTGACATGGTACAGCTCCAACCGAACGGAGATCACCCGTTAGGTTAGAACTGCCCATGAGTTCTGCTCCAGTCCTTCCGAACTACTGACTCAACCGATGGCACAAGTGCCTCACGAATATTTCACATGTCAACAGTCAATCATTTCCCATACCCAAATCTCACCAAGTAAACTACTCACACATAATTAAATATAATGATAAGCGAAAAGAACACATTAATAAAAGAAATATGAAATACTCGGATTAAAATACCTAAGGCAACAGCCTTGGATTTGTTCTTCGCAGCGGAATGTAATAAAAGCAGATAAAGATTGTTTTGAACAGAAAATATAAAAGTGTTTTCTTCGGACTAAGAACTGTAGACTGATAAATTCTCCAACATTGTGCCAGCCGCTTTGGCTGGACTTTTATAGCTGTAGTGGCAGCGAGCAAAACCCTAGGCGGGTAGATTGAAATGGCATGATTGGCAGTTTCCATGTTGAGCGAGATTCTGAATATCTGCGATTGGCTGGATTGATGATTGGCGATCTCCGATTGATTTGTTTATTTAGGGTAGGGCGCTGACCTCCAAATCCTTCCTTTCATGGATGCTTGGCAGATATTGGCGAATCTTCTCCACGCGGCTTTCCTTCTTGAGCTTTGGCGACGGACTGGAAATCTTTGTAGTGGTCAAACTGGTTGCATGCTTCATGATTGGATTCCTCGTAGGCACAGCAGCTGCAAGATCTTCTTTGTTGTTGGGTGCATTGCGTTAATACCACGAATGCGAATGATGAACACAACTTAGCTTCAGGGTTCACATGGAATCCTCCTTTCAACCTCGTCTCTTGCTTCAATTCATCTCCTGCTCTGCATACTCCTTTGCGTAGTCCTTGCAACCGACTGGATTCGATCCAGTTCTGCTCATTCTGACCACCTTTCCTCTGTTTGACCTGGACTGAGCTTCCTTCCTTCGAACAACAGTTTCCTTCCCCTGGACAGACTCTAATGACACAAAAAGACATGAAAAATAGGGCCAAACGGCCCAAAAGTCGAAGACGCATCACACCTACACACTTAAACCATACTTGCCCTCAAGTATGTTGGTGGATTCACAAAGACACCAAGAAAAAAGATGAACGAAAAAGAAAGAAATAAAACTACAAGACACGAAAGTGCGCAATCAAATGAATCAGTTTGTGCATGCATGTATCCACCTGTTACATTCCACAACCCATTGAGCAATTACACCACATGATCGTATTAGCAGTTTTCCTCACACCCACTCAAGTGTTTGGCTAGTGTTTACTCTCATTTCATGCTGCATTAGCTTTCCTATTAGCTTGTTCGAGGATTTATGGCTATTAGTTAATCTGGTGCAAATTATCAAAAGGTCTTTATTTGGCTGTAATGGGGCATACGGAGCAGGGTGAGAATTTTCTGGATAGTGGGTTAAGACTTGATTCCAGCCACATGGACTGCTCTTTTAAATAAGTGCTCCCACTAATCCTCATACTGCTTTCTTTCTTTGGGGTATTCTTTTCTAGGCATGCATTGATCTTTGATCGTACTTAGAATTTTCATTCTTTTCATTTCTGCCCCTCTTCTTAAACATTGACACCCCCTTTTTTTTCTTATTACCCTTCTTCACTTTTGATTCTTAGAGCAGCTATGTACCCTTCTTATCTTGTATGGTGGGGAGACACTCTTAATCAAATGTCATTACAAGGGCTCATGAAAGAAAAATCATTTTGGCTCAAAGTGGTTAGCAATGGATCATAGTGTTTAGCATGAAAAATTCTGGGGCTTCTAATCATAAATAAACTGCCCTTATCCTTTAATCTACACCACCAGCTAAAATCCACTAACAAGTTCTAGGATTACTAACAGCATGAACACACAAAAGATAGAAACAATTAGGCTCAATTCTCACAGGTGTGGATTTCTGCATTCCTTCTACTGCTATACATGTAATGCATGCTCAGCATACCATTCAAACCAGTCAAACCAAATAACATGCACACATTCCCTGATCCATATATCATGCACACACAGACTCAAGACTCAATGTACACTAGACTCCAACTGACACAAAACATAAAAGAAAACAGAAACGAAAAGAACAAAAAAGAAAAAAAACCTAAACTAAAGATAGGGGAAAGGAAACTTATTCGTTTGGTCGGAGGCATCTTCCTCCTCCCGTCCGCTTTTGCCATCAACTTCTCAAAGCTCTTCTTCATGTTGGTGTGGATTGCCGTCATCTCCGCCTTCAACATCGCTACTTCTGCACGTAGCTCCTTCAACTCTGCCAGTATAGCCACCATCTCGCTGTTCGAGCGGCGCGGAACCGCCTGCTCTTCGCCTTGCTCGGTTCTGCTCTGCTGCTGTGCCTTCTGGATGAACCAGCGAGTAATTTCCATGCTCGTCCACCTCAACAATTCTCCACCTCACGAAGCGCCCTTGGTCCAGAAACCTTGTATCAGCAGCTGCGAGATCATCTGGCTTCTCCAAGTCGAAATTGGTGAGATTCTTTGCAAGAATCGTCGCCAAAGGGCAGAGTGAGAGGAACTTGTTGTGGTGGGTCACGCCAAACTGAAACTGCTGCGCTGCTACGAACCCAAAGTTCACCCGCCTCTTCTCCATCATGCACCATAAAATGAACAGCTCCTGCTGAGTCACCACGTTAGACCCCTCCAACCGCCCGTAGATGTTGTAAGCCAACCACCTGTGGCAAATCTGTAGCGCTGGATCTCTGATCTCATTGGACTTGCTGCTATTCTTCACATAGCGATCCCTGATGGAGATGATTGACCAGTAGTGGTCAATCTGAGACTTCCATTCATCCGAGGCCACCGTCTCTGCCTCCTTATACTCTTCCTCATACACCTCCCGCGGCTCGAGTACTCCGAGTTGGATGTTCAACTCATTGATGGAGAGAGGGAACATCCTGCCCCTCAGTTGAAAGCGCAGGGTGCCCGGAGTCTCGATGCCGTATTTGCCGCGGGGTTTGAATTCCACTGTCCCCATGAATTCTTCCGATAGCTTCTTGAACGCAGGGTAATTCCATTCCAACACCTTTCCCCAGCCGATACCCTTGAAGTATCCCTCCACCCTCTCTTTGATACCAAAGGCTTCCAAGCTTTCTGTCAACAGGTAGTACCAAGGGAGGATCTCCCTGTTTTGCAAGATGGCATACCGCTGGCTGTCTAGTGGTATGGTTGCTCCAGATGTTGCAGGTCGTAGCACGCCTTTCCTCTTGGCTCCTGATTTCGTGGCGGTGACACTGGGTGTAGACTTCACAGGTGCTTGAATCTCCCCCGAGTTAGAGCTGTCGATGATCTCCACTCTCTCTATTTCTTCCTCTTCGATCTCCTTCGCTTCTCCTTCTTTTTCTCCTTCCTTTTCTTCCCTTTTTCCTCAGCTGTAACCCTCCTCACCGTGCTCGTAGTACCCACCTTGCTCCCTAATTTGCTCTGTTTGGACTTCTGCGATAGGGGAGGTTTCGAGGTTTCAAGCTTCCTCTTTGCTCCCACCCCTTTCTCCTTACTCTGTGGGGTGACATCCTCCTGGGCCCGCACTGGAATGCTCTTCTCTGCCTCCTCCTCGTTCCTTCTCCTCGTGGTCAGAAGCGGTCAGACCACCCTCCTTCGATTGAGATTGAGAACGGGAAGAACTGGGAACTGGAGTAGGCGCCTTTGGTGGAGGGCTAGCTGCTTTCTTTCCGGTGGTTTTCTTCTTCGCTGCTGCTGCAGTAGTGGTGCCCTTGACCGCAGGCTTCTTCTTCTCTTTCTTCCTAGGCGGTTGGACATCTGGTTCTTCCTCGACCTGTACTTGCTCCTGGTCACCCGCAGCGCCTCCTTCTCCGGTGGCTGCTTCTCCGGTGAGGGAATCCTTTCCTGTTCCTCTTCGTCCACCCCCCGAGTAGGTGTGGTCTTTTCTGAACTGTGCACCGGAGTTTCCTCCGATGTGGTGCTGCGAGTTTTCCTCTTCTCCCCACCGGTACAGATTTTGTAGCGGTTGGGCTCTTGGTTTGAGTACTGGGGCCGGCGACGCCTTTGTTGGTTCTTTTGTGAGCGGCTTTCTTGATTCTGACCATGGTGACGGTTGGAATTTTAGGGTTTTCAGAAAAACGGCGAGGTTGGTGAAGTATGTGGGATGAGAACTGGGTTTCTGTGCTTAAATGGCAGATTGTGGGCGACGGTTATGGCGGAGTGGAGGAAGTGGCTGAGTGTAGGGCGGTTGTGGAGGTTGTGAGGGTTAATGGAGGAGGGTTTTCTCTTTCTGACTGATGTAGAGGCGAAGTGACAGTTATGGGAAGTCGAAACAATCAAGGGAATAAAATCATTACCAAATTTTGAAATTCAAATTTCGTGCGAAATCCCAAGCGCCGCAATTATACCAGCCGTCCTTGTCAGATGCGCCTCCACGTCACTCCTTGGTTAGACCGTCTCCATTCCACACACCGGTCTGCCACCTACACACTTTGCATCGCAAAGTGGGCTCACAATCTACCCCGGACCTCCACCTACACACTTTGCATTGCAAAGTGGGTTCGAACTCCAAGATAGACTTTTAAAACAAACTTGGCCCACATTCTCCAGTTCTAACTTAGCCAAATACTCACTTACTCAAACAACTAATTAAAACTAATTAAAGAGAAAGCGGTTGTGGTCTTACCGACGACCACTCCTGGGTTGCCTCCCAGTCAGCGCTCTTGTTTAATGTCTTGAGCTCGACTTCCAGCTTCTGCTCTTACTGATAAATAGGATCCAGTAAAGAGCATTTCTCCTTGGTCTTCTTCAACTCTGAATAATCGAAGTACGGTTTCAAACGATGACCGTTCACCACAAAAGTATCCTTTCCATTCAAGTCATAAACTTCGACACTTCCATTAGGGAATAACTCCTTCACGATGTATGGTCCTCCCCATTTTGATTTAAGCTTCCCACTCATCAACTTAAATCGAGAGTTGAATAACAACACCTTTTGGCCAGACCAGAATTCCTTCTTCCTAAGCTTGGCATCGTGGATTCTCCTTGTTCTTTCCTTGTACAAAACTGCATTGTCATATGACTCCAACCGAAGTTCCTCCAATTCATTCATTTGCAACTTCCTTTCTTCTCCGGCCCTAGTCATACTGAAATTGATTCTCTTGATCGCCCAGTAAGCCTTGTGTTCCACTTCTACTGGTAATGGCATCTTTTTCCGAACACAAGCCTGAATGGTGACATGCCAATTGGAGTTTTGTAGGCAGTGCGGTATGCCCATAACGCATCTCCCAGTAATTGCTCCAATCCTTACGATTGGGATGAACCACCTTCTCCAATATGCCTTTGATCTCCCTGTTAGAAATTTCAGCCTGCCCATTGGCCTGAGGGTGATATGCAGTCGTGACTTTATGTTTCACCCCCATTCTTTTGGTTAGTGCTCTAATGGTGGCATTGCAGAAATGAGATCCTTGGTCGCTGATGAGGATTTTTGGAACTCCGAATCTACTAAACACCTGCTCTCTCAAAAATTCAGCCACCGTATGAGCATCATTACTGGTTGTAGCCTTTGCCTCGACCCATTTGGATACGTAGTCGACTGCCACCAAAATGTATTCATAATTCCCTGACTTAGGGAGTGGTCCCATAAAATCGATTCCCCATACATCGAAGATTTCCACAGGCATAATAGGCATCTGAGGCATTTCATCTCTTGCGGTAATACCCCCTACCATCTGACACTTCGGGCAGCCCTGTACCCATTTCTTGGCATCAGCAAAGATGGTAGGCCAATAGAATCCACTTTCCAGTATTTTTGCTGTTCTCCTTCCACCGAAATGGCCACTACATGCTGTGCTATGGCACATTTCTAATATCTGAGCATGTTCAAACTCTGGAACGCACCTCCGTATGATTTGATCTGTACCAATCTTCCATAAATGCGGTGCTTCCCAAAAATAAGAGCGAGCCTGTGTTACCAATTTCTGTCTCTCGAACTTGGTCTTCCCTGGTGGTACTTCCTTGGTGAAAAGATAATTTGCTATGTCTGCAAACCAAGGCTCCTTCTCGGTTAGAGCATACAGAGTCTCCATCTCCATATGATCGCGTATGGCGTATAGCTCATCCGGAAAACGTCTTCTATTGGTTCGCCATCATCTTTTCCCATTTGTAGCCTGCTTAGATGATCAGCTACTAGATTGGCTGCTCCCTTCTTATCTCTTATTTCCAAGTCGAACTCTTGGAGCAGCAATATCCACCGGATAAGTCGTGGTTTTGATTCTTTCTTCGCCATGAGGTATTTCAAAGCGGCATGATCAGTGTAAATGATCGCTTTTGTGCCCAGAAGGTATGATCTGAACTTCTCGATTGCAAAAACCACTGCCAACAATTCCTTCTCAGTCGTGGTGTAGCTACACTGAGCTGGATTCAAAGTCTTGAGGCGTAATATATAACGTGGCTTTCCTTACCTCTTCTGCCCCAGTACTGCTCCAACCGCGTAATTGCTGGCATCACACATGATTTCGAATGGTATCTCCCAATCTGGCGGTTGAATAATAGGGGCTGATACCAATTTATCCCGTAGATTCAGAAATGCCTCCTTACAGTCGTCATCAAAGTCGAACTGTACATCTTGTTGCAACAAACGGGTCATAGGTTGAGCAACCTTTGCGAAATCCTTTATGAATCTGCGGTAAAACCCTGCGTGACCAAGAAATGCCCGTATGTGCTTGACCGTAGTTGGATATGGCAACTTGGCAATGGAATCGATTTTGCCTTGTCCACTTCGATACCCCTCTCGATATGACATGGCCCAGTACGATGCCTTCTTTCACCATAAAATGGCATTTCTCATAATTGAGTACCAGGCTTTTCTCCACGCATCTTTTCATACTAGCTCCAAATGATTAAGCATGTGTCGAACGAATCACCATATACCGTGAAATCATCCATAAACACCTCTATGCAATTTTCCAACAAATCTGAAAAAATGCTCATCATGCACCGTTGGAAGGTTCCAGGTGCATTACAAAGACCAAATGGCATTCTTCGGTATGCGAACGTCCCGTACACACAAGTGAACGTGGTCTTTTCTTGATCTTCTTGAGCTACGAATATTTGCATATATCCTGAATATCCATCCAGGAAACAGTAATAGGCATTACCAGCTAGTCGTTCCAGCATTTGGTCGATAAAGGGCAATGGAAAATGGTCCTTCCGTGTGACCATGTTCAGCTTCCGGTAGTCTATACAGACTCGCCACCCAGTTTGTAGCCTTGTTGGAACAAGCTCGCCTTTGTCATTCTCCACAACCTGTACTCCAGATTTCTTCGGTACGACGTGAACCGGGCTGACCCATTGGCTGTCGGATATAGGGTAGATTATACCCAACTCCAAAAGCTTTAGGATCTCCTTGAGTACCACCTCTTTCATAACAGGATTCATTTTCCTTGCGAATCCCGTACTGGTCGTGCTCCTTCCTCCAAGTATATATGATGCATACACTCTGTTGGACTGATACCCTTTATATCTGCCAGGGTCCAACCAATGGCTTCCTTGTTCTCTCTCAATACTCTGACCAGTCTTTCTTCCTGCACCAGGGTTAGATCAGAACTGATAATCACTGGAAGAGTTTCCTCCGGTCCCAAGTAGCATATTGCAAGTGCTTCGGCAGCTTTTTTAATTCCAAGACTGGGGCTTTCACAATCGAGGGCATCAGCTTCTCGTGTTCCCCATACTGAGAGAACAACTCCGGTTTGCCCTGCCCCGATCCTCCGATGGAGTACACTTCCAAGATAATATCTTTAATCTTCCTGTCAACTTCCACTGCTGCTTCCAAGGTGCTTTCCTTTAAAGAATACAACTCCATGATGGTCTCCTTCATCTCGAGGTCCTCCATTTGTACAGCATCTCGATCAGTAAGACCGGCTTGTATAACCCTTTCTGTGATGTCACTTGAGCTGAATGACAGGTTTTGCTCTTGTACCAATGGTTCGAATATGTCAATCATCTCTACAGATTCTAAATCGGGCTTCCGTCTCATGGCTTCATAAATGCTGAATTCTTCCACTACACCATCGAATTCACACGATAGAATTCCAGTCTTCATGTCCAATTTAGTTCCTGCAGTCATCATGAACGGTCTGCCTAACAGGATGGAGTTCTCCTTTGCTTCCAAACCGGTATCCAACACGTAGAAGTCAGCAGGAAAAATCAGCTCTCCTACTTTGATAAGCACATCTTCGATCACTCCCTCTGGGTAAGCGTTTGACCTGTCTGCTAGTTGTATGACAACTCGGGTGTTCCGTAGTTCCCCCAAGTTGAGCCTGTTGAAAAGCCAGGGGCATAACGTTTATAGATGCCCCCAAGTCCATCATGGCTTTGTCCATGTTCCTTCCTGCGATGTTGCAAGGGATAGTGAACATCCCCGGGTCTTTCTTCTTCGGTGGCAGTTTCTGCTGTATGATGGCTGACACACTCTCTCCCATGACATATCGAACATCTCATCAATCTTCACCTTCCTCGAGCAAAGATCTTTAAGGAACTTGGCATACTTTGGGATTTGCTTAATTGCTTCCAGTAGGGGTAGGCTAAGTTCCAACTTCCGAAAGATTTTCATCATATCATTGGCTTCTTTCTCTTTGGCTTTCTGTCGAAGTCTACCCGGATAAGGGGGTTCGGTCTGCTCATCACCACCTATTTCTCCTGAAATTCTGTTGCTGGTTCCCTCCTCTCTTTGCCGGTTAACTTCTGCTTCTGCCAAAATTTTTTCAGCTTGCTCATCATCTACCTCTGTGATTATTACTTGTGCCTGTTCCTTGTGATTGATCCCTTGAGATGGAAGTTTCCCTGTATTTTCTTCTACTTTTGCCAACGCCTTCGCCAGATGACCAATCTGCACGTTGGTTTGATTCATACCAGCTCGGATTTCATTGCGGAACTTCTCACTTTCCTTAGCCATGCTCTCCATGGCCTCTTCCCATGGTGCTCTCCTCTGATGAGGTGGTTGATACACCTGCTGCTGTTGTGGCTGGTAGTGTTGTTGTTGTGGTGGGCCTCCCTGATATTGTCCTTGTTGTTGGTGCTGGGCAAATGATTGAGATGCCGGTAGACCTGCACCGTTCTGTTGTGGTTGACCATCCTGTTTCCATCTAAAGTTAGGATGATCCCTCCATCCTCTGTTATACGTATTTGAAAACGGGTCATGTTTCCTCTGAAATCCTTCATTTCCCCCCATGGCATTTACGTCCATTATATCTTCACCAAAGTTGGGGCAATTTTCAGATTGATGCCCCACTGCATCGCATAGGCCACACTGTCTGACCTTCTTCTGCATGGTCAGACCACTCAGCAATGTCTTTATTTCCTTCATCTCCTTTTCCAGATTTGTCAGCTTATCTTTTTCCTCTCCTCTCTCTGGTATCTCTCTGCTTTTTCATGTCCATCATCTCTGGATTCTTCTGCCATTGTTCCCAAGAGTTTGAAAATCTCTTGAGGTTTGCTCATCAGCAGTGATCCGTTGCATGCAGCCAATACCAGTCCTCGATCACTCCTCCGCATGCCCTTTACGAAGCTTTCCACTTGATCTTTTGGAGTGATCTGGTGGTGAGGACAGTTGCTTAACAACTGTTTGAAACGAGTCCAATACTCATAAAAAGTTTCCAGTCCGTCTTGCTTAATGTTTCGGATGTCCCATCGCATCCTTTCAACTCTTGTGGCTGGAAAAAATTCTTCCAAGAAACTCTGCTGCATTTCTGCCCAAGTGGTAACGCTTCCTTGGGTAGATTGTACACCATCTCCTTGCGCTGTCCACTAATGAGAACGGAAAAAGAACCAGTTTCACATATTCTTGCTGATTCTCATTGGACTGATGCATCACTGTCATTTCGAAGTCCTGGAGATGGGTATGCGGGTCGTCTCCTGGATATCCATTAAATTTCGGTAAGACCTGTATTAATGCAGGTTTCAAGTCAAACCGCTCAGGCGCGAAAGGATTTGTCGGTAAGGTGATCCCGTTCGGCCTGAGATTCAGATTAGTTGGGTAAGCCAACTGCTTGAGGGTCTGCTGCGGCTGTGGTTGGTCAACCATAGCGTCGCGTCTCGCTATCGTGCAAGTGCGCGTAGTCGTCGTTCAGTTCGTTCAATATCTGGATCAAAAGTTAATGCTCTCTGTACTCGACGAGTTCCACGCATACACCAATAGTGGAAGATGGAATGAGAAGAGTAAAATTGTTGCGCGTCACTCCCCGGCAACGGCGCCAATTTTGACACGCACCCGTCGTATGGTACGATCAAAATACCTGTGTATGCCCCAGACGGACAGTACACGCTCCTATGCCCACTACCGGACTAGTTAGTCTTAGCGGCAAGCTAGGGTCGATCCCACGGAGAGTGATGAACCACCTTACTCTTCAGTATACAAATCGAGTTGTCACGATCTCAATCTGTGTATCTGCACAATAAAATAGACGGAAATCAAATATAAAAGGGGGTAAGATTTGGGGTAGGTCATGATCATTGTTGACATGTTAATTCGGTCATGGGCACACTAAGAATCCGTCCATGCTTCGTATAAACTCAAGGCGTGGCCCAAAGACATTGGGGCGTTTCAAGAGTTCATACTCCACACTTGGGATGGTTGAATCCCTTGTTGTCGTCCTGGTCCGAAGGTCACGCTTCACCCCGGTCACAAGGCCGTGCTTCACTCCTCCTTAGATAGTAGTCATACCCGATCTCTCCAAGTATGACCCTCACCAACCTTCTCTTCCAAACTTCCCATGTCCGCACCTACAGAGTAACATCACTCGCGGGATACTCATTTCCGGGACCACGTCCAACCGGTCATTGCAATGCCTACGATACGCGAGATGAGTCTTTGGTCGATAACCATGGCTTGATGCCTCGTCACAGTTGATGGGTGATTGTTAGAGAAGCCAAGACTGAAGAAGGACGCAGTATCCCCTTGTCCAATCCTCACCATCCAGATCTACAGCACCATGCCAGGTGCTGCTTAGCTACTCGGTCCTGGGCACATCGAACGCTGCCGTTTGTCATGCCCTGCCTTTGCTTGACATGGTACACTCCAACCAAACGGAGATCACCCGTTAGGTTAGAACTGCCCATGAGTTCTGCTCCACTCCTTCCGGAACTACTGAACTCAACCGATGGCACAAGTGCCTCACGAATATTTCACATATCAACAGTCAATCATTTCCCATACCCAAATCTCACCAAGTAAACTACTACAATAATTAAATATATAATGATAAGCGAAAAGAACACATTAATAAAAGAAAATATGAAATTACTCGGATTAAAAATACCTAAGGCAACACCTTGGATTTGTTCTTCGCAGCGGAATGTAACTAAAAGCAGATAAAGATTGTTTTGAACAGAAAATATAAAAGTGTTTTCTTCGGACTAAGAACTTTAAACTGATAAATTCTCCCACATTATGCCAGCCGCTTTGGCTGGACTTTTATAGTTGTAGTGGCAGCGAGCAAAACCCTAGGCGGGTAGCTTGAAATGGCATGATTGGCAGTTACCATGTTGAGCGAGATTCTGAATATCTGCGATTGGCTGGATTGATGATTGGCGATCTCCGATTGATTTGTTTATTTAGGGTAGGGCGCTGACCTCCAAATCCTTCCTTTCATGGATGCTCGGCAGATGTTGGGCGTATCTTCTCCACGCGGCTTTCCTTCTTGAGCTTTGACGACAGACTGGAAATCTTTGTAGTGGTCAAACTGGTTGCATGCTTCATGATTGGATTCCTCGTAGGCACAACAGCTGCAAGATTCTTCTTTGTTGTTGGGTGCATTGCGTTAATACCACGAATGCGAATGATGAACAGCAACTTAGTTTCAGGGTTCACATGGAATCCTCCTTTCAACCTCGTCTCTTGCTTCAATTCATCTCCTGCTTTGCATACTCCTTTGCGTAGTCCTTGCAACCGACTGGATTCGCATCCAGTTCTGCTCATTCTGACCACCTTTCCAATGTTTGACCTGGACTGAGCTTCCTTCCTTCGAACAACAGTTTCCTTCCCCTGGACAGACTCTAATGACACAAAAAATATATGAAAAATAGGGCCAAACGGCCCAAAAGTCGAAGACGCATCAGCGTCTTCCTCTTAGACTCTTTTCGAGTTGGAGGCCTTGGATGTCTGAAGTTGTCCTTGAACCAAAATCGGATCCATTCATCAACAGAAACTGAAGTGGTGGGAGCTCTCGTCTTCTTCCGAAGTATGTGGTAGCCGTAAAGCAAGTGCTTGCAACTCGGACGGATAGCGAATCCTCTCTCGAACATCTCCTCCGCGGATAGAACCACCTTGTCATAAAGCATGCCGTCTATAGAAAGTCCGGACAGGTAATGCAGATCCCAAAGTGAAATTGAAAGCTCCCCGGTCGAAGTGAGTAAAGTGTTGGTGGACGGGCACCAAGACTCGCAGAAGGCTTTAATAACTTCCACGTTGCGATCATAAGTGAAGAGGGAGGCGTAAACAGCATCGTAGAGTCCGCTCGCTCGAAGGTCATCTTTGCAGTGGCAAAGTACGTCTTCCGTCCACTCCCAAAAGCCTTTTATGAAGTGTGCTTCTCCAGGAAACTCCGTGCGCTCTCCCCATGCAGCCTTTTTCGGCCATCAAGGGTCCCGTGCTCTCTCAACATGCAGCCTTTTCGGCCATCAAGGGTCCCGTGCGCTCTCCACATGCAGCCTTTTCGGCCATCAAGGGTCTCTTGCACTCTCCACATGCAGTCTTTTCGGCCATCATGCGTCTTCCCAAGGTCAGTAGTGGTTCCGAGTTGCCCATAGAATGGTGATGAGTGGAGCAAAGAGAGTAAACAATAGATAGAGATCTTCCCACTTTGTGACTTGGCACCATCCGTTGGTATGAAGCGAAGTTGAATATTTCGGCCATTGATCATGGATGCTAGATTTGTGCGTCCTCAAACGCGTTGCCTTCTCCAAGTGTTGACGTTTGTCATCCAAAATGAGTAAATAAGTTCTTTTGTTCTCGGCAATGTCCATGAAGTAAACCATGATGGAACTGCAAGGAACAAAAACAAACAAATAAAAGAAAAGAAACGATCAAAATTGGCTTTAGAATTTTCGTTCTAAAATGAATAAAAGTAGAAGGATTGAACGCAAACGAGGTTGGGAATTTGCTTTGTGATCTTCGGACTTCTTCTTGCTGCTGCTTCCCTACAAAAAGTTACAAAAAGGGTCCGTTTAAAGTTTCGAAAAAAAAAGTTGAGAAAAAAATCTATTTTTTTCTGTTCAGACGTTTCGTCGAACAGGTGGTGTGCAGCGTGTGGAAGGGCATAGTTTGATGGACTTGAAGGTTGAAGCTTACAGGAAAAAATTCAACACAGCAGGATGTGAAATGCCAGCTCTCTGCTTCTGGTATCCCCCTGCAAGATAAAAGCAAAAAATAAAAAAATAAAAAATAATTACGGTGCAGATTTAGGCGCCGTTGACAAAGCGGATAATCTTTCAGGTAAATCGACGAACAAGTTACAGGCACAAACACAAAGATCAGAACTTTAAGACGAACTGGAAAATTGGCCATAAAAAAAAGAATCCTTACCTTGCTGCAGCAAAATTGGTAGGAGAAGAGCCGAATGCACAAGGACTTGGAGTAAGAGAAAACATGAGAAGAAGGATATATTTATAAGGGGCATGCGCCTGAGGTTGGGACGTACATGAATTTCAGAAGGAAAAGAATTTTTGCGTGAGTAGGAGACAACCCAAAGTTTGGTAACTACTTAATTCTAAAAGGAATCGAGAAACTTGCTGCTCAAGGATGACGTCTGATAAGCTTTGATCAAATGGCTTTATTGGAATCAAATTAGCTTTTGGTTAATTGGGCCAATAAATCGAGGGTGATATTTTGATAGTTTGGGCCTGTATGTGTGTGGACAAGAAGAAATAAAGAGATACTAAATTATTTCTTATGCTAATAACGTTGACATTCGTCAATTAATTTGGGCCATACGAAACGAAAGTTGTGAAATTCAAATACTCTTAAATACGAGTCTAAACTATTTATAAATTCAAAATTTAAATTGAAAAACTCTATGAAACGAGTCTAAATTTTCGTACTTCAAAATTCAAGAACTCCTTGATACGAGTTTAAACTATCTAATGAACTTCAAGTCTTGAGACTTATTCGTTCCCAAATACAATTGTCCACAAACAAGTCTCAAGGGGGCATTTGTAGACGCATAAAAATTAATTTTATATTTTATTTATATTTTAGGAATTTAATTAAAGATAATTCCTAAATTAAATAAATATAAATTGATATTTAAAAGATGGAGATTTTCGACCAATTAGAAATTGACAAATGTCATTTCTTGGTCATTAACTCAAAGATTTGATGGAGATAACTACCAAAATTGAGGAGACAATAGAATTGTGCCACTTCAGCCCTAAAGCCCGTCTTGGAGACCAAAAGCCCACCAAGTCCACTACATTTTCACCTATAACTAGGGGTGATTGGAGAGGTCAAGAGACACCAAAAAAAATCATATTGAAGAGCTCAAGAGTTGTAGGAAAATTCTCTACAACATTCAAAGCGTTCTTCGTGGCATTCAAGGCGTTCTTCGTGGAGTTCAAGGAGTTCCAAAAACAAGGCGTCGGCCCTCCGGATTAACGTTATCAAGTCAAGTATCAAAACCGATCAAGATCAAGGAGGCTAAATCTCCAAGGATCCCGGAAGCTGCTTGAAGATCGTTCAAGAACAAGTGGAAGAGACGAATCAGAGGATAAAAGCTAGAGATCGAACCCGCATCTTACTTCAAATCTTCAAATATTTATTTGTACACGATTTATTGTGTTTAATATAAATACATAAAATTTGTGTTTACAATGTCACAGCCCCAAATCCCGAAGGACGGCAAAGCCGGGGTGCGACTAGGGGTTGGATTAAAGAAGCGGGGAAGAAGGGGAATAAATGAATAAACACAATAACTAAACAATAACTGATATCTATGAACAGACTTTATTAAAAGAAAGAGAGTCGACCTTGAAGGATCGCTCGACAGAGTTGTTCTAAAAAAGAAACTAAGTCCAAAGTATGAGACTTAGACCAAAAGTTATACATTAACGAGAACTAGCTTGCAGCGGAAAACGTAGAACTGAAACCCTGATCTTCTTTCCTATAACAACTCTACTCAACCTCCGCCGCGTCCGTTACTCAACCTCCACATTTAAAAACATATGCAGGGTTAAGTACATAAAGCACTTAGTGGGCACATTGCCGAAAACATCTCATAAGAGTATAGATTAATCAGGCATCTTTAACAGTAACGCAACGGGGTTTTTCTTTTAAAGGCCCGTGCTTACTAAACATTTTCTCTTTTCTAAACACTTTGCGCAAAGATTTTCTGTTGTTACATTCATCTTGCCCTTTTCAACGCCGAGGAAGAAGCCTTTTCTTCTTCCGCGCACGTTCCTCACCATGGCTGGCTACCCCTCAACAGAGTACCACACACAATGGCTACCGTGTACACTAACCCTGGAAAGCACCCTTTTGGCTAACACAGAGTTCGATCGATTTAGTTAGCAGTCGGCTAACTAATAATTCTGAATAGCAGTCGGCTAACTCAGAAAGGCAACAAGAGAACTCACATAAAACAAATATTTCATGCCCTAATTATCACTTTGAGAACACAATTATCAAAGCTATAAATAAAAGATTTTCGAGCATCGCTCATTTTATTTCGTATATAGAAAAGCCCACCTTAGGCGATTACAGAACAACTAAAGCTTCCATCTTCTGTCTTCCGTCCTGTCTTCTAAACTCGACTTCCTCCTTTGAACGTAAATAATCAAATTTTAATAAGCGGTCGAGACAGTAAAGGAAAAAGGAAATCGAATTCGTTTTAGACTTTTAGGCCTTTGCACTTAACTACATTCTTTTGATTATCCAAGAAACGAGACTTGTTCAATTCTCGTTTAGAAACTGACTTGGCTCATTACTCGACACCTAGGTCAGTTAATAAAGGGAGTTGATAACTTATAACGACTTAGAAGTTCACAAGGAATGAAGTTAATAAGGATTCAACTTAAGAAATTAGACTTTACAAAAGTTTCTGCACAAAGCAGAGGTTCTGGAGTTCATAGAGAACAGATCCCCGCAAAACAGGAGATGAAAGTTATACCAAAAGAAAGCTACGGATGTCTAGTTTATTTTCCAATTTACGGATCTCGATTTCGTTAAGCGAGTAGAAAGTTATGACAGTTTCCGTAACGTATCGCAAAACAGTCCGCGTGAAACCCTAGGTGCTCGTATATCTCGACGCACGACTTCCTAGGTTCGACTAATGTTTAACCACCTTTATACTCACGAATTTTCAGTCTCATGACAGTCAACACGCACAATCTTTCATGACGAACTTCTCTATATTTCTCGATTAAAAACACGACGAGCATTTCCTCGTCTTTTTCAACTAATCATTTACTATACCAAATTCCAATTCAAATCAATCTCATTCAACGACTTCTAGTTCATAAACTATAACTTATATCATCTTGTATCTCGGATTGAAATATCGTCAACTACAAACTTGTTCGTTTATCAACGTTAAATACTAATATCCGATTAGTTTCCTTACTTGACTTTTATATCGACGTTTAGACTCGTTTCTTCGTCTCTTACCGATATTTCAACTTCTTTAGAATTCGTTCAAATTTTCCGATTACGATCATTAACTAACAAAATTAACATATATTCAAATCATAAACCTAAATCATTATTCAATCTCGACTTATCGACGATTCTTCGTCTCTTAACAAAATTCGACGTTCTCCGATTTTGTTCAAACTTTCCAATATCGTTCATCATCTGTCAAGATTCACTAATACATAAATCACATACTCAAATTATTAACGAATCTCAACTTATCATCGGGTTTTCGTCTCTTACGATTTCTATTTTATTTTTAGAAAAATCCAATTAAAATATATAATCATCTACACACTTACTACATACCATTTCTATCATCATATTATGCAAATCATATCACATACTACATCAAATCCTCACTTATTTCTCTCTTACATTTTTATTTTTATTTTTAGAAAATTCTAAAATAATTCATGCATTCATCTATCAATACATAGAACAATAATCCACTAATCAATCATCTAAAAAATCAAACTAAATATCAAACCCCTAAATCCTCTAATTTTCGGTAATAACAATATTATTAGGAGGATGATTTCTTCTTCAATCCAACCATGGAAATCCAATTCTATGCATCTAATAACATGAATTAAACATAGAATCATCATGCTATCATCCTCAAACTTTTCGAAAAAAATCAAAGTGGAGGGAAGGAAGTTTTGTTCGGTTCAATCTCGAGAGAAAGCTCTTACCTTGTCGATTATGAACTCGGAAATAAGAATGATCGGTAGATGACTATCTTGTGGAGCTTTTGAAAGCTTGAAGAACACTTCAATGGAGGATTGAGAGAGAGAATTGAGAGAAAAGAAAGGGGGGAGGGGGGGCAATCTTGGGAGAGAGAAGAGAGAAATGAGGTGTTAGGATAGAATTATAACATAAAGTAGATAAAAATCTAACTAGGTGAGTCATGCCCATAGGTGGCGGTTTGGATAGGATTTTAAGTCGAAAATATCGCGTTTTACAGGTCTAATACGACGTTTATAAATTGAGAAATTAAAATCCTAGACGGTTACGTTTTTTATGAAATCTAATTCGACCATTAGATTAGAAATAAATTTCTTACTCGGAAAGCATAATTCGTTTTCCGAAATCCGATAAAAAGTCGGGACTTCACAGTCCAAATTTCGCCCGGAAAAATAAATAAAACTGATTTTTACTAACTTACTCGTATCGCAAAATAAGTGAATATAAAGTTTGACGGTTTTTCGATTTGAGTTTTCGAACGAAATTTCTATCGGACGCGAAAACCCTAATACAGTAGTCGTTCAACCGACTTTTGGAATTTATTTTCAGAAACGGATTTTACCGTTAGTCTTAGAATTGAAAATCCTTAACTTAGGCATGCAAAGCCTTAATTAATAATTAAATTTTTATTTCTCGTCGGAAGAAAATATCTGGGTATTACAAAATATGATATAACTTTTTGTTACATCACAAAAAAACATTTCTATCAGTAACCAAAAAATTTTACTCTAAATTTTTTGATGAGTACACCTATAAATACTTTGGTGACTTCACCAAATATACAAGATCTGTATGCAAAGAAAGACCCAGAACACAAATATTTATTCTTACCTACTCAACATTATACCAGATCTGTAGCGAGTAACACTAATCTCCATAACAAGTTCACAAAATCAAACAATGATTCAAATGTTCATCTTGATTGAAATAAAAAACTAATATTCAAATAGTAAGATTGAGATCCAAAGTAGATGACGAAATAATTTAAAAATGACAGACATTGAAGAAGTGGATCAACATAATCTAATAACAAAAAAGAAAAATTCAAAAAATTAATTGTCGGACAAACCATTTTGACCGAAGAAGACTACTCTCCATGACCCCTCAACGCCTCCACCACCGCCATGTGGGCGACGCTGCCTTGTCTTTCCCACACCAGAATGGACCGGTCCCACGAACCGCAGAGCAGAACCGAACCATCCCGGCCCAGCGCGAGTGCGTTCACCGCCGATTTGTGCTTCTCCAGCGTTGCGACCGCCACGTACTTCTAATCCTCTCTTCTCCAAACTTTGATTTTCCGGTCGACGGAGCCGGTATAGATCAGTCAGTCGCTCGATATCGTGACGGCGTTGATGGCGTCGTCGTGCGCTTTGTTGATGGATTGGAGGCAGTGGTGCTGGAAATATAATATGACGCCGCTTCTGCCCCGCCCACGAGCCGGATCTGGACGACGAATAAGTGGAGGTCTACGAATCAACGGTGGAGAGGTTAAAGCTTCTGGACCCACCGATGCCTCTCTGCTGGCCCGAGACCACGTGAGTCAGCGCTGTCACCATCGCCGACATCTCGCCGAACTGGACCTGCTCCGACAACCAAAAAACATGAATAAATTGAAATTTCATACTGAAATCGACGAAGAAGAACAAATCAATTATAAAATCGACTCCCACTACAAAAACGTATGTATACTATACCTGTTATCAACAAACGCCTCTAGGAAAATGAGATTTCAGTCAGAAATCATCGCCGAAGAAGAAGAACGGAAGTTCTAGAGAGAGAAATTGAAAATAGCAGACAGAATTTGAAATGGCTAGAAAAAAACGCGTAAATCCTTTTGTTACTCTCCAATCAATTAGGTTAATTGTAGAGTAAGGGTATAATTGTCAAGAAGTGCTATATTTTTAAAGATTTATAAGGAGCGTTAGATTTTAAAAAAACTATGTTAGAAGTGCTACTCTTAAAATCTTCTCAAAAAAAAAAAGAAACAAAAAAAGGGAAAGAAAACGTATGTGGGGAAAAAAGGAAATTAAAATAAAAGCAAAGAATAGGAAAGCAATAAAAGTGCTCGACATAAGTTTTGAACACAGGTCCTATTGGTGGAGATAAGGTGTAGGCAAGTAAGCAACCCACTAGGCAACTGCACCTTTCTTATATACGTGTCCAATAATTATTATATATTGATTCAGGCCGAGCGGGTCAAGAGCGCTAGTCAAGGCTGGGTTGGGGCGCGTGCGGGGGCAGGTTAAAACCCGTCTAACGCATACATCCGTATGTACGCAAGTTTTTGCCTTGTTTTATGTCGCCCGATTCGGTCGATCTTTATGTCCACGGAATCCTTATCTAAAGGCCCAAGACCCCTCATGAATGGAATTCCTATCCATCGTGCTGAACAAAGAGCTTCAATTTTTGGGCCGGGCCCTAGGAGTACCCCCTAGGGGCCTGGGCTAAAAACTATTTTGGCCATAACTTCTTCGTTACTCGCCCGATTCGGTCGATCTTTATGTCCACAGAATCCTTACCTAAAGGCCCAAGACCCCTAATGATTGAAATTCCGGTCCATCGTGCCGCACAAAGAGTTTCAATATTCGGGCCGGGCCCTAGGGGTACCCTCTAGGGGCTTGGGGGCTGAAAAATTATCCGAAACGAAATGTTGATTTTTTCGCACATTAGCACATTCACATGTACTAATGGCATTTTAAAATGAGCTTGCCTTATTTGATGACCCAGATCGCGGGTAAATCGGCCGAATACGCCCCAAAATAGTCACGTTTTAGCTTTTTTTGGACTCTCACGATGTTCTCGTAAAGCAAAATAATATGAAAAGTGAATTTTGACTTTTGGGGGATAGCCCTTGGAATAAGGTTTCCAACGCCCCTTGTATCGGCCAAATCGGACAAATAGCGTAGAAGTTATGGTAAAAATAGTGGAACTGCGCAAAACGGGACCCAACGCAAAAACAATTTTGGCCATAACTTCTTCGTTTCTCGCCCGATTCGGTCGATCTTTTTGTCCACGGAATCCTTATCTAAAGGCCCAAGACCTCTCATGAATGGAATTCCTATCGATCGTGTTGAACAAAGAGCTCTAATTTTTGGGCCGGGCCCTAGGAGTACCCCCTAGGGGCCTGGGCTAAAAATTATTTTGGCCATAACTTCTTCGTTACTCGCCCGATTCGGTCGATCTTTATGTCCACAGAATCCTTATCTAAAGGCCTAAGACCCATAATGATCGAAATTCCGGTCCATTGTGCGGAACAAAGAGTTTCAATATTCGGGTGGGGCCTTAGGGGTACCCCTAGGGGCTCGGGGGCTGAAAAATCATCCGAAACGAAATGTTGATTTTTTCACACATTAGCATATTCACATGTATTAATGGCATTTTAAAGTGAGCTTGCGTAATTTAAAGGCCCAGATCGCGGGTAAATCGGCCGAATACGCCACAAAATAGTCACTTTTTCGCTTGTTTTGGACTCTCACGAAGTTCTCGTAAAGCAAAATAATAGGAAAAGTGGATTTTGACTCTTTGGGGGATAGCCCTTGGAATAAGGTTTCCAACGCCCCTTGAATCGGCCAAATCGGACAAATAGCGTAGAAGTTATGGCAAAAATAGTGGAACTGCGCAAAATGGTACCCGACGCAAAAACAATTTTGGCCATAACTTCTTCGTTTCTCGCCCGATTTGGTCGATCTTTATGTCCACGGAATCTTTATCTAAAGGCCCAAGACCCCTCATGAATAGAATTCTTATCCATCGTGCTGAACAAAGAGCTCCAATTTTTATGCCGGGCTCTAGGGGCCTGGCTAAAAACTATTTTGGCCATAACTTCTTCGTTACTCGCCCGATTCGGTCAATCTTTATATCCACAGAATGCTTATCTAAAGGCCTAACACCCCTAATGATCGAAATTCCAAACCATCGTGCCGAACAAAGAGTTTCAATATTCGGGCCGGGCCTTAGGGGTACCCCTAGGGGCTTGAGGGCTGAAAAAACATCCGAAATAGCACATTCACATGTATTAATGGCATTTTAAAATGAGCTTGCGTATGAAGGCCCAGATCGCGGTTAAATCGGCCGAATACGCCCCAAAATAGTCACTTTTTCGCTTGTTTTGGACTCTCACGAAGTTATCGTAAAGCAAAATAATAGGAAAAGTGGATTTTGACTTTTTGGGGGATCGCCCTTGGAATAAGGTTTCCAACGCCCCTTGAATCGGCCAAATCGGACAAATAGCGTAGAAGTTATGGCAAAAATAGTGGAACTGCGCAAAAATGGGACCCGACGCAAAAACAATTTTGTCCATAACTTCTTCGTTGCTCGCCCGATTCGGTCGATCTTTATGTCCACGGAATCCTTATCTAAAGGCCCAAGACCCCTCATGAATGGAATTCCTATCCATCGTGCTGAACAAAGAGCTCCAATTTTTGGGCCGGGCCCTAGGAGTACCCCCTAGGGGCCTGGGCTAAAAACTATTTTGGCCATAACTTCTTCGTTACTCGCCCGATTCGGTCGATCTTTATGTCCACAGAATCCTTACCTAAAGGCCCAAGACCCCTAATGATCGAATTTCCGGTCCATCGTGCCGCACAAAGAGTTTTAATATTCGGGCCGGGCCATAGGGGTACCCCCTAGGGGCTTGGGGGCTGAAAAATTATCCGAAACGAAATGTTGATTTATTCGCACATTAGCACATTCACATGTATTAATGGCATTTTAAAATGAGCTTGCGTAATTTGAAGGCCCAGATCTCGGGTAAATCTGCCGAATACGCCCCAAAATAGTCACTTTTTCGCTTGTTTTGGACTCTCACGAAGTTCTCGTAAAGCAAAATAATAGGAAAAGTGGATTTTGACTTTTTAGGGGATAGCCCTTGGAATAAGGTTTCCAACGCCCCTTGAATCGGCCAAATCGGACAAATAGCGTAGAAGTTATGGCAAAAATAGTGGAACTGCGCAAAATGGGACCCAACGCAAAAACAATATTGGCCATAACTTCTTCGTTTCTCGCCCGATTCGGTCGATCTTTATGTCCTCGGAATCCTTATCTAAAGGCCCAAGACCCCTCATGAATGGAATTCCTATCCATCGTGCTGAACAAAGAGCTCCAATTTTTGGGCCGGGCCCAAGGAGTACCCCCTAGGGGCCTGGGCTAAAAACTATTTTGGCCATAACTTCTTCATTACTCGCCCGATTCGGTCGATCTTTATAACCACAGAATGCTTATCTAAAGGCCTAACACCCCTAATGATCGAAATTCAAAACCATCGTGCCGAACATAGAGTTTCCATATTCGGGTCGGGCCTTAGGGGTACCCCTAGGGGCTCGGGGGCTGAAAAATCATCCGAAACGAAATGTTAATTGTTTCGCACATAGCACATTCACATGTATTAATGGCATTTTAAAATGAGCTTGCGTATGAAGGCCCAGATCGCGGTTAAATCGGCCGAATAAGCCCCAAAATAGTCACTTTTTCGCTTGTTTTGGACTCTCACGAAGTTCTCGTAAAGCAAAATAATAGGAAAAGTGGATTTTGACTTTTTGGGGGATAGCCCTTGGAATAAGGTTTCCAACACCCCTTGAATCGGCCAAATCGAACAAATAGCGTAGAAGTTATGGCAAAAATAGTGGAACTGCGCAAAATGGGACACGACGCAAAAACAATTTTGGCCATAACTTCTTCGTTTCTCGCCCGATTCGGTCGATCTTTATGTCCACGGAATCCTTATCTAAAGGCCCAAGACCCCTCATGAATGGAATTCCTATCCATCGTGCTGAACAAAGAGCTCCAATTTTGGGCCGGGCCCTAGGAGTACCCCCTAGGGGCCTGGGCTAAAAACTATTTTGGCCATAACTTCTTCGTTACTCGCCCGATTCGGTCGATCTTTATGTCCACAGAATCCTTACCTAAAGGCCTAAGACCCCTAATGATCGAAATTCCGGTCCATCGTGCCGCACAAAGAGTTTCAATATTCGGGTCGGGCCATAGGGGTACCCCCTAGGGGCTTGGGGGCTGAAAAATTATCCGAAACGAAATGTTGATTTTTTCGCACATTAGCACATTCACATGTATTAATGGCATTTTAAAATGAGCTTGCGTAATTTGAAGGCCCAGATCTCGGGAAAATCGGCCGAATACGCCCCAAAATAGTCACTTTTTCGCTTGTTTTGGACTCTCACGAAGTTCTCGTAAAGCAAAATAATAGGAAAAGTGGATTTTGACTTTTGGGGGATAGCCCTTGGAATAAGGTTTCCAACGCCCCTTGAATCGGCCAAATCGGACAAATAGCGTAGAAGTTATGGCAAAAATAGTGGAACTGCGCAAAATAGGACCCGACGCAAAAACAATATTGGCCATAACTTCTTCATTTCTCGCCCGATTCGGTCGATCTTTATGTCCACGGAATCCTTATCTAAAGGCCCAAGACCTCTCATGAATGGAATTCCTATCCATCGTGCTGAACAAAGAGCTCCAATTTTTGTGCCGGGCCCAAGGAGTACCCCCTAGGGGCCTGGGCTAAAAACTATTTTGGCCATAACTTCTTCATTACTCGCCCGATTCGGTCGATCTTTATAACCACAGAATGCTTATCTAAAGGCCTAACACCCCTAATGATCGAAATTACAAACCATCGTGCCGAACATAGAGTTTCCATATTCGGGTCGGGCCTTAGGGGTACCCCTAGGGCTCGGGGGCTGAAAAATCATCCGAAACGAAATGTTAATTTTTTCGCACATAGCACATTCACATGTATTAATGGCATTTTAAAATGAGCTTGCGTATGAAGGCCCAGATCGCGGTTAAATCGGCCGAATACGCCCCAAAATAGTCACTTTTTCGCTTGTTTTGGACTCTCACGAAGTTCTCGTAAAGCAAAATAATAGGAAAAGTGAATTTTGACTTTTTGGGGGATAGCCCTTGGAATAAGGTTTCCAACACCCCTTGAATGAGCCAAATCGGACAAATAGCGTAGAAGTTATGGCAAAAATAGTGGAACTGCGCAAAATGGGACCCAACGCAAAAACAATTTTGGCCATAACTTCTTCGTTTCTCGCCCGATTCGGTCGATCTTTATGTCCACTGAATCCTTATCTAAAGGCCCAAGACCCCTCATGAATGGAATTCCTATCCATCGTGCTGAAAAAAGAGCTCCAATTTTTGGGCCGGGCCCTAGGAGTACCCCCTAGGGGCCTGGGCTAAAAACTATTTTGGCCATAACTTCTTCGTTACTCGCCCGGTTCGGTCGATCTTTATGTCCACAGAATCCTTACCTAAAGGCCCAAGACCCCTAATGATCGAAATTCCGGTCCATCGTGCCTCACAAAAAGTTTCAATATTCGGGCCGGGCCCTAGGGGTACCCCCTAGGAGCTTGGGGGCTGAAAAATTATCCGAAACGAAATGTTGATTTTTTCGCACATTAGCACATTAACATGTATTAATGGCATTTTAAAATGAGCTTGCGTAATTTGATGACCCAGATCGCGGGTAAATCGGCCGAATACGCCCAAAAATAGTCACGTTTTAGCTTTTTTGGACTCTCACGATGTTCTCGTAAAGCAAAATAATATGAAAAGTGAATTTTGACTTTTTGGGGATAGCCCTTGGAATAAGGTTTCCAACGCCCCTTGAATCGGCCAAATCGGACAAATAGCGTAGAAGTTATGGCAAAAATAGTGGAACTGCGCAAAATAGGACCCGACGCAAAAACAATATTGGCCATAACTTCTTCGTTTCTCGCCCGATTCGGTCGTTCTTTATGTCCACGGAATCCTTATCTAAAGGCCCAAGACCTCTCATGAATGGAATTCCTATCCATCGTGCTGAACAAAGTGCTCCAATTTTTGTGCCGGGCCCAAGGAGTACCCCCTAGGGGCCTGGGCTAAAAACTATTTTGGCCATAAATTCTTCAATACTCGCCCGATTCGGTCGATCTTTATAACCACAAAATGCTTATCTAAAGGCCTAACACCCCTAATGATCGAAATTCTAAAACCATCGTGCCGAACATAGAGTTTCAATATTCGGGTAGGGCCTTAGGGGTACCTCTAGGGGCTCGGGGGTTGAAAAATCATCCGAAACGAAATGTTAGTTGTTTCGCACATAGCACATTCACATGTATTAATGGCATTTTAAAATGAGCTTGCGTATGAAGGCCCAGATCGCGGTTAAATCGGCCGAATACGCCCCAAAATAGTCACTTTTTCGCTTGTTTTGGACTCTCACGAAGTTCTCGTAAAGCAAAATAATAGGAAAAGTGGATTTGACTTTTTTGGGGATAGCCCTTGGAATAAGGTTTCCAACACCCCTTGAATGAGCCAAATCGGACAAATAGCGTAGAAGTTATGGCAAAAATAGTGGAACTGCGCAAAATGGGACCCAACGCAAAAACAATTTTGGCCATAACTTCTTCGTTTCTCGCCCGATTCGGTCGATCTTTATGTCCACTGAATCCTTATCTAAAGGCCCAAGACCCCTCATGAATGGAATTCCTATCCATCGTGCTGAACAAAGAGCTCCAATTTTTGGGCCGGGCCCTAGGAGTACCCCCTAGGAGCGTGGGCTAAAAACTATTTTGGCCATAACTTCTTCGTTACTCGCCCGATTCGGTCGATCTTTATGTCCACAGAATCCTTACCTAAAGGCCCAAGACCCCTAATGATTGAAATTCCGGTCCATCGTGCCGCACAAAGAGTTTCAATATTCGGGCCGGGCCTTAGGGCTACCCCCTAGGGGCTTGGGGGCTGAAAATTATCCGAAACGAAATGTTGATTTTTTCGCACATTAGCACATTCACATGTATTAATGGCATTTTAAAATGAGCTTGCATAATTTGAAGGCCCAGATTTCGGGTAAATCGGCCGAATACGCCCCAAAATAGTCACTTTTTCACTTGTTTTGGACTCTCACGATGTTCTCGTAAAGCAAAATAATAGGAAAAGTGGATTTTGACTTATTGGGGGATAGCCCTTAGAATAAGGTTTCCAACGCCCCTTGAATCGGCCAAATCGGACAAATAGCGTAGAAGTTATGGCAAAAATAGTGGAACTGCGCAAAATGGGACCCGACGCAAAAACAATTTTGGCCATAACTTCTTCGTTTCTCGCCCGATTTGGTCGATCTTTATGTCCACGGAATCCTTATCTAAAGGCCCAAGACCCCTCATGAATGGAATTCTTATCCATCGTGCTGAACAAAGAGCTCCAATTTTTATGCCGGGCCCTAGGGGCCAGGCTAAAAAGTATTTTGGCCATAACTTCTTCGTTACTCGCCCGATTCGGTCGATCTTTATATCCACAGAATGCTTATCTAAAGGCCTAACACCCCTAATGATCGAAATTCCAAACCATCGTGCCGAACAAAGAGTTTCAATATTCGGGCCGGGCCTTAGGGGTACCCCTAGGGGCTCGGGGCTGAAAAATCATCCGAAACGAAATGTTAATTATTTCGCACATAGCACATTCACATGTATTAATGGAATTTAAAAAAGAGCTTGCGTGTGAAGGCCCAGATCGCGGTTAAATCGGCCGAATACGCCCCAAAATAGTCACTTTTTCGCTTGTTTTGGACTCTCACGAAGTTTTTGTAAAGCAAAATATTAGAAAAAGTGGATTTTGACTTTTTGGGGGATAGCCCTTGCAATAAGGTTTCCAATGCCCCTTGAATCGGCCAAATCGGACAAATAGCGTAGAAGTTATGGCAAAAATAGTGGAACTGCGCAAAATGGGACCCGACGCAAAAACAATTTTGGCCATAACTTCTTCGTTTCTCGCCCGATTCGGTTGATCTTTATGTCCCCGTATTCCTTATCTAATGGCCCAAGACCCCTCATGAATGGAATTCCTATCCATCGTGCTGAACAAAGAGCTCCAATTTTTTGGCCCGGCCCTAGGAGTACCCCCTAGGGGCCTGGGCTAAAAACTATTTTGGACATAACTTCTTCGTTACTCGCCCAATTCGGTCGATCTTTATGTCCACAGAATCCTTACCTAAAGGCCCAAGACCCCTAATGATCGAAATTCTTGTCCATCGTGTCGCACAAAGAGTTTCAATATTCGGGCCGGGCCCTAGGGGTACCCCCTAGGGGCTTGGGGGCTGAAAAATTATCCGAAACGAAATGTTGATTTTTCGCACATTAGCACATTCACATGTATTAATGGCATTTTAAAATGAGCTTGCGTAATTTGAAGCCCCAAATCGCGGGTAAATCGGCCGAATACGCCCCAAAATAGTCACTTTTTCGCTTGTTTTGGACTCTCACGAAGTTCTCGTAAAGCAAAATAATAGGAAAAGTGGATTTTGACTTTTTGGGGGATAGCCCTAGGAATAAGGTTTCCAATGCCCCTTGAATCGGCCAAATTTGCCAAATCGGACAAATAATGGCAAAAATAGTGGAACTGCGCAAAACGGGACCCGACGCAAAAATAATTTTGGCCATAACTTCTTCGTTTATCGCCCAATTCGGTCGATCTTTATGTCCACGGAATCCTTATCTAAACGCCCAAGACCCTTCATGAATGGAATTCCTATCCATCGTGCTGAACAAAGAGCTCCAATTTTTGGGTCGAGCCCTAGGAGTACCCCCTAGGGGCCTAGGCTAAAAACTATTTTGGCCATAACTTCTTCGTTACTCGCCCGATTCGGTCGATCTTTATGTCCACAGAATCCTTATCTAAAGGCCCAAG
>JANLIY010000198.1:0-45752 GCA_029490685.1 Schizonepeta tenuifolia
AATCATAACAGAAATTGCTGAAAATCAGAATCTTCAAATAGAAATTAACAAACCAAACAAGATCTAATAGTGATGATGGTTTAGAACCAATTCGCAACAAGGACTTCAATTCTCATTCTTCAACAGCACTTGAATCCTCATTCTTCAACAGACCTGCAACATTAACATCAAGAACAGAAAAACCATTAATCGGGGTATAAGAGAATTAATTTTGCCAAGAAGAAAAAGGCATGCAATATAGATAAAGATGTAGATTTTTTTTTTTTGAGGAATGATAAGGATGTAGCTTTATTGATGTTTAATTCCATCCTCGGTCATGTAAAAATAGATATTGACACAACTAGTAAATGAGAAATAGTGATGTATAGATATGCATACAGTTTATGTTCTGATAATGCATATAAGGTAATCGCACGAAGCTTACTTGTATGAGATGATCAATCACACATAGATACGTGGCACGAGTATAAAAAACAAGAACACAAGAGATGATAACACAATTCAGATCATAACAGCTACAAGGAAACGAGAAGGAGCTAGAGTTAGTGTACTGACCTTACAGATGAAGCTCAAAATCTTTGTTGGTGGGTATAGCAAACCATGAATTTTGGACATTCATTTGACATACCTTCACGTAATTTAGTATCTCGTTTGTGAAAGGCACAAGTATGGGATTGCAGTCAACTAGGTCTATCTTTGTAAGATTAAGACTATACAAGCCCAAGGGGATCTCTTTCAGTCTGTAGCAGTGTTTAATACATAGATGCTCTAGCTCATCCACTGCTGAAAAGTTGACTTTCCAATGCACCAGATCGGTATCTTCTAATAAAAGAAATTTAAGATTATTGAATGACTTAGATGAAAAGATTTCCCACTTTGGTCCTTGAAAGGCATAGCATTTCAATTTGAGCACTTCAAGATTCTCAAGTTTACCGATTATACTCATGTACTCCCACGGATATCCCAATCCACTTAAACTCAACTTTTTAAGGCTTGGTGGAAACATCGAGATGGGAGGAGGCGGAGAAACAACACCAGATCTTATTCGAGGATTCACCACCTCACATTTGAGTGATTCTAGCTTATCAAGAAGAGAAATATTATTCAAGCGGCGGAAGGAATGAGAATTACCTTCATCGTCATCAGGCGCCAATTCTATAAGAATGCCTAACCTTTTCAGATTAGGAATCCCTTTGAAAACCTCATCTCTACAACTTTGAGCACTCACATCCAAAAGAGTTAAGAGCTTTAGTAAACCAGCGCCATCTCTCTGATTAGGTAGACATCCTCCCATGATTTGAAGATGTTTCAATTCCTTCATATCCCAGATCTCAGCAGGCAAGTCATGTAAAGAAGAATTCTCACATGATTTGATGTTCATGTATCGTTTCACAATCAAGTATTGAAGCTTCCAAAGATTTGATATCGAAGTAGGGAGCTTTCCATTACAAGTGAGGCTCACATATCTTAGATGAACTAGTCTCACTACTTCAATTGGAAACTCGTAGAGTCGTACTGTAAGAGCATTCATCACCCTCAACAACCTTAAACCAAAATTTAAGGGGACTGGGTATTGATAAAGTGGACTAACACATAGCAAAGAATGTGCACTTGTATTGGATGCCATTGACTTTTTTACATCTTTCATGCCCAATAAGATGTTATTCCGAATGCATAATCTGTGTTGGCTCTCGATGCTTTCGATTGAACAATCATCATAACTATTCATGGCATGGAAGAAAGTACTCTTAGCAGCTTGACTGTTACATAAATGCCAAAAGACTGAATGAAGGCGACATGTCTTGATTTGCAAATCATCGTAGACCTTGCGCTGGACCATAACAAGACTTGCATCAACAAGATTAGACAAACATTCCCCAACAAAATCTTCTTCCGTTTGGTACGAATTCGGATAGAGAAATCCTTCAGCAATCCACAGATGAGTGAGGTCGGACGTGCGGATCTCATATTTTTCACGAAAAACTTCCATATAGAGAAAGCATGGTTTTAGATTTTGTGGTAAGCTTTGGTAGCTTGGAAGTAGTGCCTCAGATATTTGGTGATGTGCATTCTTGAAAACTGATTTTTCCTTACCTGAGGCTACATTGTTCCAATACTCTTGGGAAATCTCAACTTTGAGTAGTTGGTCTGCAACTGTGAGAATTAGAAGAGGAAGACCATCACACTTTTCAGCAATCTTACGCCCAACTTTCTCCAAATCAAAGGGGCACAACCCTCCACCAAATACCTTTTGACAAAGAAGAGACCAACTTTCTTCTTTATCTAATAATTGCATTTCGATAGCAGCATCATCTTTTTCAAATTTGGCTACTTTTGCTAGCCTTGTTGTGACCAAGGTTGTACCCTTTATGTCTGGGAAAAGATTTCTCAAATGAAGCAAGGGCTCTTTGCTCCATAAATCATCCAACACGATGAGACATCTCTTAGAGGATAGTCGTTCACACAAGTACCTGACCAATTTCTCATCTCCTTTCATGTGGATGTCGGGATATATTTGAGCTAGAATACCTAATAAGATATCTTCCGTTTGATAGTTTTGGCCTAAAGTGATCCACACAGGATGGTCAAAATGGCTGCAAACTAACTCATCATTCCACAATTTCCTGACAAAGTTAGTTTTACCAATGCCCGCCATCCCAAAGTAAGATATAATTTGCATTCTAGAAAAGAACCTTTCTGGGTAGATCTTCATCGTGACCAATTTCTTCAAGTAATCAGTTGGGATAAGTTCTCTGACGCAGTCATATTTCTTGTCTAGTTTTATTTGATGCATCTACAGAAATGATGAAGGCAAGAATAAATACTTGGTTACTGATCATACTTTCATACTTGTGCACAAATATGATTATTGGGAGTAAAAATAGTTTATTTTGCTTATGTATTAGGAAAATGCATTTAATATAACTTAGTTCTATTTTTAATGAATAATTAAGCTACATACATACCTCTGAAATTGCATCTTCAACCCTGAAAATGGGATTTTGTTTGTCCGCTGCTATCTTGCTCCACTCCTCTACCGTCGTCTCGGATTCCAGTAGATAGCTTAAAGTTTTGACAAGTGAAATCATGAGGCATCGACAGTTGTGAATAATCTGCTTTGCAGCAACCTCCAAATCTGTAGGGACAGGCTCATCTCTGAAAATCGTCCTGCTTATGGCAGCCGAAAATAATTCTTCAAAGTAGTCCGCGGTCAATTCATTGTCATAAATAACATCAGCCGAAGGAAGCATTTCTACTGCGGTGGTGGTGAGAAAGACTACGCTTCCATTACTTTGATCAGGTAACGATGTTGCCTTTAAGTAATTCACCAACTCCACGTCGTCTACATCTTCCAACATGATCGTGTATCTCCGATTCTCCAATAACTTGTACAGATGCTTGCTTAATTTCTCAGCTTCTTGAGAAATAAGCAATTCATAGTCGGCTTCTGCAGCAAGATTGTCTAGTTGAGCAATAATACGTATCAAAACTTGCTTCAAATCGTATTCCGTTCCCACTCTCACCCACGCCCAGCAGTCGAAGATTTGCGCACATCTGCCCTTGCGTGCATCGTCAAATGTCTCCTTCGCACCCAGTGTTCCCTCTTTCCCGAAAAACATGCAATAATATAAGTCATCTGGCCTCATTCTCTTAACAAGTTCTTCTTGGATGATGACGAACTCATTGGAACGTCCAACCATCTCCACACCAGAATCTATTCTTGACAAAACTGCAGCAGTAGCAGCATCAGCAGCAGCAGCAGCATCATCATCATCGTTGTTGTCGTCTCTGGATAATTCATCAATGTAGTCATTCCCCATCTTCTTCACTGCTTCGCCAAAGGAAGTGATCTCTTGCCTCATCACTTCCTCGTCTGAATTTAGTTCATGGAATTCCAGAACATCTTCTAGTTTATGAGCAAAATCTCTTATTTGCCCCTCCAATCCACCCAGCCTCGCGTGGCTGCTCCTGCTCCTCCTGCTGCTGCTGTCGTTCGATCTTTCGAGAACTTGCTGCAAGGATGTGGTCTCATTGTATGCAGATTCTAAGACTTCTCGAGTGGAGTTAATACAAGAAGAATTCAAAAGGCCATTTATTGTGTGCTTTAGAGAAATCACAGCAGCATAAGCAGCCATCTCTAGTTAATTTCTCTCTCAATTTTTTTTTTTTTTTTTGATGAAAATTTCTCTCTCAATTTTTTTTTTCTTTTGATGAAAATTTCTCTCTCAACTAGACAAGACAACCACAGGTTAATTTTGTTTGGAATATTAGTTGAATGATTTGAGAATAGGATTAGAAGAATAGTTCTAGTTAATTTCTCTCTCAATTTTTTTTTTTTTTTTGATGAAAATTTCTCTCTCAATTTTTTTTTTCTTTTTTTGATGAAAATTTCTCTCTCAACTAGACAAGACAACCACAGGTTAATTTTGTTTGGAATATTAGTTGAATGATTTGAGAATAGGATTAGAAGAATAGTTGCGTGTGTATTCAATCGTTTTATTTCTTGTTTTATAGTTTGGTGAGTCATGATTGATTGGGATAATTAGTTTAATGGTTAAAGGAAAATAACAAAATTAAGCAGCCGGCCATCTTGGAAAATGTTAAGTCACTTATGTTGAATTTTTTATACAAGTACAACTACCGTAGATATTTTGAATATTATACTCTCAACATTAATTAATCTAAGGAATAACTGTTTATCGTGGAAACCTAGGATATCTTCAATTTTAAAATTGTATTTCATCTCCTATACCATTAATTAAACCTTTCTCATTGGCTAGTAGACAATTGTTTGAGTGGCCAAATTAATTAGTCATGATTCACACAGCTGTCTTTGTGAAAAAATTAACATGTTATAAATCTGATCTACTGACCTAATTTGTTGTTAATAGCCATTTAATGTCTAACAATAACAATAATAATAATAATAATATGGTATTACATTATTGCCCTTAATTTTTGTACGTGTCTTCAAATCTTTAGCGTCGTGTTTGTTGTTGTGTAGAGGTCAATGGTGAGATGAAAATATATTAATAGGATCACAATAGAATTAAATATATTAATAGGATCACAATAGAATTAAATATAATATGTTTTAGATTTGTCAATGACAATTACTGAAAGTTGTTTATTAGCCAAAGTCATCAATCACAGTTCATTATCGTGGAGTTAAATATATTTCTAGATCTGTCATCAATTACTGAATATTGTTTAATTTAACCAAACTCATCAATCACAGTTTGTCATTGTGGAATTAAATATATGTCTTAAATAAATCAAGTAAATGCTAAAAACAATTATATACTCTAATTGATATGATCCATCCTAATTAATAGTATTTAAATTAAACTAGATATAACAATTTTAAATTGATTTTTTTTGGAAAATACTAGAAAAATTGAAAATGGAATAAAAAAAAGTGGGACAAAGGATTTCAAGAGTTAACGAAGCAGTTATTGATTGATTGAAATTGTGTTGTGGTTCGGTTATCAGCCGGCAAAATCTTGTTAAACGGTTATCCATTTTCGGTTAACACGTAATCAAACCGATTTCCAGCCTTAAATTGTTCGGAATGATGCCCTTCTTTGATCGTCATATAGTTGTTTTTGTATGGGCTATTGTAATTGTTATTGGATTGTTATGAATTTCTTCTCTAAATTTGGCATGTATAAATCTGTCGCCTTTTTGTGATATAAATATTTGCTTTTTCCAGAAATCGATGTTTGAGTTTAGAGACCACTTGAATTTGTACTGTGAAATCAGAGATTGGAAATTGCTGTTGTGAATGTGAGAATTTTATCACTGCAATCTCAAGTGAGAAGAAGATTCCACAACACATCTAGTTCTTCAAAATCATTCTTGGTTTTTAAATCTGTATCTTCATTGGATGGGGTTAAGAGCACTAGAGATGACAATGGTGTGTTGGAGGATCATTTATCTTGGCACGAAACTCGACATGATGATGAGTCGATCTCTGAGCTGGACCGCTCTGAGGATGAGGGAGTGGGGAATGAGTCGGAGGTATTAGAGGGTGAGAAAAATTCTCCCAAAACTGGAGCTATTACAGGATTAGCTGAAGTTGTGCTTTCTTCAGCTGCAACTGAAGAAAGCAAGGTTTTGGATGAATGGGTTGAAGCTGGTAATGAAGTGACTCCAACAGAAGTATCATCGACTGTGAAAATTCTTATGAATCGTCAATTGTTTGCTAAGGCTTTTGAGGTGTGTCTTTTAATCCTTTTCACTATATCAGGTTGAGTTTGTTTTGCCTTCATCTTGGCCATACCTTGTAGGTGGAAGGCAACTTTGAATCAATCTATGATCGATAATATCAAGGTCTATTATCTCCTGCTTAGATTCATAGATACAAGAAAAATTACTATCCTCCATTTGAATGCGACTGTGAGAAATGAGCTTGGATATAATATTGATTCAAAAGGCTTTGTTAATTAGGATCAAAGAGTGGAAATGATAACTTCGTTTGGCTTATAGTACCAATCGTATCAATGTCCCACTGTTCTCAGCAGATACCGTTAACTTTTTTTTCAGATAAAGATGTCAAGATAAGCTATTTCTTGCTTCATCTGGATGTTTGAATGCTCGTTTTCCAAATTATTTTGGTTTTCTAAGCTTCCTTGCTAGATTCACATTTCTAACAGTATGCATTATAACTTATAAGTCATGGTATGCATTTTCCCACTTCTGCAGCTGTATGAAATGGCTGGAGTCCAAACAGAAAATGAAGTTCACTGAGAAAGACTATGCTCGGCGTGTTGATTTAATTGCAAAACGGCAAAGCTGGTTCAAGGCAGAGGAGTACATTCAGCAAAGTCCTGAATCTTTTAGAACTGAAGTTGTTTACGCAACTCTGTTGAGAAATTATGCTCTAGCAACCAATGTGAATCAACCAGAGAAGCTATTCAATAAAATGATGGACTTATTCCCTCTTACAATCATTTCGTACAACCAGATGCTTTTTCTGTACAAGAAGACGGGCCGAAGGAAATTTGCTGAAATGATGGAGAAACGAAGTATAAAACCATCCAAGATCACTTACCAGATCTTGATTGATGTGAAGGGGCAGTCTGGTAATATAGTGAAATGGAGCAAATCTTTGAGACAATGAAGTATAATGGTGTGGAACCTAGCCTGCGTACTCGAGCATCCATGGCTCAGTACTATGCTGCTGCTGGGCTTAAAGATGATGCTGAGGCTGTATTAAAAGATATGGAAGGAGGCGATTTAGTCAAGAACCGAGCTGCCTGTTATTATTTGCTTCCCGTTTATGCTTCACTTGGAAGAGGCGACGAAGTTGGGAGAATCTGGAATGAATGTGAATCTAATCCTAATCTGGGAGAGTGCATAGCTGCTGTGAAAGCATTTGGACAGCTCAAGAGAATCAAAGATGCTGAGGCAGTTTTTGAGAAAATGTCAGATATTCTAGGGAGGAGGCCCTCGTCATATCTCCATTCGATTTTGCTAAATGTTTATGCAGATCACAAAATGGTGACTGAAGGGGAGGATCTGTTTAGACGAATGAGAGAGAGCGGCGCCACTATCGGCATGCATGCTTGGGACGCCCTCATGAAACTGTACATTGGTGTCGGAGAAGTGGAGAAGGCGGACACCATTCTTGAGGAGTTGATTCAACTGAATGAGGGAAGACCTAATTTTGTATCTTTCTTGAAAATCTTGGAGGGCTATGCAGCCAGAGGCGACGTGTACAATGCAGAGAAGATATTCTTGAAGATGAGGAAGGCATGGTATACTATGCAGCGCTGGCGGCCTCACCGTTCCCTCCTCAATGCTTACATAAATGCCAGGACCCCGGCTATTGGGTTCGACAAGAGATTGAAAGAAGACTATGTTGTCTTAGATAAAGAGTTGGCTCGTCTATTGCCTCGAACAGCTGCTTTTCGATCATCTGATGGTAGAGTGAGGAAAATGAATGGTGCAGGTTGGTAGCTAGTTAGGTCTTGAGATTCATTGTCGTTAAATGGAGGTTGATTATATACTTGGCTCGTTTGGTATCCATATACGTGTATCAGGTATGGGTATACCTTGTGTTTGGTATATCAATTTATGGGTATCAATTTGTGGGCACTCCGACGAGCCTCCATTCATCTCAGGTAATTTCGTTGCTTCTCTGAATTTATGCGTTTTTTTTTTTTTTTTTTGAGCATTATGCGTTTATTGGAATGACTCATATTGTTGTTTTTAGGGTTTACTGTGATTGTTATCGACTTGTTATGAATTTCATTCCGACCAAACTGAAATTAGGGCATTCATTCATATTCCTGATTTCTGTCGCCATTATTTTGATATAAATCTCCTATATTTCCAGAAATCGGTGTTTGAGTTTGGAGACTACTCGAATTTGTGCTGTGAAATCGGAGATTGGAAGTTACTGTTGTGAGAATTTTGTTACTGAATTTACTCCACCTCAAGTGAGAAGAAGATTCCACAATAAATCTAGTTTGAATGTTTCAAATTCATCGTCGGTAGTTCGATTGATTTCTTCATTGGCTGGGGATGACAATGCTGTGGTGGAGGATTCTTCCTCTTGGCCTGAAACTCGATGTCATCCTGAGTGGAAGTTCGAGGTTGTGAACTTGTTTGAGTCGGATGATCTCTCTGAAGAGGTGTTAGAGGGTGAGAGTGTTTTTGATGGAAAGAAATTTCCCAAAATTGAAGCCATTTCAGGATTGACTCAAGTTATACTTTCTGCATCTGCAAAAGAGCTAGGCAAGGCTTTGGATAAATGGGTTGAAGCTGGTAATGAAGTGACCAGAACAGAAGTATCATCTACTGTGAGGTTTCTTCAGAGTCGTCGAAGCTTTGATAAGGCCTGCAAGGTGCGGTCTCTTCTAATCCTTGTTTTGCTATATTTAGTTGAGTTTGTTTTGCCCAAGTCTTAGCTCGCCTTGTAGATTGGATGCAACTTTGAATCAAAGAATGATCGAAAATATTAAGGTCTACTGTCTCCTTAGATTGATAGATACAAGAAAAAATTACTATATCCTCCTTTCAAAAGAGAGAAATGATTATGAGGATTCATGAATTGGAAATGATAACTTAGTTTGAGTTCTGTGGTCAATGAAATAAGGGCATGAGAGATTGAGATCAATGTCTCCGTCTTTCTCTGCAGCTACCATTAAGTTCGTGTCTGTTATAGGACGAGGTTTATATCATGTTTCGTGTCATATTACTGGTGTTGTTTAGTGTTACTCTATCGAGCTAAAGCAAAGAGGATAAATTTGAATGCTCGTTTTTTGCAGAACATGAGGCATAACTATGTGGTTTCTTAAGCTTGCTTGCTATATTCATATTTCTAACAGTATGTGTTATTGTGGATAACCTAACTTCCTCATTTTTCCACTTTTGCAGCTGTACGAATGGCTTGAGTCCAGAGAGAAAATTGAGTTTACTGAGAATGAATATGCTTGCCGTGTTGATTGCATTGCGAAAGTGCAAGGCTGGTTCAAGGCAGAGGAGTACATTCAGCAAATTCCTGAATCTTTCAGATGTGAAATTGTTTTCACAAGTCTGTTGAGAAATTATGTTCTTGCAGCCAATGAGAATCAATCAGAGATGCTGTTCAAGAAAATGAAGGACTTATTCCCTCTTACATGCATTTCGTGCAACCAGATGCTTTTTCTTTACAAGAAGACGGACCGGAAGAAAATTGCTGATATACTGGAATTCATGGAGAAAGAAAGCATCAAACCATCCATGACCACTTACCAGATCTTGATTGATGTGAAGGGGCAATCTGGTCATATTTGGGGAATGGAGCAAATCATCGAGATGATGAAGTCTAATGGTGTGGAACCTACTCTGCGTAATCGAGCATCCTTGGCTCAGTACTACGCTGCTTCTGGGCTTAAAGATAAGGCTGAGGCGGTATTGAAAGATATGGAAGGAGGCGATTTAGTCAAGAACCGTGCTGCCTGTTACCATCTGCTTCCGGTTTATGCTTCACTTGGAAGAGGCGATGGGGTTGGGAGAATCTGGAAAGAATGTGAATCTGATCCTAGTCTGGGAGAGTGCATAGTTGCTGTGAAAGCATTTGGACAGCTCAAGAGAATCGAAGAAGCTGAGGCAGTTTTTGCGAAAATGTTAAGTACTCATTATACTCTAGAGAGGAGGCCCTCTTCGTATATCTATGCAATTTTGCTAGATGTTTATGCAGATCACAAAATGGTGACTGAAGGGAAGGTTCTATTTAAACGGATGAAAGATAGCTGTGTCACTATCCACACACGTGCTTGGGACGCCCTCGTGAAGCTGTACATCGGTGTCGGAGAAGTGGAGAAGGCGGACACCGTTCTTGAGAAGACCATTTCGAAGACAAAACCTAGTATCGCATCCTTCTTGAAAGTTTTGGATGGATATGCAGCTAGAGGCGATGTGGACAACGCAGAGAAGATATTCTCGAAGATGAGAAGGGCTGGTTATACTAAACGACCGCGGCCTTACTACTCACTTGCCTATGCCTACATAAATGCCAAGACCTCGCATGACGACGTCTACTGGATACTGAGCATGAGACTACGCCCCGACAACGTCGTCCCAGACAAAAAATTGGAACGTCTGATGGCTCGTCTGACTACTCCCCGGACACCTGTGGATCCTCGTCTGTTAAAAAATAGTTAAGTTTTTAGGAGGGTTAGCTTTTAAAGATGCTTCTTGGAAGATATTGCCTCAATATGCATAACAAACGAGCTTGAACGAACTTTTATCAATAAACTTTAGTTAGGATTATTTGAACTCCATTTGATTGAATTGTATTTTTCTTTCCTTCATGATTCATCATCACCTCGCTCCTTTGATATCTACTAAATCAAAGTATGAATGCATTATTAATGGACAAAATTGAGAAAACGACAGGAGGGATGCAATTGAGAAAAAATGAAAGTTGCAATTGAGAAAAAATGAAAGTTGAGGAATTTTTTTACAAAAATTAAAAGTTAGGAATTTAAACGAGAATTTAATAAAAGGTGGGGCATTTTTTTACAATTCAGCCATAATTTTAACATTAAATTTAGAATCGTGTCATGATGGACTTTATGTTTGAACAATTTTTGAATGGGGATGGATTTGTGTGCGCATAAACGTCCAATCTTTATGAGGTATTAATGTTTAACTAAAAATAATTAGGGGTCAACGAATCCTAATTAGAGATTAATAAATATTAGGATACCATCCAATCTTAGGGATTAATATTTAACTAATAATAATTAGGGGTCAATAAATTCTAATTAGAGATTAATAAATATTAACTGTGACTATTAATTCTAACTGCGATTTATAAATTACCATGCACGCTTAAGAATCTTAAGTTCCATGTGCCCCCTAAAAAAGTTAAATTTGATGTGAAAACGTGTTCAAATATAGTATGTTTAATGTTTAAAATATAATTAGGGATTAATGTTTAACTAATGTAAATATAATTTGGGATTAATAAATTTTAACTGGGCTTAGTAAATTCTAATTGTGATAGTTAGACATTAATTAATCCTTGTATTTAGTTAAATGAGAATTTTTTTTTTCTTTCAATAATGTCATGTATTTTAATGTATTATTATAAATTAATCTCATACGTTCAACATTTTCTTGAGTAAGACGGGTTTGATGCGAAAACATGTTAAAATACAATACGTGATATTTTTTCACAAAATAAAAATAAAAATAAGTACCTATTATTGGGTCCATAAATCCATAATTAAGATGTAATAGATTTTTATTTCCTAAATTTGGTAGGGAAAAAAACTGTCACATTTTATTTTAATATATATATAGGGTATGGATCTGGTGAGAACCACTTCTTATATGAGAACTAGGAACTAATTCTAGTCACTCATTTGTAAAGAAAGTATGGTTGAGATTAAATTTGAAAATTTGACATGGATTAACAAATAAAGAAGGAGGGTTATTTTAGGAAATGTATATTTCAGCAACAGTATCTCTCTTGTTCAACCACATCGATGGTATCGGTGCCAGCGGCCGCTAAGATATATTTATGCATCACTTTGCACTAGTTTATGCATCACTTTTATACTATTTAATGCATCACGATAAATAGCCAGCGGCTGTTGAGAAATAAGTGGTCGCTAGGCTACGACAATAAGGACTGAACGAGAAAAGAATGAGCGACGACGGAGCATTAGCGGCCGCTGAGATGTATTTATGCATCACTTTTCACTAGTTTATGCATCACTTTATACTATTTAATGCATCACGATAAATAGCCAGCGGCCGCTGAGAAATATGCGGTCGCTTGGCGACTACAATGGGGACTGAACGAGAGAAGAATGAGCAACGGCGGAACACCAGAGGCCGCTGAGATGTATTTTTGCATCACTTTGCACTAGTTTATGCATCACTTTATACTATTTAATGCATCACGATAAATAGCTAGCGACTGCTGAGAAATGAGTTATCGCTGCATAAATGACAAAAATTACTATTCTAACCCTATTTAAGTAAAAGATACGGGATTGACCAAAAAAAGTGGGTTAATTATGAGATTAAATCATATACATTGATCTTATAGGATGGATGGCTTGAATTGGTTCCTAATTCTCACATAAATAGGAGTTCCTATATGATATATATATATATATATATATATATATGGATTGTGGACCCATGCACATAAAGTATGAGACATAAGAGTAATAGTTTTGTACTCCCTCTATCCCGTTCATAATGCAACATATTTTTTATTGGGGTGTCACATTCATCTTTTAATGTTTCATTTTATAGAAATAATTATAAAATCACTTTAACTATTTTATTCACTTTAAAACCACCTTATATCACATCAATAACACTTTATTCACTTTAAAATCACTTTATATCACATCAACAACACTTTATTTACTTTAAAAACATTTTATATCATTTTATTAATACACTAATAACCATCTTTACTCTTAATACTCTTTTTCTTAATACTCGTGCCGAAAAGTTTTGTTGCGTTATGAATGGGACGGAGGGAGTATTTCTTAAAAAATAAAACTCATTTATTTATTTATTTTTATTTTTTAGAAGTAAAAAATAAAGAAATTTTTTTAATGGATAAAAAATAAACACAAATGTTGTGAGCAACCCGTAACAGAAATATTTCTCCTTTCACTTTCTAATTTCTATCGTCTTTTTTTTTTTTTGTTTTTTTTTTTTGTGCGTGGGAATTCAATATTAAAACCCTCATTTCAAGAGCTATGGCTTCACTCTTAATCTCTTCGACCGTTAGATTTTAGCTGAATTCCGATCAACAGTATCTGGCCACTCCGACGAGCCTCCATTCATCTCAGGTAATTTCGTTGCTTCTCTGATTTTATGCGTTTTTTTTTCAGCATTATGCGTTTATTGGAAGACTCATATTGTTGTTTTTACAGTTTTACTGTGATTGTTATCGACTTGTTATGAATTTCAGTCCGATCAAACTGAAATTAGGGCATTCATTCATATTCCTGATTTTTGTCGCAATTATTTTGATATAAATCTCGTATATTTCCAGAAATCGGTGTTTGAGTTTGGAGACTACTCGAATTTGTGCTGTGAAATCGGAGATTGGAAGTTGCTATTGTGAAAATTTTATTACTGAATTTACTCAACCTCAAGTGAAAAGAAGATTCCACGACAAATCTAGTTTGAATTATTCAAATTCATCGTCGGTAGTTTATGTCTCGACCTTAGACCCTTTTCTTCAATAATGTCACAATGTTAAATGAAAAGACAAAATGATATATACTATAACTTTCAACATTTTCACAACGCCGAAATCGCACACATAATTCCGATGTGATATTTTCGGCACCCGAAATCTCACACATACATGCGTAAATACATAACCTTATATTTCTCACGTCAATCATAACTACGGTATGCCACGTGCCGGAAGTATGATAGTTAAACATTAGTGATTTTATTGCAAAGATGCTGAGGCAATTTTTGAGAAAATGTTAAATATTCTAGAGAGGAGGCCCTCCGCATATCTCTATGCGATTTTGCTAAATGTTTATGAAGATCACATCATATTATAGTTAAACATTAGTGATTTTATTGCAAAGATGCTGAGGCAGTTTTTGAGAAAATGTTAAATATTCTAGAGAGAAGGCCCTCCGCATATCTCTATGCGATTTTGCTAAATGTTTATGCGATTTTGCTAAATGTTAAATGTTTATCACATCGTTTTTCAATAAAAACTCAATTATTGAAGAACCTTTATAAATTCTCAAAATCAATATATATTTTATCATCACTAATCCGAGAACTTATATAAAAAGAGCAGTAGTTTCTTCTAAAAATTAATTTATTGTCCAAATAATAAGATTTTCATGACGATTACAACAATTAATGTGGGACGAGACGATCAAAGCTAAGCATGACTAATAATAGGTTGCAATCGCATGAGTACAATAGCGAAAAAGATCTCAAAATATTACTTTGTGACGAGATGATCCGACGTACACAACAATTAACATCGTATACGGTGAAATCTTTAAGGAATTGTGAGGTAAGTTATAAATTACTCCCTCCGTCCATGAATCATACCCCCATTTGGGTTCCGACACGGAAAATAAGAAAGCTGATAAAGTTGTTTTGAGTGGGGTAAAAGTTAGAATGTAGGGGTAGTAGAATAATGACAAAAAAATAGTGGTAATGACAAAAAGGTAGTGGTATTGACCAAAAAGTAGGAATAAAGTTGTTATGATAACTAAAAAGTAGGATTAAGGTTATTGTGAGGTGGAACCATCAATGACAAAGGATAGTAAATAAAGAGAAAGTAGGAGGGTATGGTTGTATAAAAAGGTAAGTAGGGATTTGATTCATAAACAAAAAAAAGTGGATAGGTAGGGATTTGATTTATGAACGGATGGAGTAATTTTTTTATATTTTAAATTATGTTTAGTTTGTATGGAAATCGAGCCTACTAAAATGAACACTATTAACAATACATTTTAGGGATTAACATTAGGAGTATAGGAAAATTGCTTACAAGACCAAAATAAAAATAATATTACTCTAATATAAGATAATATTGTATTATGGATTATATACTTATAAATTATAATATAATGTAATTTTCCGCGCGTCAATTTTCGACGGTTTGCACACTAATAAAATAAGAGTATTGATATTTGGACAACAGTTGTCCGGACAACGGTAGCATATTCATAATTAAATACTATTTCATTTTTTTCTAATAATTAATATAATTAGTATTTTGTCTATAACACCCTTTTTCACTTAATTGTATGCTAATTTTTAATATTAATTAAAATAAATTAATATCATACATAAATTTTTGAAAATTCGAAATATTAATTAAATTTAAAGATTAACATATAATTAGATGGAAAATGGTATTATGGACAAATAATAATTATAATAATTATTAAAAAAAATTAAAGTACTATTTAATTATAAATATTACACTGTTGTCCGGGACAACTGTTGTCCAAATGTCATTATTCATAAAATAATATTAACACAAATGTTGTTGAGTGTGAACACGAGATTCCAACCCAAAATAAAACAACCTACTAGAAGAATACTTCTTCTCTCACTTTCTAATTTCTATCGTCTCTTTCTTTCTTTTTCTTGCATGGCAATTCAAAATTAAAACCCTCATTTCAAGAGCAGAATTCCGATCAACAGTATGTGGGCACTCCGACGAGCCTCCATTCATCTCCGGTAATTCCGTTGCTTCTCTGAATTTATGCGTTTTTTTTTTTTTTTTTTTTTTTTGAGCATTATGCGTTTATTGGAATCATATTGTTGTTTTTACGGTTTACTGTGATTGTTATTGACTTGTTATGAATTTCATTTCGATCAAACTGAAATTAGGGCATTCATTCATATTCCTGATTTCTGTCGCCATTATTTTGATATAAATCTCCTATATTTCCAGAAATCGGTGTTTGAGTTTGGAGACTACTCGAATTTGTACTGTGAAATCGGAGATTGTAAGTTGCTATTGTGAGAATTTTATTACTGAATTTACTCAACCTCAAGTGAAAAGAAGATTCCACGACAAATCTAGTTTGGATTATTCAAATTCATCGTCGGTAGTTCGATTAATTTCTTCATTGGCTGGGGATGACAATGCTGTGGTGGAGGATTCTTCCTCTTGTCCTGAAACTCGACGTGATAATGAGTCGATGGTCGAGGGTGAGAGTGATGCTGATGAAAAGAAATGTCCCAAAACTGAAGCCATTTCAGGATGGACTCAAGTTATGCTTTCTGCAAAAGAGTTTGCTAAGGCTTATGATGAATCGGTTGAAGCTGGTAATGAAGTATCATCTACTGTGAGAAGTCTTCAGAGTCGTCGAATCTTTAAGAAGGCCAGAAAGGTGTGGTCTCTTCTAATCCTTGTTTTTCTATATTTAGTTGAGTTTATATTGCCTAAATCTTAGCTCGCCTTGTAGATTGGATGCAACTTTGAATGAAAGAATGATCGAAGATAATAAGGTCTACTGTCTCCTTCTTAGATTGATAGATACAAGAAAAAGTTACTATATCATGATGAAGGAGACCTTCATTCTGTGGTCAATGAAATACGAGCATGAGAGATAGAGAAATTATGTGTGTTCACTATTATGATCAATGTCCCATCTTTCTCTGCAGCTACCATTAGGTTCGTGTATGTTATAGGACGAGGTTTATATTATGTTTCGTGTCATATTACTGGTAATGTTTACTGTTACTCTATCGAGCTAAAACAAGGAGGATAAATTTGAATGCTCGTTTTCCGCAGAACAAGAGGCACAAATATGTGGTTTCTTCATTGGCTGGGGATGATAATGCTGTGTTGGAGGATTCTTCCTCTTGGCCTGAAACTCAACGTCATCCTGAGTGGACGTCCGAGGGTGTGAACGTGTTTGAGTCGGATGATCTCTCTGTGGAGGTGTTAGAGGGTGAGAGTGCTGTTGATGGAAAGAAATCTCCAAAAACTGAAGCCATTTCAGGATTTACTCAAGTTATACTTTCTGCATCTGCGAAAGAGCTAAGCAAGGCTTTGGATAAATGGGTTGAAGCTGGTAATGAAGTGACCAGAACAGAAGTATCATCTACTGTGAAAATTCTTCAGAGTCGTCGAATCTTTGATAAGGCCTGCAAGGTGCAGTCTCTTCTAATCCTTGTTTTGCTATATTTAGTTGAGTTTGTTTTGCCTATGTCTTAGCTCGCCTTGTAGATTGGATAAGGTCTACTGTCTCCTTCTTAGATTGATAGATGCAAGAAAAATTACTATATCCTTCTTTCAAAAAAGAGAAATGATTACGAGGATTCATGAAGTGGAAATGATAACTTAGTTTGAGTATAGTAGAGCATGACGAAGGAGACCTTCATTATATGGTCAATGAAATAGGGGCATGAGAGATTGAGATCAACGTCCCGTCTTTCTCTGCAGCTACCATTAAGTTTGTGTCTGTTATAGGACTATATCATGTTTCGTGTCATATTACTGGTGTTGTTTAGTGTTACTCTATCGAGCTAAAACAAAGAGGAATTTGAATGCTCGTTTTCCGCAGAACATGTGGCACAACTATGTGGCTTGCTTGCTATATTCATATTTCTAACAGTATGTGTTATTGTGGATTTCCTAACTTCTGCTTATAAGCCATGTATGAATATTCACTACTTTAAGATATGAAGAGAACTTTGAGGGGCGCTCATTTTTTCGACTTTTGCAGCTGTACGAATGGCTGGAGTCCAGAGAGAATCTCGAGTTTACTGAGAATGAATATGCTCGGCGTGTTGATTTCATTGCAAAAGAGGAAGGCAGTTTCATGGCAGAGGATTACATTCATCAAATTCCTGAATCTTTTAGAAATGAAATTGTTTACACAAGTCTGTTGAGAAATTATGTTCTTGCAACCGATGTGAATGAATCAGAGAAGCTGTTCAATGAAATGAAGGACTTATTCCCTCTTACATGCATTTCGTGCAACCAGATGCTTTTTCTTTACAAGAAGACGGACCGGAAGAAAATTGCTGATATACTGGAATTCATGGAAAAAGAAAGCATCAAAGCTAACAAGGCCACTTACCAGATCTTGATTGATGTGAAGGGGCAGTCTGGTCATATTTGGGGAATGGAGCAAATCTTCGAGGTGATGAAGTATAATGGTGTGGAACCTACTCTGCGTAATCGAGCATCCTTGGCTCAGTACTACGCTGCTTCTGGGTTTAAAGAAAAGGCTGAGGCGGTATTCAAAGATATGGAAGGAGGCGATTTAGTCAAGAACCGTGCTGCCTGTTACCATCTGCTTCCGGTTTATGCTTCACTTGGAAGAGGCGATGAGGTCGGGAGAATCTGGAAAGAATGTGAATCTGATCCTAGTGTGGGAGAGTGCATAGTTGCTGTGAAAGCATCTGGACAGCTCAAGAGAATCGAAGAAGCTGAGGCAGTTTTTGCGAAAATGTTAAATACTCATTATACTCTAGAGAGGAGGCCCTCTTCGTATCACTATGCGATTTTGCTAGATGTTTATGCAGATCACAAAATGGTGTCTGAAGCGGAGGATCTATTTAAACGGATGAGAGATAGCTGTGTCGCTATCCACATACGTGCTTGGGACGCCCTCATGAAGCTGTACATCAGTGTCGGAGAAGTGGAGAAGGCGGACACTGTTCTTGAGGAGGCCATTTCGAAGACAAGACCTAGTATCGCATCTTTCTTGAAAATTTTGGAGGTATATGCAGCTAGAGGCGATGTGCACGACGCAGAGAAGATATTCTCGAAGATGAGAAAGGCTGGTTATACTAAACGACCGCGGCCTTACCACTCACTCCTCTGTGCCTACATAAATGCTAAGGCCCCGGTTGATGGGTTCGACATGAGACTGAGGATAGACAACGTCGTCCCAGACAAAAAAATGGAACGTCTGCTGGCTCGTGTGGCTGCTTTCCGGTCACCTGTGGATTCTGGTGCGTTGGTAGATAGTTAGATTTTTAGGAGGGTTAGTTTTTAAAGATGCTTCTTGGAAGATATTGCCTCGATATGCATAACAAACGAGCTCGAACGAACTTTTATCTTATTTGATCTATTAACTTCAATCAAGTTCGTTCGAACTCGGTTCAATCAAATTGTTTTTTTCTTTCCTCTACATGATCCATCATCATCTTCCTCCTTTGGTCTATAGAGTAAATCAAGCTATGAATACATGATATTAGTCCTATTCTAAGTTACAGTAAAATCGGAATGTGGATATTACAACCATACTTCAAACGGATCGCGGTTTCCGGCATCGGCTATGCCTCACAAATTTACGATGCGGGATCGTTCTTTCGGAGAGACAAATATCAGTTTATGTCTCGACCTTAGACCCTTTCCTTCAATAATGTCACAATGTTAAATAAATAAAAAACAAAATGATATATACTATAACTTTCAACATTTTCACAATTATATTCCGATGTGATATTTTCGGCACCCAAAAATATTACACATACATGCGTAAATACATAACCTTACATTTCCCGCGCCAGTCCATAACGACGGTGTGCCGCCACGTGCCGGAAATGTTACATTGGGACGTTAGTGAAAATGTTGAAAGGTGGGGTATCAATTTGTAATTTTCGAAACATAGACTGATATTACCCTTCTTTCGGCCTTGCGAGCCAAAGAGAGCTAAGCGCTCGAAGCCTCGAGAAATAGTCGTGTATCAACAGAAGGGCACGAGCTGATTGTCGTGTTGTCAGTGTACGATGCATCTGCTGTAGAGTTTGCTGTCTCAAGTTATCAGCCTATCATAAAAGCAGAGGGAAAGAGAAAAAAAGAAAGTCGAGTCAAGATCCGAGTAGCTCATCATCACCACAGAACTTTTAACTATAAGAGATAAGAGATTACCTGTTGTAGAAAACCTTCAAGGGTGCCTAGTTTTCCCATCGCCATCGCCATCTGACCCATATAATTCGCGACATTTGCAGTCGAACCAGTCGAGCCACTAGCCAACGTCTCAGATAGAGACTGCTGCAACGCCTCCATACCCTGTGAGAGGGCGTCTTCTGCTTCGTGTGACGATTGCTGCAGATTACAGATCCCGTTCACCTGCTGCTCCGTAAGAGGCTCGAGTTGGCCCACAAGAATCTGCATAACCATCAGATGCTCGTTCAGATAAACGACGTACAGGATGGAGAGGGAAAGAAGGACCAGTGACAGACGGACCTTGAGAAGTTCTGACGGGCGAAAACCTCCAATCCACATAAAACACCTCTCTGCCGGAGTTTTCCACATTCCCGATAAGATGTGAAACACGTCGACCTTGGCTGCATTACCTTTCAGCGTAAAGATCTCATTGAAGTGTGTTGCTACGTGTTCGACCATGGTACCAAGTTCTGCATCGCTCACGTGTGAATTAACGGCCGTTCGCAGCTCGTTTGTCCTTCTGTTCTGCTCTTCCACCCACCTTGCATTTTCCATATCAAAAGCTAAGGCCCCTGCAAAACGATGGCAGCACAAGCAAATGATCCTCGTTTCAGCTTCCGTAACTCAAAAACGGAAGGAAAAAAGTGAAGGGTCTCAGTAATAACAAATATCACACCGTTGCCAATTCCTGCATTAGATTGATCTCCATTGCTTGAAACGTACGCACCCTGCTGGCGCGCCTGCTGCACCTCCTGCTCGAGCTGAGTCAGCTTCAGACGGCTATTCTCCAGCTGCTGTACGTATGCCTGAAATATAAGTGGAAGATTACCTAATTTGTTAAATAACAAGACGAGAAACATCCGTGCACTACGTAGCGGCTGCAGATACTTTTAAGGAAAAAAAAAAAAAAAAAAAAACTTGAACATGAAATAGGAACCTACTTTCTTCCTCAGTCTGCTTTTCCTTGCAGCTTCGCGATTTTGGGCAAGCCTCCGCAATGTCTAGTGTTGTTTCATAAGCAAGGGATCAACAGTTAATGATGATGATAAACTCACTAAATTTTAGCACTTATAACAAACGAGAAACCTTCTCCAGTCTAGTATTTTTACCTTTGATCGGTCACCGGAGGCTCCAACAGCCGCGGATTGGCCTATTTCAAACTGTACATGAAGCACATAAACAATAATGGAAAACTGTTCACGTCTAGAAATGAAAACCAGAAAAAATAATTTCAAAGACAAATCACCTTGTAATTTTTATCATCGGGGTCCATGTCCGTTGAGGTTTCCGTGTGTGAACTGGAATCCGCCATGTTCGACTCTCTCCAGTTTTCATCTTGAGCACCAGTTACAGAGGCTCGATTTTGCTGCAAGCCGTTCTGCACTTGTACTGCTCCAGACCGAAAATCCCTAGCAAAGTTTGTGTTTGTGGTGGCACTAGACTGTACATGCTTCATTGGTCATAGTTGTTACAAAACGATTACAGTTAAAAGATCAAACGTGATGTTCGAGGAGTAGATGTTTACCTTGTCGAACAAACCAGACTGATGATCCTGCCTCATCGTTTGGCTATTCAGAGCTGGATTAAACACTGCAAGCATATTAGAACAGCTTGTTTATGTAGTTTGCCTAAATTTCTTTTCGTATCAAAATGAGAAAGTTACAGCCCGAATACACAATGCTCGTTCAACACCAAGAGATGAATCAGCACTAAAAATCTTTTAAAAATAAGATCCGAACTCATAAATAATAGTAAGCAATTTTCAATTTATTTACCTTGTGCAGAGGTTAATCTTGATTTCACTTAATATAAAGAAAACTAAAAGATCCCGACTCAGACTCCACATAATACAGACATCGTAAAGAGTTGTTAAAACTACCTGTGGTGTAACTTCAAAAACAGATGCTAATACAGATTCCATGTGATCAAGGCTCACATTCAAACTATTTTCATGCTTTTACCCGATTTTATTATGTTCGTTATAGTAGAACGGCCTAATTAATACCTAATCTTTCTTACAAAGTTAGACGACATTAGAAACCAAAGGACAGAGCATAGCTCTTCCGACTTCATGTAATAGAATATAGGCAGCAATGCCAAAATACATTAATCGATCACAACAGGATAAAAGAGAGAGAAAAAAAACTAAGGAAAAACACACACACACACACACACACAAGCAGCCTATACTAAAAATTATGAAAACATACCATGGGAGGAACTACCAGAATCTCCAACACGAAATCCAAGATATTGTTCGAGGACCCCCAAATCCGATCGCCCGGAAGTCTGTGTTGCATTCGCTTCTTTACCTCTGCAAATGCCAAGTTACACTCGAAACTAAGCTACTAATGGAAATGTCAAGAACAGACTAAATGAGGAGAAAGAGAGTAAAAAATAATTGGCTTTCACTAGGTACCACAATCCAATTATTTACTTCATAAACACTACCTCCAAAATTACACAAACAAAGCACAATAATGTTAACTTCGAAACACCAGCGCGAAAAGCACAATAATACCAGAATTATTTGCTTAAGGTACTAGTAAGAATAATCAAACTCCCAAGAATCATAGAAGAAAACCAGATCTCAACCAAAATTTTCAGTCGAAACGAAAACAACAGAAGGATTGAGAAGGAGGGGAGGGAGGACCACTTCAAAATCAATAAATTTCACCTTCCTTGCTCTAAAGCCTAAACCAATAAAGTAAATCATCAAAGCAAAACTCCAACAACGAGTACAGACAAAACGACGGCGAGGGCTCTGTGATTGAGCAAGCTACATCCATGTCAACATTAAAAACTTTTAACCTAGCATTGAAGGTTTAACAAGAACAAAATTCACCCTTCTCAAAATCTTTTAATGCATTTAGCCTCCTTCTACCTACTTATTTCCCATCATCTCTATTTCTTGACCTACCATCAATAGCTCTGATTTACAGCACCATTATAACTCATGAAATTTGATAGATATAACTTTCAATCTTAAACTCTAATATTCAGTTCAAGCAAATAATACTACCAAGATGACAATGAAATTGAATAAAAATTCAAAGTTCTTGGATTAAATTCAAGATAATTTGAAGAAACTTACACGGTGTTGTTGGAAACTGGTATTTGAGAGAGAAAGCTTGGCATCCCTGAAGTTGCTCTGATATTAGTAGTATCACCACCAATATTTACTGTTCTAGCCATGAATCACCATCACCACCTCAAATTCCCAATACCCATACGTGTCTCTGCGTGTGTGTGTGTTTTCAAAAAGCTAAATTCCCAACTACTTAAAACCAAACAAATCACCACAAATTCAAGATCTCACAGAGCCCTTTTCACGAACACCGTCTACGCACAGTTTGAAGAAGAAAGGGGGAAACTTTTTGGTTACTGTAAACGACATGAAAAGATTAGATCTCCAGAATTTGAAAAAGGTAGCGATTGACCAGAAAATCTTTCAACTTTGATTTCGTCTTGAAATTTTGCTGGCCTCTCAAAATTACTGAGATTCAGCACAAAAATCTAGGGACCCAGTTAATTATAGTAATCAAGATTTCATTTTTTTTTAATTAAATTTTGCCGGATCTGTTTATTTATAGGTTTGTGGAAATTGAGGGAGGTGACGTTCAGATCATGACAAGATTTGCGTCATTTTCAACTGAAGCATTTTCGTCCGAAGCATTTTCGTCCACTTTCCCAAATCCTCTCGCGCCATTCTTCTTCCTTCCTCTGCTTTTTTATGCCAATGCCAACTTTTTGGAGTTAGTGCAGATTGTGGTGGAAGAGAAATTCTTTAACAAATAAATTTCCAGTGGTGGAACGCCTTCTCCATTTCAGAATCTCCCGTTTGATTATATTCGTCGGACTGTCTGCAATGGTTGTTTCTGTTTTGAGATACTCAATCCATAAAGATAGTTCAGTGCAATATTTACTGTTTTTGATGAGACAGTCTCGAGATATTGATATATTGACAAAATTAATATTTAAAATTAATAAATTAATTAGGTTAGACACCTCATAGAGACAGTCTTACTACAGCTGACCTATGCACCTCACAGAGACATTATCACTGCTGATAGTCTTACCGAATAAGCCATCCGAATTCTCCAAATTTATATAATAGGAGAAATCGAACAATTAAAGAATTTGCATAAAAATAAAAATTAAAGTTAAAATTATTGCTCTTATACTTCTCGGTTCACGAAATAATGTCATATTTCATTCCTTATCTGTATTCACTAAATGATGTCTTGTTTCATTATTTTTACCAATATACTCTCGTTAATTTATTAAAATCACTACCTCTTGTCATTGATGACCCCACCTCATATCAACTTTAAAACTATTTTTTTGTCATCTCAACAACTTTATTCATATTTTTTGGTCAATATCACCTCTTTTTTGTCATTACCATTTTTTTATCATTATCTTACTACCCCTACTTTCTAACATTTACCTCACTCAAAATAATTTTATCAATTTTCTTAATCTACGTGTTGGACACCAAATAGGACATTTTTTCGTGAATGCAGAGAGTAATTTCAAATATATTATATTCATTTGATTGATTATAAAATTACTATTATAATTTTTTTTAAATTACAACAAGTTATATATGTCTATCAAATAAATCGATACATTACCGTATAAGTAGAACCACTATTCTACACGCAAACGGGACCACTACACTACCATATAATTATTATAATTAATTACAAGACCTCTTATTCGATTGTTTCGTTCATCTTAACGCAATAAATAAAATAATTAGCAGGACTAGTCACATTTAATTATCGTGACCAAATGATAATATGCCGACATGGATGGAATGAAGGAAGAAGTTACTATTAATTCTCTATTCATGAGGTACATATATACAAAGATTCTATTTTCCAATCACAAGGCGTTTAAGCTTTTGAATACTCTTTTTTTTTCAATAATTATGTCTTGAATCTACCTTTCGTGCTCTGCTTTTTTGACTTTATGTTATCTTTTTCATTAATTTTTCTTCATTTTTTTAATGGGGTTCAGGTATCAGTTACATTTACTATTATAGGTGTAATATTTCAAGCACTTTAGTGACTATTTATAGTGGTAGTGTCTTTAAGGAATGTCTGTTTAAATTTTTTGGAGATAAAAACAGTGAGTTGTAGTGAGACTGTTTCTTTAAGGTGTCTGTATCTAATTTTTGAATATGTATTTTACATTAATTTTAGTAAAAAAATTCAAAAATTTCATTAATTTTAAAAATTAAATTACTAGACATAAAAAAACACATTACTAAAAATAAAAAAAAAATACATTAGAAAAGAAAAATCAAAGAAGAAAAATGAAAACAAAAAAAATCAAAGAAGAAAAATCAAGAAATAAAATTAAAAAAATGAAAAAAAAAAAAAACAAAGCTGAAGAAGATGAGAAAAATGAAGGGGGAAAAAACAAAAGAGTGCAAAGAAAAATCAATGAAGAAAAAAACACTGAAAAAGAAAAATAATCTGAAAAGAAAAAAAAATGAAACAAAAAACTGAAAAAAAAAATTGAAGAAAAAAGATAAAAAACGAAGAAAAAAAAATAGCTTTTATTTATTTATACCTTAACCACTAGGTCATAGCCCACTTGTGGTAAATATTAGCACATTTATTTATTTATACATAAACTTTGCATTTTTTTTTTAATAAGAACGAGACGGTCTCGTTCCATCGAGATGGGCTCGAGCTCCCCGGCTTTGTAGCGGAGTGTCTCCATAAATTGAGTGTCTCGAGCCTCCATGAAAACACCACTGCAGATAATTTTTTGGCTCATAGTTTTCACTTGTATTAGTAATATATTGTGATTTTCTCAAAAAGAGTTTTGGAATGATTTGAACATGTTACCTTTAGTTACAAATATTTTAAATAGTTCGACTTAGAAGACTCGTAGCATAATCCAAATCCCATAATTTTTTAATTATGAATATCAACTTTACCAACCATAGTACAATGGATGGATTATATGCAAACTAATGCCTCCTCCTCTCCACTACCAAAAGCAAACCACTACAACAAACTGATTTTTATTTATTACTATTATATTTTTTTGTTGGCAACATACACCAACCTGATATTATTGACTAAATATCACAATAGTTACAATATTATCAAATTAAATCACCACTATCCCACGTGAATCTAGCTAACTATGTAAAGTTAAGCAAATTTTTTTTAGGGTATGAAAATGAGGTATATATTTATATAATTAAATAAAGCGTTACACTACCATATAAGTGGGATCTCTATATCATAATGTGAAACCACTACACCATCATATAGGGTGGGACAACTACTCCATCATAAGGTAGAAAATAAATTACACCGTTTGCAAGTGGGATTGAACCAAAGACTTCTTATTAAAGAGACTTGTGGTACCTCAGTCAGCCAATTCATGAGCTAGGCCTCATCGGCAAGTTAGAATTTCATATAGTACCTTCGGTACACACATCAAATCGCAGTTAAGAGGAGACCGAAGCAAGAAGAAAACTTATTAAAATTGTTTATGAGAAGTAAATAGGTGATTCTAAATTAAGTTTCTTGAATATTATACTAATAATTAGTTATTGTTCTTCTAGGTTCTATTGCAACAATTATAAATTGTCATAAATATATTACGTACGGTCGTATACAATCAAATCCATTCACACTCGATGAAATTTTACCTAATATATACATAAAAAATTAGGAGTGAATAAATGGGAACCTGTGGATACTCATACTTGCATTTGCGGGTATCCGTACCTAAATAAGTAAAAAATGAATACCCATATCCTTTCTATTTTAGCTGAACGGGTATCCAATACTCAGCTGGGTATACCTGACCTGGGTATAGGGTACCCGGTGTACCCATTTAGCATAAAATTAGTAATTATATAATATAAATAATTGTATATTATTGATCGAGTATTTGACCGGGTACCCAATATCCTAACGGGTATACCCATTAGAGTATTTTTTAAAAATTTCATACCAATGCTCATTCAATATCCGCAAATTATAAATATTGAGTATCTAATACCTGGCCGGATACAGATAGGATATGGGTAATTCGAAAACCCGTTTTCCAAACTTTCACCCCTATCAAAAATAGTGACGACCGGTTCTCAGTGTACAAAAGAAATCGATTCACACTGATATTATTATTACTACATATAATGCCGTTAGATTTCTAGCCAATTATATATTTTTACAATATCTACTATCTAGAAAACGACAGTACATTAAAATATTTATTACGAATCACCAACAAAAAATTACAAAAATTTATATTAAAAGTATTTATAATTAGCAAAATGTCAAAAACTTGAAAATAAAAAAGAAAACCACTTTTCCCTCTATGATTCTTTGCTTGAGAGAGTCGCATTCTCTTTTACCCTTTTGACAGATCTCTCTCTCTCTCTCTCTCTCTACTTTTGCCGCTAACTGAATGAACAAATTTTTACAAGCTTTTTATCTGGGTTTCTAGGTTTTCCGGTCTTACTTTGACGACGTTAAAGTGAAAAATTAGACAACAACATTGCGCAACTATTTACAGCTGATTTCGCCTTCAAAAACCCTTTTTTCTTTAACGCAGTAAAATCCGATTTTATGGTAAAGCTTTTTCCTTACTTGGGCTTGATTTTGACCTCCGGATTTCTCTGAAATTTGTTTATGGCGGTGGGTTATAGGGTAAAATCCTCCATTTGTTGAAATTTTTGGATTGACTTTACTAATTTTCCCCAATTTTGCCCAATTTTACCGGGAGTTCTCGTAAAAGTTTGAGCTCTGTGAAATTCATAATTCGTGCAGCATTTCATCCAAAACCTAGAGTTTATTTCGCTCAATTGTCTTAAATTCGGCGCCTTTTTCAGTTTTCCCTCAATAGTTGTGGAAATTTAGGGGGATTTTTTGGGTTTGGCTGAGTTTCATGTGATTTTGTGTGGGAAATGGGGAATCATAGCAACAATAACAGTAGTAATCAAGAGGATGGGAATAAGAACTCATCAATGGTTTCTAAAGGTAGTGGTGGATTTGGTGGGGCCACCAGGTCATGGGGCACCACCGTCTCCGGTGGTCAATCCATGTCGACTAGCGGCAGCGTGGGGTCGCCGTCTAGCCGGAGTGAGGCTGCGGTGGCTACTACGGTGAGTGATAGTGCGATAATGCGGATGAATAATCTCGATATCCAAGGAGATGATGCTGGCTCTCAGGGGACTGCTGGGTGAGCTTTTGACTCTCTTTCTTTTGCATGTGGTGTTATCTTTTGCTAGTCGACATTTGCTGATGTTTTCTCGTTGCTCGATTTGTATGATTGTATTGGTTGTGTCGTAGATTTCCCTTTGCATTTTGTTAGCTCTTGGCAGCTTAATTTGATCTAGTTGTTGTTGTTGTTGTTGTTGTTATGGTTCATGGTGGAGTGAGTTAGGAAGATTTGGCTAATTGAGAGCATTATCCGAGACTGAGCTGAGTTAAGGGTCGTTTTGTGAATTTGATGTGATATACTTCGTTAGTACGAGATGTCTAGTGTTTAGGGAACTTAGTTCAACTTTGGTATTAGTCATGGGTGATTGTAATGTGTTTTCATTATCTTAGCTGTTGGCAATAAGACGAGGAAATAGACATTGGTAGTTATTTATAGACTTGCTCAAGCATATTTTGGAATCAATGCATTCTCCGATTGGATTTTGGAAAGCATCTTTCATTATCAGTGATGGAATTCTTACCGACATCCAAAAGCATACTCTTGTATGGTTTCGTCTTTTTTTCTCTCTGCAATTGTAATTTACTGTAATATGAACAGGAACAGAAAGAAGAAGAGAGGACCGCGTGCAGTTGGAGGTGATAAGAGTGGTCGGGGGCTTCGTCAATTCAGCATGAAAGGTTTCTATTATTTATCTCTCCTTGTTTTGTGCCCTCAGTTAGTATGGGTGCTGGATGTATGTTCTAGAATATTCTGTTTAAGGTGTATATCCTCTGGGCTAAAATATAGGATTAATGCAACTTAATATAGACTTAAACAGAAGTTTCAATTTTCTTATTCTTTTCAACTTTATAGAAAGTTTTGTGACTTCTTCAACATTTTTTGCTTTGAAAGAGTAGTTGTAAGAGAGCAGGTTCGAAATGTGCTTTCTGTGCATCTTACACGGTATTAACTTTTCAATCTTCTTATGGATAGTTTGCGAGAAAGTGGAAAGCAAAGGAAGAACTACATATAACGAGGTCAGATCCTTGCAGTTCAATCTTTGATAATCTGTTGATGTTTACTGTTGATGTTTAATGTCTAATCTGACTTCGAATGTGTATTTCTAGGTGGCTGACGAGCTTGTTGCCGAATTTTCTGATCCTAACAATAGTCTTGCATCTCCAGACCAGGTGCTTTTGCAGTTTTAACTTCCAATCATGATCTATTACGTGTAAAGTGCTTTTGAAACCTAATATTTGAGTATGCTTGTGAAATATTAGTCGCAGCAACAATATGATGAGAAAAACATACGTCGGAGGGTCTATGATGCTTTGAACGTGCTGATGGCAATGGACATTATCTCCAAAGATAAAAAGGAAATACAATGGAAGGGTCTTCCCCGTACTAGTTTGGACGACATTGAAGAACTGAAGGTTAGGTTTCTGTTCCTACCTTTTATCATCCTTCTTTCGTTTCCACATCCTTTTTTTTGTCATAATCAGACATAGTTTACCTATCATTGAATCTGATTTCAGTTTGTGAATAATTGATTGCAGACCGAACGTGTTGGTGTTCGAAACCGGATTGAAAAGAAAGCAGCATATCTGCAAGAGTTGGAGGAGCAAGTAAGTCGTTGTGAGAGCATAGCATATGTATCACGTATTCCTGCGTAGTGCTACAGCTAACAATTCAATATCATATGTTTTTCTGCAGTATGTTGGCCTTCAAAGCCTCATAAAACGCAATAAGCAACTATATGGATCGGGAAATGCACCTAGTGGTGGCGTAGCATTGCCTTTTATACTTGTCCAGGTAGAGTCGAGCGATCTTTCTTTACATGCATTTTACAAAAATGGCTACCGGGTTTGATGTCTGAAATAATGAAAAGACTAAATTGCATTCGAAAATAAACTTAACCAAGCTGCATTTAATATTTTCTTCTTTCCGAACCATACTAGGCTATATTAGTAATTATACACGAGGCTCGATGATGACTTATGCTTTAAACCTCCAAAATGCTTGTTTCTTTAAGTAAATCTAATGCTTCTCGTCGATGTGGTAAAACTGTAGACTCGCCCTCATGCCACGGTGGAGGTGGAAATATCAGAAGACATGCAGTTGGTTCATTTTGACTTTAATAGGTAAGACAATTCAAGTAAAATACTATTCTAGAAACGCAATATTTCATTTCTCCTTGCACAATTGATTATCGTCTCTCTACTGCAGCACTCCCTTTGAGCTGCACGACGACAACTATGTCCTCAAGGCGATGAAGTTTTCTGAAAAGTCGAGAAACGATGGCACTACCGATGGAGGTGAGAGCTCCAGCAGGCCAACTACCTACCAAACTCAAGCACCTCATCAATCGGGGTCAAACATCCCAAGTAGGCCTCCCAACTCATCCCCTCTTCCCGGGATTTTGAAGGCACGTGTGAAGCACGAGCAGCATTAGGTTGAATTCCCAAGGCGCGGTAATATCCTCATCCACATCTGTACATATATACTACATGAAATGGGACCAGAGCAGGTCGGCTCGTTGCAGCCTTCCATCACCTCAAGAATTTTTTGTATGGCCCGCTGATTGATCAGCCGTAGGATTTTCGTATCTCCCAAGTAAGTATCGAGCATCTTGATTACTTCGTAGATTGTCTTATATACGCTTTAGGCATGTCGTCTATAATTATGCCCCCATTTTTCTCTGTGGTGTAGAAGATGAAGCTCTGACTGTAGGCAGCCATATTTGGACTTCTTATTTTGCAGAAATTCAAGAATGCTATATTTTGTTAAACTCATTTTAGCCGAAAATAGGCATTTGGCTTGTTTCCTTTGATGATTTTTTTGCTTAAAAATATAGTATTATACATTGAGATGGCTTGCATTGCTCTGGATATAAGTTTCTATCAGCATTGTTGTAAATCGGGTTCGTTATCGATTGTCGACCGGGCTGGGCTGGGCCCGAAATCCAGTCCGATTCATGGTCCACATAAAGAAGATGTGGTTGCTATAAGTTGAGGTTTTGATCAAAGTTCTAAGCTTGATGTCGGCAGAAGGGGAAAAAGCTAAATTTGTATGGTATATGTTGCATCATTTTTGGCAATCCTAATAATCGAACATTTTTGGCAAATCCTAATAATCTTGTCGGTAGAAAGGGATAGAGCAAAATATATTATTTTAACATGATGAATAATTGTTGTTGACACTTTTGCTCTAGATTAGAGTACCTTAATTATGGATTAATCAAATCACAATTATCAATTGTTAACCAGTTGAATTGAAATTAAATACGAAAATGAGATATCTTACTTTTCTTTTGGAAATACAATGAGATACTTGTATGCTATCAAATAAATCATTACACCACTACATGTGAGATTTTTACATTACATAAGTGTAGGGTTACTACACCGCCACGCAGGGTAGGACTACACACTACCATATAAGGTGTGAAATAATATATTTTAATTCAGTACGAAATTCTAGTTCTTTTTATATACTACTTCCTTCAATTCATTGATATAGTCATATTACTGTTCGGCACAAATATTAAAAATAAAAATAAAAGGATAAAAAGTGGATAAGTTCCATCACTTTTGAAGGATTTTAAGGGATTAAAACTTTTTATTTAGAAGATAATTATATAAATGAGACACCTAAATAAGAAAATAAAGATAATATGAATGTGATAATATAAGTGGGTCGGAGAGAATATAATATTTAGTTTGGGGAAGGAAAATGTGGATTGAACTCTGATCTCTCATCTTTAAATGGATAAAGAAATATCAGTAGACTACAAGTTAGTGGTATAATAAATTTTAATTTTCCTTTTTACTTGGAAAAGCAGAAGTTTAAACCCTAGACTCCATTACTTACAGCCTAAAATTGTACCACTTGAATATTTTTTTGGCGACAATTAATTTTAATTAACAAGTACAAATTGAACTAGAAACACAATATATTTAAATTGAAGAAAAAGTATAAGTAAAAAAAAAAATGGTAGCCTATGGAACATAAAACATTCGAGCCAAGCGGATTTTGCCCGATTTATATGTTACACTCGATAAAATTCACTTGTAACGGAAATCTGACTTATATGTTACACCCGATGAAATACATATGTGACAGAAACTTTAAATATAGATGTTACATATGAAATAATTATCTTGTACTCCCTCCGTCCACGAAAAAGTTGTCAGTTTTGTCATTTTCGTCTGTCCACGAAAAAATTGTCAGTTCTATATTTGGTAAGTTTTCTCTTAATATTTACTCTCTAGTTGATTACTTATTTACATATTTGCCATAATCGGGCGCACCAAAAATCAATTAACCCAATTTAATTATTCACCAAAACCCACAATAGCATGGCACCCTTACTCCACTCACCACACACTCCTCCAAAATTATTAACCAACGTACCAAAATGAAATTATCGACTTTTCCGTGAACGGAGGGAGTACTAGCTCTTGTAGATGTTACATACATCAGTGTGGAAATTTATTATTGTAGATATTATACGAGCCATCATTTTAATTTGTAGCTGATGTTGTATTTTCAAGTATACTTAAATAAGAATATATGGCTGAAATGAGCAATTTTCAATGCATACGTGGCAAATAAATTTGTTTTTTTTTTCTAATCGAGATGATTGGTTTAAGGTTGCAATCACTACTTCCATATTATTACTTGTTCAATTAATAAATCATCTACCTTTCGAGAACACGTCATTAATTTCCATCTAAAATCAAAGATGTGTGTTTTTTGTCAATAGAGAGAGAAGCACGTGCTTTTACTTTTTATTCCTAATTTAATTGTCTTGTTTAAATTCATTGGATTAAATTAAAATGATGATAATGTTGTTTTTGTGTTTTGTCAATCAATTTTATCGTGATTAAATATTTCAGCAGTATTTCGCTTTCCAGAATCCTGTAGAATTGCTATTTATTTATTGCAATAAAATGACTCACTGCTTCTATCATTTTCAAGTAACTAAAGTTTGGAGTGAAATTCTTTATGCTTCGATGAGGAGACGTAATTATTCAAAATTTGGTTAAGATGTAAAAAAATTATTATGTGAACACAAAGTATCACAAAATATCTATTCAAAAAAAAAAAAAAAAAACAAAGTCACACAAAATATCTAAGCTCTCTTCCTCAGTTTTTGAAATAAAAGTAACAAATTTTTATTTCAAAAAATTGAATATTGCGAATGTGCTATTTAATTATTTTTTATAAATAAGTAAATTGCATATAAATTCTCTATCTTTTATTAATTTTTTGATTATATACTCACCTTTTTAAATAGGTAAAAATTTATCACCTTTTAAGTTTTCGCAATTCGATACCTTCGACCATCTTCCCCCAAGTTAGCATTGGCATGGAATCAAAAATGTTTACATGGCAATGCCCGACGGAAAAACTAACGACGTAGTTTTAAAAACACAAAACGTCATCGTTACCTCAAACACAAATACTTATTGAAAAATAATATAAGTGTTTTTAAAACTACGTCGTTTGTTTTTTTCCGATGGGTTTTGCTATGTAAGTTTTTCTGGATTCCATGTCAGCGCTAATTTGATGGGAAAATAGTCGAAGATATTGAATTTGTGAAGATTTAAAAGGTGGAAAATTTTCACCTAATTTTAAAAAAATAATATAAACGGAAAATTGATAAAAAAAAAAACAAAATAGAGCTTTTAAATGCAATTTAGCTTTATAAATAGTATATACTCACCCACAAAAACTAGGCTGAAGGAAATTAATAAAATACTCCTTCGAACTTCAAAATTATGCATAATTTTTATTTTTCGTCTATCTTCAAAATTATGTATAGTCCATTTTAAAAAATAATTTTTCCACTTATTATCCTTATAATGTGAAATCTTATTTCTATTTATATCTAATTTTTTTCTATTTATATCTTACTTTTCACAATTTTCTTAAAATTCGTGCCGACAAAATTATGCATAATTTTGAGTCCGGAAGTAATAGGAAAGCATATATCTAACGAATTATTCGAGTATAACTTATGTGGCATGAAGCTAAGCCACGTGGTCAAATAGGCTAGCGGATGATGTCACTGGCTGCTCCATTGATGACGCCAGCACTACGTGGCAAGATATGGAAGTGCTAGAGTAAGTGGGGGGACTACCTGCCACGCATGCTTTTGCCGCGTTTTATGTGAAAAGAAAACGTTCCGGTATTGATGGTCTGTTTTCTTTTGAAGCGTCCCGTTAATAAAGATTTTTTTTTTGGATCAAATAAGAATTTAATAAAATTTCTTGATCATCCTACGTCCATATCTAAATGCTAGATCATTCACTATTTCTTTTCATGCATCCTTACTTTAAAGCCATTTTATTGATCAATAAAATACCTTTTTAGCAACAATTAAATATTTTATAAAATTACACTAAATATGTGGGACATCACATTTTTATCCTTAAAATCTCTACTCATTAGTCTCCACGTCAAAAAAAAAAAATGGATTATTAATACTGGGATGGGGTAGTGTGATGTTGCCCCAATTCAACATTTATCAAACAAATAATTGAAATAATCTTTTTAATCATAACTATGAAATTCTTGATCCTAAAAATTGAAAATATTTGAACTCGAATTTCTACCTTTAAGGGGGTGTTTACTGTAAATTTATACTTCTAAATAGAGGAATAATATAATAAGGTATAAATTTATACATAATGATGGAGACCATATGTTTTATATTTCCTCCGACCCATTGATATTGTCATGTTACTGTTTGACACGAAAATTAAGAATAATGGTAAAAAAGATAGAAAGTATGTAGGTCCCATCACTTTTGGAGTGTTTTGAAGAGTTAAAATTTTCTTTATTTAGAAGATGACAAAATGGGCAAGACATCAATGTAAGGAAAAGATGACAATATGAGTGGGTCAGAGGGAATATCTTTTTTGGTAGGAGTAATAATATATTTTATCTCTATCCTCAAGAGCGAGGCACAATTTTTATAACTTGTTCAATTGGAAGAAAATTGATGATTAAAGGAATAAATGTCCACAACACATGAAAAGTAAAATGAGGTATAATATTAAACCTCTATTTTTTACGTATAAAGTTATACCTTGGCCAAAGGAAAAGTGATTGCCCGAACTTTACCTCCTGACCGGATTTTTCTTGAAATAAAACCAAACAAGATATAAAGTACCCTCCATTCATGATAATGTGCCCTATTGTGTGCTCGACACGGATTTTAAGAAAAACTGATAAAGTTGTTGTGAATGGGATAAAAGTAGAGTTGAGGGGTAGTAGAATAAAGTTATTGTGAGTGAGATAAAGTAAAAATCGATAATAATAGAAAAAATAAAGGGTATAATGGTACATAAAGTGAAGTAGAGCACAATTTTCATGGACAAAAAGGTAAGTAAGACACATTTCGTAAACAGAGGGAATAATAAAATAATATTATACTTCACTTTCATTCGTTTTTCACTCCACGTGAACACACCCTAAAACTATTCTAATCGAATTGGAAAAGTTCTACTTCAATAAAATTGTTCTAAAAATTGAGTACATTGACTCGACTAACATCTCTCTTATACTAATATACTAAAATATCGACGGCGGCGCTGAGGCAAATAAAATAAAAAATATCAACCCTTCCAATAATTAAGTAAATAAAAATAGACATTTGTCTTCTTCACACGAGCCATCCTTTCTCTTTCAATAGTTTCCAATCCATTTCTACTTTATCAATATATATTCATACAAATCTTGCTTCTTTTTCTTCCTCTCACCATTTTCATTTCTTCTTCTTCCTTCAAAAAAAGAATGGCGAAAATCCAGAAAAAGGAAAGCAAAAATCCAAAAGCAAGAAAAATCAGCCACTTAAGGTTGTCTACATAACAAACCCTATCAAGTTCAAGACTAGTGCCTCGGAGTTCCGGGCACTAGTTCAAGAGCTCACCGGGCAAGACGCCGCCGAGACGGCCTACTCCGCCACCAGCTTCTCGACGGAGGATGACGGGGAGGCAGTGAAAGGGGCGGAGGAGGATAGCATCGTTCATGCAATGTTGGAGGAGGAAGTGACAAAATTGGGGCGGCCTAGTGGTGGAGTGTTGAGCTGGAAGAGTTCGACCCGATGGCTGGCCCCACAGCTGTCGGGTCGTACGGCGAAAGTTTTGTCTCTTCCTTGATGATTGAGGATTTCATGAGTTGGGCTCAAACCTAGTTGAAGTTCTTAGAAGTCTAGATGCTATGTAAGAACATTTATCTTGTGGTATTAATTTAGGGTATGTGAATTATTAATTTATATTCATATACATTTGATGATGTGCTCCCCCTTTCTCATTTTATGTACATATGATTTCTTGGTTTTTTCCACTTGTTACACACACACACACACATTAAGGTACACTACTTGCATATGAATTTGGACATGGATTGATGTTATAAATTTGTTAAATTTAACCCAAATTTTTTGTTGTAGGTATTAGTTGATTTTGACAAATTAATAGGTGATTATTTTCATCATGACGTTTTAGCTCCGATTCTAATGTAATATTAGTTTTCATTAATGCGCGATTAACGTACATCATTAATTAGATTTTAGTACTAATTTGTGATAATATAAAGGTACGTATGTAGAAATCAAGAATATTAAGATATATACGAAGTCTTTGTTTGATTAATGCAATTTGAATTATTATCCATATTTTATTTCAAAAAAAATAAAATATTATCCATATCTTGTTCGTGACTCTATTTATTGCAATTGTATAAGTTGTGTGGTACCTATCAAATTCCACATCTTTTCACAAGTCACGAACAGAATTTAGTCAAGATTAAGACGTTAAAAAAAAGATTTAAAATTAAAAAAACATAGAAGGAAAAAAAAACCGAATATATATAATTTACTTTTGGCATATTTTTCATAATTTACTTGAAATATTTACTCCCTACTATATAGAACTACTAGCACGTTTAATTTATGGTATTTTCCGTTTTTCACTATAACATATAATAAAGCATATTAGATGTTATTATTTTTTGGTCGTTTATTATGTTTATTAATAAAAACTAAACGCATTCCAAAATCCAATTTTTTTTTGTTAGAAGAGGAGATTGTTCCATTTCATTTAATTATTCAAAATATATAATAAAGTCTGACCATAGATATATTCTTTGTTTATTGATTATATTTTCCTATAATAATTAAATTGCAGTTAAAATCAATAAGTACAAAAAGTAATAAAAATAACTGAAAAAAAAATTTGTAGTAGAAAAAAGTTAAATCTCTACTGCATTTCTCAATTTGTTCAGCAAGAGGGAAATGTTTTGCATCATACTCCCAAAGTTCCTAGTTCTCCAAATTAAGGAAATTAATAAAAATTTAGAGAGAGAAACAAAGAGGCACCAAGAATCAGCTTAAGATGGCACCATAGTAGCTACATAATAATTGTTCTAACCAAAAAATTCACAGTTTAATAATGTTAACTTGATCCCTTTCTGGCAAGGTGCGGTTCATGCCATCACCATACCACTTTGAGAACCTTTTTCGACCGCCTCCCTCATCCACGCGTGCCTGCAGCATCCCACTGCTTCGGGGATGGTCAGCCAACTTCTCTCCCGGTGGCTCTTTCAGGCCACGAGTCGAGCTCCTCCTTCACGTGCAAGGCGTACATAGCTGCTCGACACAGCCCTTCTGGGCTGTATTCATCCTGCAGTGTTTTGCTCTTGAAGGAATAGCATCCCAGGAAATGCTGAGAGAGAGAGAGAGAGAGAGATCACAGTAAGAAATATCAGAAACTGCCTAATAACAAAATCAGAAAACGGTGCAAAAAAAAAAAAAAAAAAAAAAAATGCTCCCTCCGTCCCATGATCAACTTTCCTAGAAGGGAGTGATGTGGGTTTTAAGAAAAAGGCGGGTGAGTGTATTGTGAGTGGAGACAAGGGTCACACATTTAATGGACTAGGAAGTTTTTCGTACACGGCCCAAAAAGAAAAACTACGAAAGTTGATCATGGGAGGGAGTATTAATCAATGATTTACTATGATGGATTGAACGTTTTTGAGCTCGTTTGATAATGTAATCCTTAGAATACTCAATCATATGCATTGTCAATCTAATCAATCAACCAAAGTAAATGCCTCGTAACACTCACATACACCGTACTTATATAGCACCTCTTGGCGGCGTATAATCAAGCAAACAGGAAATAAATAGATGTAATATTTTACCACTAGATCGCCTCGAACTCCAGCCTCTTCCATGGCTTCCCTTTCTGCTGCCTCCTCAGCTGTTTCGTCATTCTCCCACCCACCCTATGGAAAATAATAAGAGAATGATGAAAAGGGCCATCAATTTATAGTGCTAAATCATTTATTTCTATCATTTATCAGGTTTATTGGTAATAATGTGTACTAAGCATTCGTTTTGGCATATTGTGAAAAACACTGCATTACGTTATATTTTATCATACTCCAAAGTGCATTAAATGCGAGTAAGTACGAACCTCAGATTCATCAAGAAATTCATACATTGTTAACTTTGTTGTCTTAGGACACTATCAAATAGAGCATAGAATAAGAATGTCACTTTTAAAATGCAAGAAAAAGGAAGATATCCGTATAGTCGACCAGAATTTATTTCCACTTTCCATATCCATCTACAAAGCATCCATATTTTATGTTCGTCTCATATGCATGCTATAATGGAACCCCTAAATAAGTAAATTTACAGTGTATGTGTATGTGGTGCTAAAGAAGACTTCTTACTTCAATTTAAATCATAAATCGCACCATATGTGATCTGTGTCGTATACCTATGCACATTGAAGCCCTCTATAGATATCTAAAATCCGAAATCATAAATGTAAATCACATATGTAAATCCTCTTCCGGGGTTCTAGGTGCACTATCCCATGTCGAACATCAAGAATGGCTGTAAGATAACTCACTACTTTCCAGCAGAAGGAGATTACAATCCTAGAACAAACATAATTCACAAGATCTGACCTTTGGGAACAGAAGACCGGGTCCACCAGTCGAGTTGATCATTAATACTTCAACGATCTTCTCATTTGTGTCGCCATCATCATCTTTCACAGTCTTGTATCTGAAGGGAATACACCTGGGAAATTACTCTTTTGGTCAGCACATATAGAATATGGTGAATGCTGCTATTTGAAAACAAACAAATACAATTCTTAAATAAAGTAAGGAACACTGAGACAAAAGTTCTCAAAAGACGAACAGAGCAAACTACGACAAAACACACCAATTATAACAAGGCTATTAGGAAAATTTCAAAATCTTTAGTAGTTAAAACCCACCAAGCAACACTGAATTTAATCCTAACTAAGACATTCCTCACAAACTTCAACGGCTCTCCTATTCCTTGCTAATCAAAGAGACCAATATGCTGATCGAACTTGTGCTTGCGTCCCAAGAATATAGTAAGTGTTTCTCCTACTTAAATTCTCAACTCGTAGAAACAAGAGGAGACGAGTCAGGATAGCATCCCAAGAGAATCTAAAAAAAATCCCACCTTTGCAAATTTTAGTATAGCCTATATGCAAGAAATATTCCATACTACGGAAAAAGAAAGTAGTGCCAGCACCAGATCGTAGCGGAAGAAACAAAAATCAGTTATCACTAGCATATAAAGCAGCCAACTTTGCAAACGATGGAGATGTTTTAAACACTATAAGACGAGAAGGATGGCATCTTTCAATTAAATATTTCTGAGGTTGAAAATTACAAACTCCTTTTTGTCATATAATACCCCAATAAATTGACAGATAAAACTGTAATTAATGTTATTCCGTAGTGAATCTATACGGTAACAACGCACAGAACCAGTATGGAAGTTAAAATCGCAACTTCAGAGCTTTATCTCGATCCATCCTACGAAAATCATCCCCTTTGCAACGCTCAATTGCAAAACACCCCAAATCGAATCAATTGGCAAAAGGAACTCAAAAAAGGGAAGGAAAGGAAAACAATATAAACTACACAAACAATCAAAAAGGGAATTCGGGTAACGATTTTACTATAAACTACACAAACAATTAAAAAGGGAATTCAGGTAACGATTTTACTTGAAATTCAACTACAACATTACCCACAGTGAGAAAAAGAAAAGGTAATCAAAAACCAAAAAACAAAAATTCTTTTAATTAAGCAAAACACAGTAGCTACAACCATCCGAATGATCCAAGCAACAAGATCCCAAACTCAAAATTTCAGATTTTCCTCCGTTAACAAAAACCCATCACAAAACTAACTCCAATCTCCCCACATTATCCCAATTGAAAACGCTTTAACATAATCCCTCATGCAAAGAAAAGTCCAAAAACCATAGAAAATAAGCATGCATAAAAATACACAAATTGAAATAACAAAGAGAGAGAGAGAGATGTAGAGAGAGATACCCAGCAATGAGACGGTAACCATCCTCGTAACGCTGCTGCTGACGACCAGTTCGAGCCACCAATTCAGACATCTAATCCAAAATCGGAACAAATTATATGAAAACCTAAAAATTAAGTGTGTATATATATACCGCTCTATATCTATATATACGAATCAGAAGCTGCCCTTTCGATTGATGTAAACGAAGCAATAAATCATTACTCAAAATTGGGCTCTAAAATATCTGCATTACTCCTCTTTCTTCACTCGTTTTTCACCCAAAAAAATCCCGAATTTTTTCGCATTATTTTCATCAAGGGTTTCGAAAAAAATCAATTCTTTTTTAGCAATTTGTTAACGGTGGAAGCGCAGCGAAAGAATAGGAAACATGTTTTTGGAAGAAAATTTTTCAGTCAATCTTGGTGCGTCCCAATTGAAGAAAGGTCGGTTACAAAATTACTTGAAATATGAAAATAATAAATACAAATAATATACATACACTCATTACTTTTTATTTTTCTTTTTTTTCCTTCTACTTTTTTTCTTTTAGTTTGTTAAAATAGTATTCTTTTACCTAATTTTGTTCTTTTTGTAAAAGGAAAAGGTTTCCTAAAATAAATAAATTTTATCTACTTCCGCTTGGTGTACCTTTTTATTGATTTATGTATTATTTGCATCATAATATGTAATTAAATTGAATTATATAGTTACAAGATTTAATTCAGTAAGAATATCTAAAACTCGATAGCAATAAATAAAATTATATTGGTTGGAGGATTTGAAGGGTTACGATAATACAAAAACTAAATAATATTCTTACCGAATACTAAAATATTAACTTCTAATACGTACCAGATCTTAGTCAAATATAAATACTAATTCTTTATACGTAAGAGATCTCAGTCAAATATATAAATCTTATCGCATATTCTACTAACTCAGCAAATATTTTCCATATATAACTATTATAGGAATTGTATTATATTTTCATTCACAAGTAAGAATTCAGAAGGAAATTAAAATTATATGACCAATTTTATCGTATATCTATAACAATTTTGGTTTAGTTTTTAATGTTGAAAAACGATACTTTATTGAATGATCGAGATCAAATGCAAGTGGGTAGTGAAATTGGTACAAAAAAATAATTGAATCGAAAATAAAATGAATCAGGCACAAATCTTGTCGCCCACAAATTTTTGAATAAAGTTCACTAATTTCAACCATATGTTACCATGTCAATCCAGCTGGAAAAAATTTCATAGTATATAATATGGCACATTAAATTAAAGGGTAATGATGTTTGGACCGACCACACAAGTTAAAAATGGTAATATAGGTTTTGAAAATGGAAATAAATCCTAATTGGGAAGCATAAATCCTGAGGAGGAAATGTGATTATTTCCATTTTTACAATCAACCTTCCTTTTTTTTACGCGTGTGGCCGAATATCATTACCCTAAATTAAAAATTCAAAAACTATAACACAAACGTCTTGAATTTTGTAGATCGATCAAATTTTTGTTACAAAACTCACACTCAAAATACACATAATGAAACAAAACCAATCCAAAAGCATGCTATGTATAAACTCGTTGCAAGTCCCCACGACCCCACAGGCGACCACTTTTCCTACGCATTTTCTGAGGAATGTTTCGGACAATAAAGTTGTGATTCAGTCCGATGTAGCGGTGCCGGCGAGAGTTTATATAACTGCTGATCAAGGCGGCTCATATTTTTTTCAGCTTCTATCAATACTTGTTTGCGAGGTCTAACAACGCGTTGTAAGTCCCCACGACCCCACAGGCGAGGCCTAGCACGACAATGCAGCTGCTCAGCGCGATCTAGAAACGAAGCTTGTGTCAGGAAACAACAGCATTGAGCAGAAACAAGAATCACAAAATGCATAGGATGATCAAGTCATTAGGCTTAAAACAACTCATGTAAAATTTTACGCGAATTTTCATAAGTTCGTCTACATGAAACACGAGAAAGCTAAGGATGCGTGGATGATCCAAGACGACCCTCGTGGATTTTTCTCGAATTACCTGCATTTTGGTGGCACTTTTCCTCCCAAGAATTTTCAAGAAGCATAAAGCTGGCATCACCATAGCCTGAATCAAAGCAATATCTTGAGAAATTTACAATAAATTTGTTTACTTTATCAAAAAATAACTAAAAAAATCATTCTTACCATAAGAACACTAAATAGAGAGCCAATGAGAGACATGACAGTTCCTGCAAAATCGCCCAAGAAAATCATACTACATTTTCTAAGGAAAATATGTATGTGATGTGTAAAAATGCCACCTACCGAAGAAGGGAACGAGAAACGCGACTAGAAGAGAAGACAAGATGAGCGATGTTCGTATAAGAAGGAAGCACAAGTAAGTGTTGGACAATCTCGATGGCAGCAGCTCCTCAATGCCTCTAGCCAGTGGATTCATTGTCAAGGCAATTTTATTTCTAGCTAAGGAAAATAATCAAGAACTCAAAGAATTTATAAAATGTTTATGATTTATGATAAAGTTTGGAAAAAAAAATGGATTTTTGTAAAGGATATTTGGAGAATGGATTGATAACCTGTCAAAAGAAGCATGAAATTTATCAGCACACAATCAAAGAAAGAAAAAAAGAGTTAATAATATATGGACTTATTCCCTATATATAGCCTATTCGAATCTCGTATTTTACTTCATCAGTATTGTGCAATATCAAGACGTGCACTACAAAAAAAACGGGAAGATGAGACTTACCGTTGTCCATAATGCAATGTTGGAGCTAACTCTATTTTTTGGTAAATTCAAAGTAATCTGAGAGCTTGTGGTTTGGCCAAACATGAGAAATCCCATAACTGCAGCACTTCCATAAACCGCGATGCATAGAAGAAAACTGCAAGGGCAAGAAACTCGTCAAGAAGGATATCTCATGCTAATTTTTAGTAGGTTTTAATTTACTACCTTATTACAACTGCTGTCGTAAATTTGGATTTATCGGCCATAGATTGATAAATATTGGGGAAAACCGAGTGGCCCGAGTAGCAGAAACCATAGACACCGATGGAGAAAGGAATGCCCCTCAAATCTAGCAGTCTACCACTGTGATGAAATCCAACTCCCTCTACTGTGCCAACGAATAACAAACACAGAACCACGACTATCGTTGCAACGACTCCACTGGCAGAGAGGTAAGAAAGAAATCGAAGATCTTTGAGGAGAAGAGTAGGAAAGACAACTAGAACAGCTATGCTTGCAAATAGATGCATTGTGTCAATCTTGAATCCGAGTATATTCAAAGAAACTCCGAAAAATATTGTGGAGAGATTATCGCCTTCCATGATCAAGTAATCCGTGCATGACATCTGCATCCGATTAAGTGTTAGAATCGAGGAAAGGATTGGATCATATCCTCTATGCATGAAGGTGAAGTATTTTACTTACATATAATTCCGAGTACAAAATAATCTGCAAGAAAACAAGATAGTATTAGTAAAACTATATTATATGTCGTCTGCATATGCAAGATTAAGATAAGTATCGTCCTTACAGATATAAAAACGCGACCACATTTCCCAAACGCGGCTTCTCCCATATCAGGAAACGTCAAGATGCCATCCGCGCTTTCGAAACAATGCTTCATGAGAATGGCTGTGTAGCAACAGATGAATGCAAAGAGAACTAGTATCACTAGACTAGACCATCCACCTACTTTGATCGTGTAAGGCGTGGAGAGCAGTCCGACTCCGGCCATAACATTCATACCTACATTGACAATGAGAGAGAAAATCACTCAAATTCAAGAATCATATGATTATTTTTTACATTATTACACTAAATATAGCTCGATTTCCCCTGTTTTTGCTCTGTTTTGCTCTGTTTTTGCTCTGTTTCGCTCTGTTTTAAGCCGTCGCATTGAAAATGCTGCTCATGAATATTGGACTAATACACATCAGAAAGATCTTACCATTGAATATGGTTTGAAGTAGGCTGCAGCCATGGCTGAGAGGGTATTCACCCGTCGTCTGCTTGTGAAACGAGCCCTTATCGGAGAAAGTCGAGTGTGTTCTTGATCGATGAAGATCTTCCACATGATGCACTTTCTTATAATCAGCAAGAAATGGGATTTTGCCATTTGATTCCAACAAGTTTTGGCTGGTGATCGCTGAGGAACCGGCAGCAGATAACCGAGGGCGAAGAAGTGTCGCAAAATTTGGCGATGCAGATATTGAATATATATCAACTGCTTCTCTGGAAGAAAAGGACTCAAATCAAGAAATGCAAATAATTGTCCCAATCATTTGATAAATGTGGATTGACAAAGTTTTCTAGTTATTTAAGGCCATTACTTTGATCAAATTTGCACAAAAACTAAATTAATTTATGCAGAAGATCTAGCATTGTATCTAAACAGATATGAAACAGAATATATATATATATATATATATATATATATATATATATATCCATTAATATGGCCTAAATTTATCACTTTTACTACTTCAATCAGATTTCAGCACAAAGAAGATACTCCTTCCGTTCCACTCATTTTATCTACTTAGTGTTCAGCACGAAAGTTAAGAATAAGGATAATAAGGTGGAAGTAATAGGTCCCACAACTTTTAAAGGTTTTTAAAGTGATAATTCTTTCCGTAGACAAAACGTCCATTTAAATAAATATAAACAAAATGAATGGTACACATGGATTAACAATTAAATATATTTATGGCCGAAACTTTGAGTTTTTTTTCAAAATTGACCTGATCTTTCGCTTATTTGTTAAAACCTCGAACTCTGCAAAAAGTCTCAATTTTGGACCAAAATTGAAAATTTATGCAAAGTTCGAGGTTTTTAATAAATAAACAAAAGATTAAATTATTTTCGGAAGAAACCTCGAAGTTGCGGCCATAAACTATACTAAAACCAAAAAACAAAAATACTAATCAAATCAGAGCTTCACCTGAAGCTCTGAGGCCACTGGTGCGAGACGGCAGAATGATCGTCATCGTCTTCGATGCTGCTGTCGTCCGCTGCCTCCGAGGCGGTGCATTCGACGTCGTATTCGCAGTTCTCTAAGAGATACTCCGACGAAGCTCTCGTCTCCAGCGACATCGAAACAAATCTATTAACTCAGTCGTTTCAAAATCAAATCCTACACACACAAACATATCCGGTATTAGTTTTTGGCGGCAGATGCATTATTCATTGAGAAAATAAGTTCAGCTGAGAATTAATGAGAAGTTTAATGAAGATAACGACGATTGCATGCAAGTTTCAAGCCCATCTTGTTTTTGTTTTGTTTTTGTGTG